>OY751353.1:9399885-9999885 GCA_963564715.1 Catocala sponsa
TTATATTGACTAACATTACTACGCGGTACCAATGCGCGGTACGCAATGCATTGTTACCAATATAACGCAGCGGGGAATGATTTCTGCGCTCTGCGCGCGTAAGCATCTGTCTAAATTACGACGATTTAATTAAATTGCTGTATTTTAGTAAAATGTTTATTATTTATATGCATATGTTATGCTTTTGATTCAAAGTCGGTAAAATGAAAAATAGCAGAAAATAATGAGATGGGATGAGATTTTTCCTAAAGAAAATTCCAACCATTTTTAAATCAGAATAATGGTCTAAATCTACTACTTCAGTTTTCGGTACGCTGTCCCTTACACTCAGTAGAACTCTTTCATAGTTAACCCCTTACCGCATGACATGCCATATCTGGCATCGAGAGTTTTTTCCATCTCATTTAAATTTGGCAGGTTTTTTATCCTCTAGTAATACTGGAAATAATAACCGGTAACATGTTTTGACATTTGCAAAGCAACATTCCGTGTCCAGCACTAGTGAAAAAAAGTATTGTCAGTTTGTTTCTTAACGGCTCACGACGGGTAAGTACGAACAGTTTGCAAGCTATTTTAGCTTAGTTTTTTAAAATAAATGTCTAGGATAATCTTTTTGCACACAAAATTCATTATTTGAGAAGCTACTGAGTATAAAATAACGACGTTCGCATGAATGATTGCAAATATTTTTGGCGCTAAAGTTAGTGGCCAGATATGGCATTGTATGCAGTTGCTTATAAAATTTTGTGCCATATATGGCATCCTATGCAGAATGGTCAAAAAAGTGGTCGGGCCATATTTGGGATTGTAAGCAATAGTGTATATAAAATAAAAAATTGAGTTGAATTATCCTTATGTTTGATTAATATGTTTACTTGCCTTCTATCTTGCCTCTTAAGCTTGCTTTTTTCTAACAGTTAATGTACAATAATGGCGAGGTACAACAAGCGCATGTACATGTAATCGACATTCCCTAAGGTCTAAGGTAGCGAAGACGAAGAGCTGTTTGATGAAGATGGGGTAGGTGCAGTGCATTTGAATAAAGATCATATTTGTAAGAAAGAAGATTATATTTGTACGAAACCCATGAAGATAGTGACGTAATTTTACAATCTGATGATGAAATCGAAGGTCAAGGCACCCAGCCTTCAACAAGTCGAGGGAGGAGAGAACGAAAAAAGACTTATATATGGAAAAAAGATTATTTCGGTATAATAATTATGATTGTTTTTGATTTTGAATAAGAAACAATACATTTACAAAATTTATCTCGTCTCGATGGCCTGATTACCATTTATAATACAACGGTTCAAGTTCCTAATAAAACATTATATTATACTATACGCATTCTCTTTATTTCAATCCCATCCCCTTTTGTTCAGCATAAGAATATATTTTAATAGTGTGGTATGGTTTTTTTTTAACCACAACTGCATACAATGACATATTTGGCAAACTTGACAATTTCACCACAACTGCATATAATGCCATATTTGGCATTTATAGATTTTGGGCAATATTTCCAAAAATACATGGCATATATTTTTTTTAGTTTTTATTTGGGCTTCTGGGTGGACAAAGCATAGCTTATATTTCTTTCATCACAATTAAAAAATCCATGAAGTAAGGGGTTAACATAATTTGTAAACAAATACGGCGTTTTGGTAACCAAAGACAATTGATAGATATGGGAACTCTATGGTATGTAAGTACCACAGAACATTATAAGCAGTAGTAGTAGTAGTAGTATTAAAAATATCTGTTTAACAGAAAAAATTTGCTAATATTATTTTTGTAAATTATTATTGCAGAGTCCGGCATAGTTTCGTGTTTATGTTATCTAAAATATTTTTATTGTGAATGTTTTTTTAAAATTAGATGCAAGGCAAACATCGTTGTAGTTAGAGACCTAATAATAGTGAATTATAATCGCACTTACCTTCGCTTAGACTTAATATTTTATAACTAGTATAAGTATTATTAGTTGAACGAATTGAACAAAAACACTGGGATGGAAAACCGGTCTACTTTATAATGATGTTTTCTTTAAGTTGTGTAAGGTAATTGTCGCTACGCGGTCTCGACGCTCACTGTTCATTAGCAAATAATACAATTGTTTTATATTCCATTCTAGCAGTCTGAATTTCTTTATCTATAGTCATCTATACAGTGTGAGTTTGAAATAATGTGCATATATATATGCAAACATATTAAAATAAGGAAAACTATGCTTAACTGCATACATACATAGATTCACGCCCGTTTCCCAGAGGGATAGGCAGAAACTACGTAATTCCATTTCCTAGGATCATCATCATCAGGCTATAATAGTCCACTGCTGGACATAGCCCTCCCCCAAAGCGCGCCATAGCGCCCTGATACTGACACACTTCTCTGGCTTCATTCGCTTTCATCACATTCCTCATACACGCACGCCGGTTAAGGCGCTCTTAACCTGGCCTTTGCCCAGAACGTCTCCGATCTGATCGAGAAACGTGCGCTTAGGTCTTCCCTGTGCTTAATTTTATCGTCAAAGACCATTAATAAAAATTAAAAAATTATTGCGTTTTTAAATTTATTGTTCGCTGCTGTGACCCTGTCTAAACAAAACGGTGTGACATTTAAACTAATTGATCTGTCATAACAAAACATACTCGACAGTGATAAGAAATAATTAGGCGTGTTTATGAAATCAAAATTGGAAAACTGTGCTCAATTCAAAATTACAATGGCATTTTAAAAAAATGCTTCATTTTAACAAAATGCTGCATTTTTTAACAATTTTCACAATAATTGTAGACTTTCTCAAAAATACTTCTATAAATCTTTACCTGTTTTTTTTATCAATTCAAGTTATTCTTCATCGTATTAGCTTTCTAACAGTATAAATTGCGAGTTAGCCACTGGAGGCCGAAATTGATTTGACCGTTTAACACAAGACCGAAAAAGCTATTGGTCATTCTTTAGTTGATCGACGAAACAAAGAGAACGAATGAACCATTAAATATTTTTACATTTGATCGAGTGAACATTTCGTGGAAAAAATTGCAAACTTTGCTATAGTATGTCAAATAGACCCAAGACCGAAACACAATGGTTGAATTAAAAATATTGTACTATTATTATTTACCTATATTCTGTACATAGGAAAATCTGTTTTCATTTTATACATGTATTTAGAGAATATAAAACCATGTTTCATATGTATATAGGTTTTTCTTATACTAAAACTTAAATATCGTAATTACAACAGAATAATAACAACATAATATATTTGATAAAACTGAACATGATTTTGACATAATAACAAAATATTAGAAAAGTATATAATTAGAAGTTATATTTTTAATATTTATTTATAAAAATCATTGCATTTCTGAACGATTATTATTGCCAATGAAATTTGCTTATGCGACTGTGGGTAGTTGTAAATAATGTGTCATAGCTCTGCATCTAGTCCATTGTACTCGTGAATCGTGATCATAGATTAGTATACTCCAAAGAGTAAAGTAATACATAGAGAAAAGAGAGCCCTCTTATGGTCAATTTCAGCCAACCCTATTTGAAACAGCGACATCTGAACTTTTGGCCCCGAACTAATCCTTCTATACATAGCTATACCTATTCCGTATTCTGTACCTATAGCTATTTATATTATGATGTATTACTTATCCAGAATTCGTATTTAAATTGTTTTGTATCAATCGTATTTTTGTAACATAAAAAATATGCAAATAAAAATTGCAAATAGTAGAATGTTACAAAAATAGAAAATAGTAGAATGTTACAAAAATAGATCCAAACAAAACAATTTAAATACAATAAGTATAGGGTGCCTATCGTAGTATAAGAATAAAACAACAACAAATAACATTTTATTATGTTTATTAAAATATAACTGTGCAGGCATATACTCTAGGTTCACAATGAAATGCGCAGCGTCTCGGCATTTTTGTAGTTGGAAAAACCGCACAACACTAAACACTAAAAGCGTCACTATTGCACACTGATAACAACAGTTTTCGATGGGAAGATTAATTGACACAAGGTGGAGGAACACAGAGCTCGACTCAACGCACTTACATAAGACCTTCACAGCCGAAAAATATACATTATAGGACGAAAAACTACAAATGTGCGCACGGGCAAGATGCAGTCGCCATATTGTGACTGACTTACAAATCCAATGTTTGAATCATAGTCTTTAACCAACATATTTACTAATTTGTATTTTATGACATTTTTATGATAAAACAATTAAAATGATAATAAAATATGATTCTAGATAAATTAATAATATAAAAGTATAGCTATCTATACTTTTATATTATTAATTTATCTAGAATCATATTTTATTATCATTTTAATTGTTTTATCATAAAAATGTCATAAAATACAAAGATGGCGCTTAAACAAATTTTTAAATTATTATTATTTAGTGTCAGTTCTTACCTATGTAAGAACTGACACTAAATAATAATAATTTAAAAATTTGTTTAAGCGCCATCTTCTGCGATTGATTTACAGCACAAGTACGGGGCCAAAAACACAGATGTCAGTACTATCTTTGGATATAGGAAAGATATTGGGCAGTGTCCCCTCCCTGTTAGGGTTCCGCAAATTTTTATAAGTATCGATACCTACTCGATACCAAGTATTGTATCAAAAGTATCAATACCGATAAAAGTATCGGATCAAAAGTATCGATTCTACTCAGTATCGAGTACTTTTTCTTTGCCTCGGGAAACGTTAAAATCTCAAAAAAAGTACATACATACATAATTAAAATTTTTCAAAAATAAAAACATCTACATTCTGTACTAAGAATACTAACACAATACTTAACAACTACATATTAAGTACTACTACGTACTAATTTATTTTGTGAACCCCCAGTCTTTTTCGTTACACTCATACAATCAGACATAAATAATAATTTATTAACGCGTGAACCGGTGAGACGGTTTCTTGCAGACATTATCAAGGCCCCAGCCTTTGAGAAAAGTCTTTCAGACGGCACTGATGTTCCGGGTATTATTAGGTATTTGGTGGCCATGGTATATAATTTAGGGTACACCGTTTTCATCTCGCTCCATAGTATGAATGGGTCCGACTTTAAAGAAGACAGGACTTGCAAGGTATATTCCAGTTTCATCTTTATCAATGCCGCGGCGCCTATAATTAATTAGATATCATTCATGAAATCATCCCGTTTTAAAATACCAAGATCCGATTAAAATACTTAACTGATCACACATAACCGCTGATTAGGAGATTCGCGGATTCCCCTAATATAGAATCTGGATCAATAATAGTGAATAGTAAAAAGTAACGAGTACATCAGAAAGTATCGATACCTAGTAAAGTATCGGAACAAAAGTATCGAGTACGAAAATACTAGGTATCGCAACGCAAGTATCGATACTACTCAAGTATCGATACTTTTTGCGGATCCCTACACCTGGTATACTCTCGTGATCCTTCCGTATTATAAGGTGTTATCAACATGAGTCACTGTAAAATATTTGAATCTACCCGTGAAGGAGACGTATTTTAGTGCTCGATGGATATTCATATCATTTCAACAAAAAAAAGCAGAACAAGTACTATTGTAGATGTATTAAAAAAGAAAGCAGTAAGTTGTGGTACTTTACTACACTTTAATGATGCAGTACGACAATAATGAACATAGGTTCCTCAAACAAAATTATGATCATAATAATGAACAAAGTCATAAAAAATAAAAATTAACATTGGCAAAGTCACTAAGGGAAAGAGCTAATAATTCGATGGATACTCCAACTCAAATAATTCAACGCTGCATACAGGTGTGCCGACTACGAGTGCTCCACATTTACCGAATAAAGCTGCTATGCGTATCATATTACAAAGATTGAGAAATAAAAACCTTCTAAAGTTACCATGTATAGGAAGGTAACGATTCCAGAAGAATACTCAAAAATAAATAACAAGAAGTTTTTAGTGGGCCCATTATACGTATAATGAGGAAAGTGTGATTGTGTTTAGTACGAATAAAAATATGAGATTAATATCCACTGCTGCTTTTTTGATTATGGATGGCACTTTTCAGTGCTGTCCCTTACCTTTCACCCAAATCTACACAATTCACGCTAAAGTGGGAACACGTGGTGAATGAAGTCAATTCTTACCATTGATATTTGGACTCCTTTTACAGAAAACTGAACTTTGAACTTTTTTCACCTTACGCAAAGCACTTGCGTTTCAGAGCCAGCTTAGATGAAATTTCTGAGGCATTTGAAATTTCAAATCCTGCATATGTAGGATTAATGTTATGGCCCCATAACTTCTTATTGCGCCGAAAAAGTTCTCTAGAGGGTCGTGATTAAAGTGCTCCTTCAAATTCTGTTCCGCTACCAATTTATTAGATATATATATAAAATTTTCGATTGTCCAAATCCAACTTACAAGTTTTGTTTTGTTTCTTATCAATAAACTTAATTGTTTTTAAGATTTTGATGGCTTCCAATCATTTTATTTTATAGTTTGATGTTTGAGTCACTGGTCTCAGTAAATATTTGTCTTGAACTTTTTCACATTTCCATAGCTGCCATTGACCGAATCAAACAATAAATCAAAAAACAGTAAAATGTTGGGCAGTTTGTTGGCATTACCTTAACAACCTGTAAAAAGTAATGGGTTCATTTTAATTTGATAATCAGTATTACTAAGTATATAATAAGCAGCGATAGCCTAGTGGGAAACTGTTGGACCGCCACGCAGAGGTCTCGAGTTCGAACCCAAGGTGCGCATCTCTGACTTTTCGAAGTTATATGCGTATTAAATAGATAATTTTCTATTTTTTTTTTAATTATAGCTTGCTTTAACGGTAAATGAAAACATTGTGAGGAAACCTGCATTGAGAGTTCTCCATAATGTTCTCGAAGATATGTGAAGTCTGCCAACCCGAACTAGGCCAGCGGGGTGGACTATGGCCTAACCCTTCTCATAGTGAGAAGATACACGTGCCCAGCAGTGTAATAGTTTAATACAGGGCTAATATTATTATATTACTAAGTATTGTTCTATAAATACTTTTGTGCTATGGAAATTAAAAAAATAACTTTGTAGTAGCCTCAGTTTTATACTGAAAAGATTAATATACATAGGTGTACTACATCTTTCGCCGATAATGTTTAAAGAGCCAAAAGCCATGATACTAATAAGAAATTCCTTACAGAAAAAGCAAAGAATAATAGCCTACACATGAATTGAAAGAGAAAGTTTTTTAGTTTTGTAATATTGAAAACGAAATTACTAAAAATCCTAAAACGTTTTGGTCATACATTAAAAAGAAAAAAAAAGGAGGTGGTGCGTATCCAGCTAAAATGCTATATAATAATAAAACTGCATCAAATGGACAGGAAATTTGTAACTTATTTGCTGAGAATTTTTCTCAGACATTCAATGCTCCTTTGGCACTAAACCTAAATAGCAACACTGTTGAATCTATTACTCACTCATCTAACCTAAGTTTATTAGTGTTTAGTGATACTGACATCTATCGCGCACTAAAACAAATACATGAGGGCAAAGGAGCTGGTATAGACGGCATTCCACCAATTTTTGTTAAACGACGCGCGAAGGCACTTATCCCTCCTCTCACCTTAATATTTAATAAATCTTTATCAGAGGGCATCTATCCGGATCTCTGGAAAGAAGCAATTGTTGTCCCAATTCATAAATCAGAAGAGAAACACTTTGTTGTCAATTACCGACCTATATCAATATTAATAACCTTCGGTAAAATATTAGAAAAACTTGTAACTGAACGCATGACCTGGCATTTAAAACAACACATTAACAATAATCAACACGGATTTATTAAGCTCAGATCTACGACAACCAATTTAATGTGTTACACATCTACAATAGCTGAACATCTTGACAAAAGCATTCCAGTTGACGCAATATATACAGACTTTAGCAAAGCGTTTGATAAAGTCAATCACGACCTGCTAATAAATAAATTGTATCAAGTTGGTATTTGTGGCAGACTTCTTGAATGGTTTGAATCTTATTTAAAAAATAGACATTCGAGGGTTGCGATCAACGGATACCTATCTAACACATATGAAGCGACATCTGGGGTGCCACAAGGCTCCCACTTAGGCCCTGTGCTCTTTAATGTCTTTATAAATGACATATGTAATTGTTTCCATCATTCAAAATTTTATCTTTTCGCAGATGACCTTAAATTAACTATGCCAATACACAATTCCTTAGATGCAGTAAAGCTACAAGCCGATTTGGAAAGACTGTTTTACTGGTGTCAAACAAATGATATGCAATTAAATATTAAAAAATGCCACCATATTCACTTTACCCGTAAAAAGATTACACACCTAAATAAATATTACTTTGGCGGGATCGAAATCAATAATGTGAATAAAATTCGGGACCTAGGGGTATTGATAGACACTCAGTTGAAATTTGATGCTCACATTTTAAATATCACATCAAAGGGATTTAAAACACTTGGTTTCATACTGCGCAATACTAAGGAGTTTAAAAAATCTTCAACCAAAATCAAACTATTTAATGTCTTAGTTAGACCAATTCTTGAATACAATTCTGTCATTTGGAATCCACACTATGATATTTATAGCAAGCGCTTAGAGAGCGTCCAAAAACGCTTCCTCTATCATCTTTGTTACAGCGATCACATAGCTAAAGAGTCTTACAGTTATGCGGAAAGGCTAAAACATTATCATATGAATGCACTATCAAGCCGCAGAAAGATAACAGATGCAATTTTTTTTCATAAACTGTTTAATGGCAATGTTGACTGTTGCGATTTATTGAGTTCATTAACTATTAATATCCCAACTCGTATCCCCAGAAGCAACACATATAATTTTATCAGTGTACCCTATTCTAGAACAAACCTGGGTTACTACGCTGCTGTGCCAAGACTTTGTAGGCAACACAATATGCTTACTAAAACGAGTGTAGCAGACATTAGCGATACCTTACGAATGTATAGAAGACATGCTATGTTAATATTTGAGTCTTAAATGTTTTGTGCTTTTAATAGCCTGTGGTTTTGTTTTTGTTATTCTCTTTTTTAAATATTGTTTCGCATGTGAGTATGTATCTATTTAAATTTGATTTCTTTTTAAACCTAAAATTATAATTGTAACTTTATTTTATCCTTTTTTGATGCATGTACTTGTATGTTTATCTTATTATTTTTTAAATTAGGCATTTTTATAATATACTTTCACATTTAGACGCTGTATTTAACGCATGATGTGGTCTCCTGTAATTGAAGGAGTACACACACCAAAAACGTCTTGAATTGTTTTTCTTTTGTGAATAAGATGTGTACAGCCTTTGTTGGAGATCCTTAAAGAAAATAAATAAATAAAAAAGTTATTACTAGGGATCGGAATAGGTAGAGTTTTTAAGTACCAAATGACGTCAAATATACTACTACGACATCTTAATATGGAAATGTCTTTTTTAATCCTGGGATTGATTTAGTATTTAATTCTTTAGTAAATTGTGTGGACGATGAAGCTTCCACCAGTGTTTCTAATATAGTTGAAATAGATTCTGATTGATTTGTTATTTCATTTCATTTCATTGATTTGTAGATACTGTTTAATAAAAAAATATATACTTAGAGTTAATATTGTTTCATTTTTCCATCTATTGCACATAAAATAAAAAATAATTAAACTTTATCAAGCCGCCAGGCGGCGAGTACTATACTTCCGTCAAGCGCCATTTACCGGCGTGTTACGTGTAACGCTACTTAGTTTTTGTTTAACACAGGAAAAAAGAGTTTTGTAAGACAATAATATCAATCCCGGAAGTTTGAGAAAACAGTTTTTATTAATCCCCAATTCTGGGTTTAAAAGGCATATCCATGTTAAAATTTCGTAGATAGTTTTACATCATTTGGTACTTAAAAACTCTACCTATTCCGACACCTGGTTATTACATGAATTGAATTCCGGATCACTAAGCAATCAAGAGCATAAATACCACACAGCAGATATAAAATATTGGTATATTATTTGCTATATTCTCTTTCTTTAAGCTGTCAAACTATATATTTTCAACTTTCAACTTTTCTCAGTGTCGAATGGCTCCATCGAATAGGTAGCAATGATTCTGCCAACGTCAGGGTGGAAAGAGATAATAAAAATAAAAATAAATAAGTGATTTGATAAGTAATCAGTAATATGACCATTGACCGGTTATTAGAGCGATGGTTCTTCTTTGGGCTACAACAAAAACAACACAAATATTAGTAATATATACAAAAAACTATATATTTATTATTGTATCCCACAAACAAATATTACACAAATATTTTTATAATGTCCACTTCAAGGTAACAGAATGTTAGATGTGAAAACATTATAAATTGAATGCTCACTTGATTAATATCCCAGATGCATACCAACGGATGCACTAAAAACTTGGGTTTGAATTTCACTTTTATTTTTTTATCTTTTCAGGAAGTAGGTACATGGTTTTCTGTCAGTTTCGGTATATATCTTAAATTATTATAGCCTGGATCTTCTCTGTGTAAATTAATGGTCCCATTTTCCAATACATGTTTTGTTATTGATGATGCACACTATGTCCTTGTTAATCATATAGTTCTTTATACCCTTTAATAAATGAGGTGGATCAAAAAGAGCAACAATTTCTTTACCATTTACAACAAATATATTATTGTTTTTGAATTCATGACCATTTCTTAGATAGTCTGCTTTGGTGTTGTTCACTGAACCTTTAATAGCGCTGACATTGGAGGCACCTTGGTCACAAATTATGGCTATGACATTGAGAGTTAATTTAATTAATCACGTTCAAATATTCAAGTAAACGTAGTATCACTATCGAAAACAAATACAAAATTACAAAATTAAATTTCAAATGTACTCTGTCAGACTGTCATCCTTAGGGTTGCCAACATATTTTCGACGAAATATAGTATTTTTTTAAATGAGCTATAACAAAATATAGTACGTTTATAAAGATATAGTATTTTATGGAAAAACATTTATTTGACGGTGTTTTTAAATATGTTTGACCTTGTTAATTTGACATCACGGACAGCTTCGAAACGGATTATGTACGGATATATGCTATCGTATCGGTAATAAAGAAGCGTCGATAGTTTTTTTAAATAATTTGGTTTGTTCTTTTTCGTTGTTGAAATATAGTATTTTAGCATACTATATATTTCTTCAACAGTATATAGTACGCAGACCCGAAATATAGTAAAATACTATATATTATAGTACGGTTGGTAACCCTAGTCATCCTATATAAAAAAGTATTCTGTGCCAAATGTACTCTGTGCTCTGTGCTGTCATCACTCATCTGTGTCATACGGTGTCATATCATTCATAGACATAGACTATTATTGTTAGATTGTTACCAAAGTTATTGTAATATCTTTGTTACAGTCCAGTACAGTTACAATAATTATTCTTCTCTTTTGATTTTAAACTTTTTCTACTAGCAGAGCCTTTGAGCACAAAAGAAATACGTACAGAAGTAAATCAAGTGTATGTACTTCACTTTTTATACCTACGCTCGGCGATCGCGCTAGGGTTGTCAACTTTCGCTTATGCACAAACGTAGTAGTGGCACTCGTATCTAGTTGTTTGATTTATTGTTGACAATGAAACAGGAAGATAGTAATAATATAAACCAATAATAACTAAAATATTTTAATTTTAATGTCATTCTTATATTAGAAATTTGTCACAGAAAATGTAAATAACTTGCTACACACACACGAGCACGAGAGCAACTTGAATCTATTAAATCTTCTCTATGGATCAATCTCAACCACACAGTTCGCCTGAAACAAGAAATAATTTTATCAAAAAAAAAATTTCCGTAACCTTAAAACAACCGGCCGCACGAATTAATATTAAAGTGAATGGGGCGACTGAGGGGGCTACTCTAAACCCGCAGTATAGCCCGCATAGCAAAAAACTTATTCTACAGTATTAAAACAAAACAATAAACATACTATTACAATACAAAAAGTTTACAGAACCGAAACATAAAATTTTACATTTGACAATTTTCATTATCGAAAATCCCTAATAACTTTTAAACGGATTACCCTATTTACACAATTCAATTTATTTTGTCCTATCCGTTTTAGACCTAAACCTATCAAATGACACTAAAAACAACACAATATCTACACAAACAAAAAGTCATGTTTTCAACTTACGTAATATTTGGTCGCGTCAATTTACCTTACTAAAATTTAGTTACTTCGTTTAAACTGATTCAAAATAGGAAACTATTATATAAATCGAGCTTAGATAGCCACCTTACAACATATTCTCCGGGGGCCGGGGCGCTTACCTACCTACCTAAATGTTCTGTGTTACGTTAAAACTTAAAAGCAAATAGGTACCTACTTACCTCTCTGAAACAACTGGTAGCTTAAAAAACGACAATTCACCGTTTAATGTTGAATTTAAACAACCGTCCACGGAACAGTTATAATAAGGTTTTTTTGTTGCGCCATTTTTCACAATAAAGTTTACAGACACGACGTCTTAAGCGGATGGTGGCACTGGCGCTCGCACTGTTCCCAACGGGTCCGAGATATCGTGTCCGTGAGCGATGTCTATGTGTGCGTTGCTCGAGCGCGCTTTCTATGTAGATTGACTTCTGTACGTATTTCTTTTTGCTTTGAGCCTTTAATTACGTGTATTTTAACAGAATTAGAATAGTGTAATTTTCATATAAATTAATTGTATTCTTAAGCGCAGTGCTCCTTCTAAGCGCAGGATCCGTAGCATTTACTACTTCTGCTATCTGACTAATACCGTAATACGGTACTGTTCATAAATAAAGTGTATTATTATTAGTATATTAAAACTATTACCCTTGCCTTCACTGCCTTCAACGTAAAAATGGCAAAAACCAAATAAAGTCAAAGTCAAAGTCAAAAATCATTTATTCATTTAGGTCACAAAGTAACACTTATGAACGTCAAAGTATATAGGTTAGTGAGTTTACTAAGTTACTGAAGCTACATTTAGGTTAGTTGCTAGGTTCAGGCAAAGGGTAGAGCCTATGAGAAGAAACCTGCAAGAAACTCACGGCCACTCTTTTAAATCGCCAGTTAAATATAATTTCAGTATTTTACAACTCAGATTAACAAGGTGTTACAGCCATTATGCCATATACTACTAACTATAAAAAACTAAGAGCCTATGAGAAGAAACCTGCAAGAAACTCACGGCCACTCTTTTAAATCGCCAGTTAAATATAATTTCAGTATTTTACAACTCAGATTAACAAGGTGTTACAGCCATTATGCCATATACTACTAACTATAAAAAACTAAAGATAATAACAATAATAACTTAATAATATTATAGAGAGGAAATAATTTGAGCTAAGATATATTATTTAATATAAATCTAAAATAGACAGTAAGATGGCATGATGGCGCATACACTTACACTTTGTTACTATGCAAAGGCTTAAATTGACTTATAAGTAATACAGATCTTTGAATCCTGTATGCAACAAGCAACTAGCTCCATGAGTTTTTGTCATTTAAGTAGTCGTTGACTGAATAATAACCCTTCCGAATAAGTTGTTTTTTAACGGCGTTTTTAAATTTAAACAATGGTAAATTAATTATAGTAATAGGTAATTTATTAAAAAAAACGTATACCGAGTCCCGCAAATGTATTGTGAACTTTATGTAAACGATGATATGGGCCTACTAACTTATACTTATTTCTAGTGTTTACGTTATGGATATCACTATTCTTATTATATAAGTAAATGTTATGTTTAATAAACATAATGTTAGCAAATATATATTGCGACGCAACAGTAAGTATGCCTATTTCTTTAAATCGATCTTTCAGGGAAACTCGTGGTCCTAAATTATAAATGCTACGTACTGCACGCTTTTGAAGAATAAAAATTGTCTCAATATCAGCTACCTTGCCCCACAATAATATACCGTAGGACATGACACTATGAAAGTAACTGAAATATACTAGTCTTGCAGTATCTATATCAGTAAGCTGTCTTACTTTCCGAATTGCGTATGCGGCTGAGCTAAGTTTCCCTGCAAGACACGATATTTGAGCGCCCCACTGAACTTTATGATCTAAAGTTAATCCTAAAAAGACTGTTGATTGAACTAAAGTAATCATTTCATCATTTAAAATTATATTCACGTTAGGACTCTTTACGTTTGGCAATGTAAGCTTGATACATTTAGTTTTTGTAGAGTTAAGTAGTAAATTATTCGCCGTAAACCAGTCCAGGACTTCCGCGAGTGAATCATTAACAGCACGTAAATTTGGTGCTTTTCGGTCTACCTTAAAAATAAGGGATGTGTCATCCGCGAATAAAACAATGTCACACAAATGCTGAACAAAGAACGGCAAATCATTTACGTACACTAAAAACAGAAAGGGTCCCAAAATCGAGCCCTGTGGCACGCCCATTGTGACTGGTAATCCAGAAGATCTACTTCCGTTGATATCAACGTGTTGTAGTCTATCGCTTTGGTAGGAATCAACTAGGTCAATTGCAGTATCTCGGATGCCATAATGCCTGAGTTTTCGCAACATCGAACGCGGTCAACGCAGTCAAAGGCTTTAGAGAGATCACAGAATATGCCAATGACATCTTGCGAATTCTCCCAGGCACTGAATATATGTTTTAAAAGCGTAACACCCGCATCTATCGTAGAACGGCCCTTTCTAAAACCATATTGATCTGTATGAAATAAATTGTTTACACTGAAGTGGCTCTCTAATTGCTGTAATATAATCTTCTCAAATATTTTACTAATAGCAGGTAATATTGAAATCGGCCTAAAATTACTGGGGTCACTTTTGCAACCATTTTTAAATAAAGGTATTATTTTACTACATTTCATTAAGTTTCGAAAAATGCCCACATCAATGCATCCGTTGAATATTGCGGCTAGGTGTGGCGCTATATTAACAATAATACTTTCAACTAATTTTACCGAAATACCCCAGAAGTCAGCTGATTTTTTGAATTAAGCGACTTAAATACTTTAATTATATCATACGGATGTACACGCTCAAAACTAAATAGTATCTTGCACTCTTCCACGTTGCACCTAACTAAGTATTCTGCTCGAGCTGGGCAAGACCTAAGGGTACTAGTTATGTTTAAAGGTATTTTTGCGAAGTAGTTATTGAATGTATCGGGTACTTCCAAATTATTTGAAATTACGCTATTATTTATATTCAGTTCAAATTTATTATCACGCACCTTGCTGCGACCTGTTTCATTGTTAATAATGTTCCATGTAGTTTTAATTTTATTATTAGATTTTTGAATTTTAGTTTTTAGGTAAAGGGACTTGGCAGTGGCACAAGTCTTTTTAAATAATTTTGAATAATTTTTAACATATTGAATAAAATTTGGATCGAAATTGTATTGTTTCATACCATATAATTCATATAGCTTTGCTCTACTTTTATATATCCCAGATGTTGCCCAGTCACAAAACTTAATCCTATTATTCTGACTAAAGGTCTTACATTTAAAAATATTATTATATTCTAAAGTAATTATGTTAAGTAAAGACTCATATAGTTCGTCTGGATTATCCAGAGAAAGGTCCATATTGACAACTTTGAGACTTATGTTATCATTAAATTCCTTTAAGCGATTAGATGTCATCGGTCTACATGTGACCTTATTCTCTTTATGAATTGTACTCACAGGAAATACTACCTTTTGCCCAGAAGAAGAAGCACATTTTTTGTTGCAATAGCCAGCCAGCGAGTATTATAATATAATTACTACTAACCAGAAGACGAGCCGTTGACTCATTAACTTCCAGGTTTATGTAAAACAATTGTCTACGAAACTCAGATCCTAAAGAGTACGCACGGCAGTGACTTAGATCAACGTCTGTTTGTGGACGTAAATATTAATAGCGATTTATTTGCTAGCGATATTAATCGGTCCGGCACACTTACTGTTAAAACAATATGTGGTCTAAATGTGTCGTTGGATAAACTTGAGAATTCTGTATAGTTACACAAAATATTAACCAGGACTTGAGCCCACGCACTCGACACGGTTTGTTCAGATCACAGGTTCAGTTCTGCTCACAGATTGTTTTATTTTATTTATAGTTAGCTGTTATCCGCGACTTCGTCCGCCTGGAATTGTTTTATACGAGGTGCCTTATTTATTGTCGCAAATAAAAGTAGCCTAAGTTGCTCCTTATCTGCCAGTGAAAGTACCGTCAATAGCGGTCAAGCCGTTTCAGAGAATAGCCGGAACAAACAGTAGACAAATAAACTTTAAAATTGATTTATTGATATTATAAATACCGTATATTATACATATATTATTATGTACTTTTTATTTTGACATAACAAACAGACACTTCAATTTTATTTATTGGTATAGATTAAGCATTTTATCGCCTGTTTGCTGCCGCATCATTCCATATTTAATAGGATTGTTCTTGTTTCAACTTTGATATTGTTTGTCGACTAAAAAATTAAAACTAACATAAACTAGCAAAAAATAAATTGTTAAGAGATGCTATCGAAAGCATGATTCAGAAAAACTAAAAAGCATTACTGGCGGAAGATACAGATTTCGAATTTGTTCTTGTCGTTGTGTAGATGTAGTTTATAAATTATAATCATTTTTTCGCGTCACTGTCTAACTCTATGGCAGTCTATGGTTCCTGTGTCAAACTTGAAACTTCAACTTCAAACTTCCATTTTTCGTCCGCATCGTGTTTTGTTGATGTAACTTCGGTAAGTTAAAATTTTGGTTGTTTTAAATTGTAGGCTTCTGAGTACCTAGTTTAGCGATATTCGCGATCAGCAGTTAATAGGTCAAGATAATATAAACATTTCTCGTATTTTATTAAAAGTGGTAAATTCTATTGTTAAGTGATCATAATAATTTTGTTATTGTTTTCGATACAAACATGGATTTTAAATCTTTATATACTTATTGCTATGAATCAAAATTATCCTTACTTCGTAGCGCCCTGTACTTGTTACATTTCGATAACAATTGGACCGTGTTATTCCTAAATGTAGGTACCTACCAACTGCATAAAATTGATTTCGAGAAAATGGCATTTAAAGCTAGATTTGTAATTACTCATGATACAACTATCTGTATTAATTTATTGTTATTGCCAGTTTGTGTCTTTTGTTAAAGGGTTGGATACACATAAGTAGATTCTCTAATAAGTCAGTATTTTTAAATTTGTAAACTAGACGTTTCCGCGGTTCCACCCGCGTTTATCGTTACTGCGCCGCCCCCGTCGGTCGTAGCGTGATGTTATATAGTTTTTCTCGATAAATAAGCTATCCAACACTAAAATAATCAGAATTTCAAAGAGTTTGACAGGATCCATATTTTCGCCTTCAAACACCTTTATTGCAATTTGAATGTCGTGAAGAATACTTTTCAAAAAGCATTGGTATAGCCAATTACCCTCGTTCACTGTACATTTCCCAAAGCGGGACTGCTTTATACCGAAGCCAGCCAGTCTGAAATATACCGAACAACAACTATACGTAGATACCTATCTCTTAATACGGGAATAAAATTATTCTTAGCTTGTTTAAATATTTATTTATAACACAGACATAACTTAAACAAGGCATCAAATTGACAGTAACTTCATTTTCATACAATTACACTAAATTAACATTTAGTTGAGGTTAATTCTTAATTGACATTGATTGATATAGGTATTAGCGATGTTGAAATATTCGATATAAAAGTTAAAGTTATTAGCAATCTATCAATAAAAAAACGAATAAAGTCAACTTAGTGTTATATGACTCCACCATAAAAGTGTCACATGTCACATCACTCAGAACAAAACAAAACAGACGTCTGTTCTATTCAAAACTAAGCCAAATAGTGATTCTCGAGTCTCGACTTCATATATCAGGAACTGTAGTACAAATTAGGAACACCATTTGATTATGTAAATAAATTAGTTACTAATTTCGTAATTGATTATGAACATCAGTATTACGAAGTAATTCGATTATACCAATCATTCATAATCGCCCACTACTAGTTCCTAGGAAGAACGTTAAATATTATTGAGTATTTAGTCATCATATAAAATTGCAATCCTTACCAAGTATGAAGTAGGTAACCTACCTACTAAAATATTTGGAGTTCTTGAGAAGTGTGTCAGGATCGTAGCAAATGGAAATCCGTAGTCTCTGCCTACCCCTCTGGGAAACAGGCGTGGATGTATGTATGTATTTATGTATGAAATAGTTAGTATGGGAACCACAATGTTTTCGATTTTCTTTATACAAAGAGGCAACCTTTAAACCTCTATTACTTCCTGTAAAAATTATGTTCTATGAGATTAGTTAGTTATTTCATCCATTTATTTCAGTAGTAGCATCCTGGGCAGAATGAAGATGCTTTGCTGTGTAGGTGGAACTAATTACAAAGGGCGGGCTTGCAGCTGCTCCGTCAATTTAAGATGAAGATACAGCGAGAAGCATGCACACTGCTGTGAGGTAATGGAGGTCTACTCTTTCAATATATGTTTTATTGTGCACGTATTCATCCATTATGTTTAGCCAAAGTAAAAAAGAGGATGTATCTATTAGCTATTATATTATCTTTTGATTATGAGGAGATGTCTACAGCTCGAGATTGTCACAGTAAAAACAAAAGAGATTTGTTCAGGGTTATCGTGTCGAGCACTCCTTACTTATGAGAACTTCTTGTTATTTCATATATGTATGTAATTTGTTTTCACAATATTAGAATTTATACTCAAATTGCTGGAAGTCTGTTAAGAATATTGTCTTGTGTGCATTTTTCTGTTGGTATTAAGTACCTTTCTGTTGCTGAGGATGGTACTTCTTAGGTCCTTGCCTTGCAGTGGGATAGGTTTAATACAGGGTTGATATTATTATTATAAAAATAAGAATTGTATATAACCTACTTGAATAGTTTTATGTTGTATCCTAAACAACTATTATATTATGTTTAAAATATATTAATAAAATAATGGCTGAAATACTATAACAAAATAAAAATATGAAGTGGTAGAAAAGCAGCGATAGCTCAGTGGGGAGACCAGCAGACTGCAATGCAGAGGGTCTCGGGTTCCAACTCACGTCGCGCACCTCTGACTTTCGGAAGTTATATGACTTTTCGAAATTATGTGCGTATTGATTGACAATTATCGCCTGCTCTGTGCCTCCGAAAGCACGTTAAACACATCGACCCATAAGTTGTTAAGTATGATGTAAAGAAGACACCGGTTGGAATAAATCATGATTTAAAAAAAAAATCAAAGAGCGCGCGATTTAAAAAAAAATCCTAATTAATCACGATTTTTTTGATTTTTGATTTTATTATTTAATTTAACCATATTTTTGCGCAAAACGGAACGCGTCCTCAAGGGATTGCGCGGACACAGCGCGGGGATTTTCCTTTTGTCTATGAATGCCAAGCAAAAGGGAAATCCCCGTGTAGTGTTTTGTACGTTTCGCTCTATTGTCATTGCTGTATTGCGTGCGTGACCAATATATGCAACAAATGTAAAAAATAAATTCAAGGTCTGGTTGCGAGGATGAAAATACATTACAAAAAGTGCAAAAATAATATTCCGGCATCTAGTGACGATGTTGAAGTTGTAGGTAAGTTATTAAAGTTATTATTTACAAAACAAACTAAAAATACTAACTGGATTTCTATATGGTTTTGGTGATCGTACTCAGTGTGGAGAACAGTATGATTAGTGGAAAATTTTAACTGCTCGATGTCTGTAGGCATGAAAGACTGTTGACGTGATTGTTTTAATGGTACTAACTGTGTAACAAATAACAACATCATAAGTAAAATATATCTATTTATTTTTCAGAATTGGCTTCACTTTCCGAACCTATCTCATCTGCAAGTTCTACGGCAAAAGGCGACGAATGCGCGGAACCGTCTCTTAGAAAAAGAAACTATCCGGAAACTTAAGCTCCTTTATAGTAACAACGCCAAAATCTACAAAAGAAACAATAGACCGACAAATAGCAAAGGCCATGTTTGCTACAAACTGTAGCATCAGAAGTATTGAACATCGAGAAGTAAAAAAAGCCATTTCGTTATTACGCCCGGGGTATATCCCACCATCTCGGAAGGATATATCAGGCAAATTATTGGATCAAATATACCTTGAAGAAAAAGAACGGTGTTTCTCTACTTTATTTGGCAGTTATGTGAATATGTCTATAGATGGATGGTCTAACGTTCACAATGAACCGATTATTTGCGCCACTATTACGACGGAGCAATCTGAAGTCATTCTTTTTGACTCGATAGATACCACTGGAAAGCCGCACACTGGTGAATACCTAGCCGAACTTGCTGAGGGTTTGATAGAAAGATTAATGTCTCAATATAATTGTAATGTTGCAAGTTTTGTTACCTATAACGCTGCGAACATGGCTAAAATGCGGAAGGAATTAAAAAATACTAGTGATGCAATAATCACATACGGCTGTTCTGCACACTTGTTGAACTTACTTTCCAAAGATTTAGAAATTGGCAGTATGAAGGAGCATGTTGTGCAAATAATAAAATACTTCCGAAACAATCATGCAGCTAACAGCTTGTACACAGCGGAAGGAGGGAAAGCATTAGTGCTGCCACAAGATGTTGGTTGGAATACTGTAACTGATTGCTTCGAAATCTTTGTGTCTGAGTGGCAAAAGCTACTAAAAATATGTGAAGAGAACAGGGACATCAAAGATCCTGTTATTAGAGCAAAAGTTGAAAATATGGTCGTAAAGAGGTCAGTGGAAAATTATCTAATAATTTTGAAGCCAATATCTGTTACATTGGATACTTTACAAAGAAATAATGCAAATTTGTCTACTGCTGTAACGGCTTGGAAGAAGCTTGAAGCAAAATTTGAAGAAACTGATTTAAATATTAGCCAAATGTCGAAGTTTCAAAAGAGATATAAGCAAGCAATGTCCCCCAGTCACTTTTTGGCATTTTTATTAGACCCAACCCAAAACAAAATTCACACTGACAGATGAAGAAGAAGAAAGTGCATTGGAGGCAGCACGAAATCACTATGATGGTTCAGTTTTGCTACCATTGATAGTAAAGCTTAAGTCAAAATCAAAACCATTCAGAAGTGTGATGTTCGCAGAAGAAATAGTAAAAAATGTGATGATGTCACAGAAAAATATATTTAGTGAAGAGGAACAGTCAACAATTTTTCCAGTGGTGAAGCAATTGTTTGGGGCTATAGCTTCTTCAGCTGCTGTGGAAAAAGTGCTTTCCACCTTTGGAATTGTTCAGAACAAATTAAGAAACCGACTGGGAATTGAAAAGGCTGGCAAACTAGTTTTTTTATTCAAATATTATAATAATGATATTGATTTCTCAGATTTAAACGACCCTAGTTTGTAACTTAATTATAATTCCTAATTTTTTTTATGTTGATTTCTGTGAACGAGAATGAAATTAAACATTTTAGATTAAATCATTGATTTCTATTGAAAACATCGTTTGATTTAAATCAAAATGATTTATTCATACCAACCCTGCCGGTACCTACCATTTAAGCGTATATAAAAATCTTGCCAGCATGTTTCTGAACAATAAATTATTATTTCTTTCAGCTGCTGTAGTGATACACATTGATTATAACTTTACACCTACTTATATTGTGTTATTTTTTTTGCAGTTGATAATGAACTAATCGGACCCCGCACACTGGAAGCATTGGTGCAGATGCTATGTAACATGCTGTTCATATACAGTAAGTTTTTAATTCTATAACTTTTCCCATAACATTTTCTTAAGACAACTTCTGTACTAGAAATAATTCTTGTATCGCAGGGGACATTACAGACAGTTAATATGCATTGGCATGTTTCTACAGAATATACCACGGGGAGTGCTCTGAAGAGTTATTCCACCTTATCCCGCCCTCCCCTTTCCTATCCAGAACAACGCGTGCTGGGCTCAGATGCCATCCTTACACGGTAGAGTCGATTAGAGCGCGTACCAACAAGTTTGGCTCCTCATATCTCTGCCGAACGACCAAGGCATGGAATTCTTTGCCAAGGCACGTGTTTCCTCCTTCCTTCAATCCTGGGTTCTTTAAGCGGGGCGTGAAAAAGCATCTCAGGCCGTCAAAGTAGAGACCTCAACATCGCTTCGGCTACTGTGGGGGCGATGTGGAGGCCACTGCTCTTAGACCACACGACTGCTTACCATCAGGTGGGGAGTGTGGTCATTTTGACGAGCAAAATGAAAAAAAAAAAAAAAAAAAGAATTCAGAAACACTATTTGGTGATAACACAAATTTTCAAACCCACAACACTCGGTTAAACCACTATGCAGTCCATGCAATCAATACGTCAGTATTTTCTAAATGTTTGCCTGACTGTAATATCTGAGAGGACCCAGGTTCAAATCTGTTGTGGAGGGAACTGTTATTGGCTCGTTCTGTCTATACGTCATAACAAAAATTTAAAATATTTTGTAAACCACCATCTTAGCACGATAATAATCATCATCATCAGCAATTGTTAACATTTTATCTACTATACGTCCAAGAGGTGGGAGCCTGGTGATCTGTAACACAGGTTTTCCTACTATAGACACCAGTCTCGCCACAAAGGATTAAAATTTGTTAAATCTTCACTGAGTTGTCTTATGTATGTATACTTACCTTTGTGAAAGAGATAAATAAATACTTATTATTATTATTATATTATATTATTATTATCATCATCAGGCTATAATAGTCCACTGCTGGACATAGCCCTCCCGCAAAGAGAGCGCCATAGTGCCCTGTCTTCAGCTTGCCGCATCCAGCATCTGCCTGCAGTCTTTCGCAGATCGTCATCCCACCTGGTCGGAGGGCGTCCAACACTACGTTTGCCGAGTCGCGGTCTCCTCTCAAGAACACGCTTACCCCAGCGGTTATCGGTTCTTCGCGCGATATGGCCAGCCCACTGCCACTTCAGCTTGCTAATTCTCTGAGCTATGTCGAATAGACAATAATATCTATACAGTATTGTAACTCTGCCCTCTCCTTGAAATAATTACCTACAACAGCGCGGTTCGTAGACACGCGTTAGGACTGCCCGCCTACACACACATTTACACACACATTGCTACTATGTAACCTCAATAGTATCGACTCTATTGTGCTGAATATTATTTAATATTTTACTTAGTCATATATTACTGTTTACATGTGTGTATATGTGTATGCTCACACATACTTAATATTGTATTAAAAATACTCTCATCATGATCAAATAAATAAGCATTCTGAACACGCAATCGTAGTTTTCACTACAGATCTGATGTGTATGCACAAGTATTCTATTGCAGATGTATGATGAGACCATGTTAAACGTGCGATAAAACTCATACGTTCATAGTCTCTCACCTACATCCCAGAAGTAGCAGGTGCATTACACCCACATTTTAAGTTGTTTTTTTAGGTGACATATTATTGTCTATTGGTGATTTTTAGACTTGGTACTAAGAATTTCTGAACTGAAATGCACTGCCCGACCTGAGAACTGAATTCGAGACAGCACCCTCAGCATTCGCATTTATACTGTTTACTTATATAATGTTATAATTTTCAGGTCGAGGATCACCGTACACAAGATGGCGCTGTTGGCAGTTGCAAAAATTTGCCTCGTGTAATGGCCGCCGCTGATCATGATAGCTTGTTCTCTATGTCAAGTGTTCAAAACTATTTCTGTTGAATAGGTAAATGTGAGAAACCAGATTGGGTTAATTTCTGCTCATTTTAATATTGTTTTAGTATATTTATATAAAAATAAATGGCATTTTAATTTATTCCTCTTAACTAAATCAAAATTAAGTCATAATCAAAATCTGTCTAATCTTGCATAAAAATGTAATTTTCGGAGTACGTCAATTAAATTATATTGTATATTTAATAATATAAAAAAATGGAAATACAAATTCAGCATAAAAAGCTTATTCGAGAAGTAGAGCTCTCATGTCGATATTTTGAGTCGCCAATGGTTTACGATATAAATAATATTAGCCCTGTATTAACCTGTCGCACTGGTGGGCACGGGACTCTTAGTGTGAGAAGGATTAGGCCATAATCCACCACGCTGGCTCATTGCGGGCAAACTTCATATATCATCGAGAACATTATGTTGAACTCTAGACATGCATGTTTACGATGTGATTCTTAATAATAGAAATTATTTTTTTTACATATTTTCTTAAATGAGCTGTTGTGGTACCTTCATTCGGAAAGTCGTTGAGTTGTTTAAATCAGTGACCTTTGTACGCTAGTTATATTTAGTGCCCAAGCCGCGTTGCCCAGCGATAATTTCGATGGTGTTCTGCCTCCACGAATTGATAAAGAAAGTAGCTAGCTTACCGAGGCCGTCGCAGTATTGTGATTTAAAGTTTTGTTTTAATATGTTGTCATTTTGGCGATTGTATGATTGCATAGATCGACTCGTGCCTGTTTGCTGGAGTTGCTATGGACTTGGCAAATCTCTCTTAAGTTCATGTCTGATTACTTTTTGAGTTCGGGCGAAAAATAGAGAACCCTTAACATGCCCGCCCTTTCTAAGAATATCTTTGATCTGGTCAAGGAACGTTCGCGCATGTCTTCCTCTTTCGACTTTCTTAGTCCCATTTGATATACTTTCTTGATTAAAATTTTGCCGTCCAAGCCAAAGTCGTCTTAATCATCCATTGTTTGAATATGTTGCTATTCTTACTGACACGCGATCGTAAATTGTTACGTTAGATGGTCCCTTCGTTGTTTTTGTCACTAGCTATTATTTGTAAAATAAATTATGTAGTTGAAGCGATAAATGTGCCTAAAAGTCCACAGGTTTATTGGTCAAAATTCTTATAAATCCCTATTACTAAAACGTTAGCTGTTTGTGTCTATAAACCATATTTTTAACCATTAACTTTTATTAAAGAACGGTCAAACATAAACATAATTGGGATTAAATATAATGATCATCAAAAATACTAATTGGTCAGCAAATATTGCACAGCATAACGAGCATCTATACGCCTCAAATCACTGCATTCCGTCACGGAAGTGTTAGGTTATGTTAGGTTCCTTTTTTTAAACCCACCCAAAAATAGGAGCCCCGCAAAGCGGGGCTCCGTCGACTTAGTTTGATCTCTTTAAAGTTTGCTGGCCATGAGTTGCTGATCGATTAGCTATTTCTGCCCACAGATTATATTTTTCTGCTCACAAAAATACCAATACTATGCTAACCATTTAAATAACACCCAACATAATTCAAGTCAAAGATGTCCAATTTATTTTTGCATACATATTAAAAATCAAGCTTTATTGACTTACAAATTCGCGGCAACGCTGTCCCAATACATACTTTATCGTGACTATCCACCACAAATTCTCCCCAATTGTTACATGCTGTCTTTATTCATCTTTACTTACACATATCGTTGTCTTTAGCCATTTCAAATAAAATCCATAAATACGTTGTTTTTAATAACTAAAAATGAATTATGAATGAGTTTGTAATTTTGCATACTCAGTCATTATTTACGACTTAATGCTATAACTACTTGACCGATCTTCAATGAATTTCGCGTACACCATGTCAGGGGTACGGAAAAGAACAAGAGGTGTTCATTTCATCCAGTAAAAAGTAGTGTTACTAAACTTACCTACATTACATGACGGCAAAATCTAATAAATAATATATTCTAAGTCGTTGACGGTAAGGCATAGCGTTCAACACCTTCTGCGTCTTGTGTATCTTTTAATCACACGGTGTCTAAGATTTGTGTATTCAAAGTATACAAACTTGCATTGCGCTGTGTTTTCTTTCGGATTGACTTGTTTATTAAACTGTGTCTTAGTGAATAATGACCAAATTTTAATAAAACCTTGTATTTACACTCGGGGTGAGTCGCTACTAGTGCATGCGTGTCTCATTTGAGAAACAGTGCTTGATTCGAAGACAACTGAGTCTGCCAGGTAACATATTTTCAGACATTTCTCTATGAATTCTGATACATCTGGCCTCTGCGGTTGTCTCAGTCTCAGAGGGATTTTTGTACGACAGTTATTAATAAAAAATGATGACTGAAAATGAAACTATTTATAAACTTATATATGCAAAATCACCAAAACAATAACAATTGTAGCCCAAAATGACAAAAAAAATAATTGAACTCCTAACATAATAATCTTCTCCTTTTCCCTAACCTTTATTATTCGCAAGTCAATTGGGGTCGGCTTTCTAGTCTAATCGGATTTGACTGGATATCAATTTTTACACGGAGCGACTGCCATCTGACCTCCGCAACCCAAAGGCTAACGATACCCTAATAGTACGAGATCCCGCTGCAGGATAGGTGTGCTCATCGACTTTTTGTTTAAAACCAAATTTTTATGTTTGTTTATAATTAAGAGAATATATATTTACTAGGGTGCCTATCAAAATTTTGCCGCCATTATTTTTAATTGATTTTTGGTAAACAATTTCGTTTATTTATTTTTTAAATAAAATAACGTCTACATCACGGTAATTAATATAAAGATTCTAAGAAATCTCGGTTGCCGTTGCGCACCTGGCCGCACCTCTTTGCAGCCAGGTGTAAACAGGTATGATTTCGATAAATTTATACGTTTATAACCTATATTTATTAATTATATGTCAAATTGAAGCTAATTTTTTCTATTAATTATCATATATAGTTGCTTAATTAAATCTGGCCGCAAATAAGGGTTACTGGCTATTAAAGATAATAAATATTTAAGGTAGAGTGAAAGAGAGTTAGCGCGTAACATCATTTGTCAGACGAGGACAGCGATTGCCGGCTGTGCGACGCTTTTAAGCCATTGCGCATGCGTCGAACGTTAGTGTTCTCAACCACCGCGGAGTAATAGAGACGACTTATAATAAATACTCCAAAAAATAATTTTTTTTTTTCAAAATGACAAATTTAAAAATTGCAACAAAAAATTAATATTGATTTGATATATCGACGGTCTAATTAGCAATTTGTCTGTTATTGATTTAAAAAATAAAAAAATAAAACCAAGGTGACTTAAGTAAAAGAAAATTTTATTGCGAAAGTATTATTTGAAAATTTTATTAGATTTTATTCAAGTATTTAATTGTCTGTTACATATTAATTAAACATTTAAGCAAATTAAAAAAATTATCTTATATTTCCGTAACTCTTATTTAAAAATCTGAATCATCGGAGCTTTCAGTTGTACTATCATCGGAGCTATCACTTTCATCGCTACAAATATCAGAATCGTCGTCATTATCGGAAGCTTTGTTCGTGGATTCACATAGCACACTATTAACTTGCGTTGGAGTTGAGTCTCCCAGGAACCATGTTGGTTTTAAAAAACCATCTAGTACCAGCCAGCCATTATTTTCTGGGCTGAATTTGATGCAGTCTGGTTCAGTGGCATTTAACCACATCGAATTAACAAAGATTGTCCGCAACAATTTTTGTTTCAAAGATTTCCAGCACGGTGGAATGTGCGTCGAGTCCAAACCTTTAATTCTCTTCATAAATTTTTCATTATTTTGTTTTGAAGCGTACATTTTGTTAAATAATAAAAATCTTGCGGTATTTACACTTTGACACTTTGGGATTCCATACATAAGGCACGTAAACTCTTGGACTGCATCAATTTTGTTTCCATTGAAGATGTCAGTAGGATTTGTTAAAGACGCAAAAACCTGTTGAATTTCTGGATTTTTAATAAATAAATTCAAGGTCCGAAGTTTCCCTTTGTTGAAAAATGCAGCCGTGTAGTCGCAACTCGTGTAGGCGTGAAAAGCAGGAAGAGCAAGACATAAAGTCGCGCCTAATTTTTTTGATAAGTCCGTACAGTTTATGTAAACTTCATCTTTATTTTTACTTTTGCTTGATGAACTGTTTGCCAACCGAATATGCAAATTAGGAAATTTGTGCATATTACCTAATAAAATTATTAAAACGTCCGTGTCTGCTGCTTTTACCAAAATTTTTGAATTTTCAGTACTTTACTTATGTGGAAAACATTTCTCGTATCCGCTTCTTCATGTTTACATGCTAATTCAGTTTCTTCAGTTTTCACTACTAAATTTCCAACAGAACAATATGAAAAGCATTGCTCTCCAACAGTAACATAAATTTTTTTATTTCCTAATATTGGAGCAAAAGAATCATCGACCCAATGGCTAGCTAAGAATTTTACGAAGACTTCTTTGAAACGAAAATTCTTTAAGCTTTTTAAAAAATCATTGGGTCTTTTTTGCAAAGGGACATTAATTGTATATGGAATATCAATTCCTTCGCGATTTTGTCGTTCACAATATTTAATAGATGGTGTTAAATATCTATCAAATATGATGTGTACTTCCGGAGCATTTTTCAAACAAAGTTTCATCAATATCGATTCTGCTATTTTTCCAAATGTTTGTGGCAAAGTAGAGCCAATTTGATACAAATAATAAAAACCATCAATGATTTCTATGTCGACTTGTCCGGGATTAGCTGGTGCTATTTTTGCAGTCAATTGTTTACCTAAAGTTGATTTATCCGTCTTCATCATGTCGCCTGAATAGTGGAATAGTGCAGGAGGTACAGGCGCAAGAGGAAATGACAGACAATACTCAATGTCAACTTTTTGATTTACAGCAATTGCTAACAGACGTCCAAAAATATCTCGTTCCATTTTAAGTAATGTTTTTTTGTCTCCGGTGGTACTCTTTACACTTCTTTTAATACAATCTGAAGCGAAGTTATTTATTTTATTACGAGTTATTGGTCTCACAAATCTTGATGAATCTTCAAAGCATTCCGAAAAAACTTTTAACTTTTGTTCTTCACCTAAAGACTTAACGTTGAGTAAAAAATTGGTAACATTTAAGGATGCCGCTTTACCAGTTGACGAATTGAACAAACTATTTTTGGCTATATTTTCTGAAAAAGGATTCATTGTTTTCTTGATTGTTCCAATAATACTGTTAAGAGTCTTAGAGTCTTTCTCGATTCGATTCTTCTGTAACGTATATGAAGTATCATCTGCTTGAGATAATCCGATTTCTGCTTTTACAAACGAGATAATTTTAGTTCTGACACTATGACTAAGAGCCCATCTTTCTCGTGCAGCGATCGAATTTGTAAAATGGCTAACACCAGTCAAAGTATTACCGGCATCAGCATTAATCGTCTACTCCAAAGTCAAGTCGACAGGTGATCTGCCTAAGCATGATTTTGTGCGTCTAATACCAAATGCACCTTCACGAAATTCCTTAAGTAGAGTTGAATTTTCAACCTTCAGCTTGATTAAGTTGTTTAAATACATAGCAGCCCATTTGGCATAATTCGGCTGATTGAATGCAAAAAAGTAATTACACATTTCGAAGATAGAATCTAAGTAGAGCTCAAAATTACTGCAACGAACACTTCTAGAAAATCGAAGAAATATGTTGATAAGTTCAGTATACTGCAAGTAATATTGGGCTGTCTTTCCATGGCCGCCCTGAAGTGTTATTTCGCGGAACTGTTTGTAACCCTCCAGTATTTTAAGCAATGAATCGGGTAAAACAATGCTCTCATTGATTCCACATGAAGTATTCATTACTGGGTTTAAATCTTCGTTTAATGTTTCAACATCATCCGTGTCAATTTCTGACAAATATCTTTCAAAGTGAAGAATCTGCAGAGCACAAGAAGCCAAGGGATGTAGCCGCTTACACCGATTGAAATGTTTACTGTCTAAGAAACTATTCATTGAACCTCCTGCTAATGCCTCGGCTTCAACTAAAATCTCTATTAATCCACTGGAGTCAATATACTTTCCAATTGCTTTAAAGAAAGCCATTTGGGTATGGAATGCGCCTAAATTAATGAATATATTGTCAAATTCTGGTTTTTTAGTATGTTGAATCTGCATAGCTAATTTGGCTATTGCTAAATCGTAAGTAGCTATAATCTGCTGTTGATTACAATTCTTAGCAACTTCCTTTGCAATGTTAAGAGTTTCCTGAACAACAGCTAACGACGTAGGAGATTTATTTATTGGTGATAAGTACTCGACTTTCTGAATTTTACTTCCATCAATGCTTGTTTTGCAGTTATAACCTAACCACATGGGTACCGAATCTATTCGAGATAAAGACATACTCCAAATCAAATCTTTATCAATTGCAATCAATTTTTCTGAGTGACATGCATCGATTATCTCAGTAATTGTCTGAAAATGAAGAAACGTCATACTTGTAAAAGGTGTCTTTACGAAGGGACGAATTTCTTTTGAAGGTGCTTCAAAACGCCGTCTCTTACGAACTCTTGCAAGAGGCTCTGTGGGACCTTCATGGACATATGCGCCTAAGGATTTTGAATCAGAAGTATCCGAACTACCCATATTATTAGGGTCATCATTTTCACTGCGAAACTGATAAATGATACCGACTGTATCGTGCAGAGTATCTTTCCCAGTGGCTATATCGACGAAACGGTCAAAATTATCGAAAGCTACGTGCGTACTTAGTCCATCAACTCTGCTAATACCGGCAGGTATAACATTGTTTTCTTTTTGGGAACTATACGTCATCTCAGTTTCAATTTCTTCAGCTAAATTATAGCCTATTGTATGTCCATATCTGTTCAATATCGTTAGAACTTTTCGTGAACTTGTCATAGATTTCATTGACAACCCGAGCGTAAGATGTTTTGACGGTTTGACTCTACCTTTGGTTACAATATAAATCAGATCACTACACACAGACTTTATTTTCACTAAGTCGTCATCTGAATTTTTACGTCGAGTATCTGGTCCTTGAACTAAGTCACACACGAAATGAAATAATTGTTCTGGAATATTACACTCTCCGAGAATGACATCCTCTGGAGTCAGATTATCCGGCAGCTTCGTTCTTTCTTGAGATGTTATACAGTTTCGCAATTCGTAAGCGACATCTCTGCATCGATTCTTTTCAGTAGATTGTAACTTAGCTATTTCTAAAGCTAATCGTGACGAGTCCATGTCATACTGATAGACAATTTTCCTTTTTGTAGGTCCCAAGGATGACTATAGTAACTCGATCGCCAAAAGCTTTTATAATTTTGTTTTCTAAATTTTCAGCACGATATTCTTGTAAATCTTCAGCGCGTACTTGACCTTCAGAAAATTCCAACAGCAATTATTTATATTGAGATAACAAATCGGTGAGATACATAATGCGATTTTTCTCAATAATTTCCGCCATTATAATTTCCGAAATCGCACTGAATGCTGACTGATGAAATTGACGGTTTTTGTGCCAATATCTTGGCTCTGAGTGTTCCTTACATTGCTGTTTCAATGACATCTGATATAATGAAAAACAAGTTGAATGATAAGCAACAGATTGAGGGTATTCTAGTTTCGTTAATAGCTTTGAGTCATTTAATTTTGCGGCCATTGATTTTATTGTTTCAACTGTTGCTTCAGATTGCGGAAACGTTACATAAATTCTTCTTTTACCAACTTTTTCTCAACGTGATCACAGAAAAGGCAGGCTGACTTCTTGTTTTTGGGTGTCGATGAAATAGCTTGCTGGGATACTGTAGCAGTAGATGACAAATCTTGATAAAGCTGAGAATTATCATCCTCCTGCGTAGATGTACTAGGCTGCTCGTTTGAAACAGTCATAGTGCCGTGCAGTCCAACTTCTGCCAGACCTTGCTGCCCCCTCTGAGGTATCCGAATGGATCACTGGCTCATCGGCCGCAGGAGAAAGCAGATCTGCTTGCAAATCTCTTTGCGGCCAACTCCCGAATCGATGACTGCGGTTCGCAGCCGCCTAACATTGCCAACTGCGGCTACACCATGCCTGATATGTGTATCAGGCAACGAACTGTTCGTGCGATACTGCAGTCTCTCGATGTTCGGAAAGCCAGTGGACCTAACGGCATCCCAGCTGTGGTCCTTAAAAAATGTGCAGCGGAGTTGTCTCCCACGCTTACGCGCCTATACCGGACGTCTTACGCCGCAGGCATTGTGCCTGAGGCTTGGAAGGAGGCGAACGTTCAACCGTTTCCCAAAAAGGGGGACCGTTCCGAGCCAAGCAACTATCGACCCATAGCTATCACCTCGGTGCTCTCCAAGGTGTTCGAGCGGATTATAAACACCCAAATTGTCCGCTACCTGGAGGATCAATCGTTGATCAATGATCGCCAATACGGCTTTCGGTCTAAACGATCAACGGGTGATCTTCTAGCGTTCGTCACGCACCTCTGGGGTGAGGCTATGGACAAGCACGGCGAGTCTTTGGCTATCAGCCTTGACATAGCCAAAGCTTTCGACAGAGTCTGGCACCGGTCTCTTCTTTCCAAGCTTCCGGCCTATGGCTTGCCCCCTCAACTGTGCACCTGGATTGCAAGTTTCCTGCAGAAGCGTCGTATTCGGGTCCTTTGCGACGCACATAGGGGTATTTGATAGTAAAAGTTGGCCAAAACTCTGAGATTAATTATATGTGGAAAAAACCACAATCTACTTAATTTTAACAAAGATAAAAAGGAAATAAAACTACAATTGACTTGCCAGAGAATATTTTATTGAATAAATTAATATTCGAAATCGTCACTATCTTCGGAAAGTTCTTCTTCATCTGTGTTTAAATTTAGTTCTGAACTTAATGTTATGCTTGATGGAAGAAAAAGTTTAATGGTGTCACTTGAAAATTGTTTAGTTTTTTTTCTTGGTAAAGGTCGTGTACTAGATATTAGAGGATCTGAACTTAAGAGTAATCTGTTTAAAATATCTCTATTACAAGATTCTCTCGAAAATTTTCGAGCAAATCCTTGGCAGTATGTCCGGAAATGTTTATTACGAGCTTCAGCCGCCTCCTCTGAGAGTTGCCCAATTGGTAACATGGCATGAGAAATTATTGCAGCACCATGTATTAATATTTTATGAACTGTTGGTGTCATCGGGTGCCAGTTGTACAAACTAACATATAATTTTGCTGTTTCCATAGCATATACATCGAATTTAGTTGTGTCAATTTCATGTCCACTGGATATAGCCTCTAGTATAATTTTAAATCTATATATTAAAGTCTCATCCACTCCAGTTATGCGACTTGCCAATTTTGGATCTTGGAAAAATCTCCGGGCCGTGTTACCGTCATTGGTGTTGCCGAATCCCGCCTTAGGTATGTCTACTAATAGTCCCATTTCCTCTCTAAAACGTGCTTGAATGATTTTCTTTGTCTCGTCCACAACTTTCTTATCTGCCAGATTTCTTGCTTGCCATTTCATAGTTGGTATTTTATATGCTAAGTGAAGAATTGACTCAAATAATCGTATTTTTGCATGAAGAACTGAGATACCAAACTGAAGAGCTTCTGTGTTTACATCACCTTTCTTCGATAAATTATTGAAGTCTTTCGATGTTACTCCACACAAGTAACAGCGCATAGTAGATAAAGTATCAGTAGCTGCATTACAAATTTTGCCATCCACCATGGTAAACAAAAGTGTGTGTTTGACTTCACAGTGATCTCCATTATCCAACAATACTTTCGTTTTTTGTAAATGTTTTAATTGGCTATTTACATATTGGATTTCATCTTTTGTCACATCCTTAGACTCTTGAATAAATCGTATTCTTATGGGTCTGCAATACCGCGGAGATGAGGGCAATGGGTTTTGCCAAAGCAATTTATTGTCCTTATCAATATTGATCTGTAATCTAAGCGGCACAAATGAACTTTGAAAAATGTTTGCGTCGGAGTATGTTGAATTTTGAAACTTTTGCTTAAAGCGGCTTTGTTGGGATCCGTCGCAACCCCATTTACAAATGAGTTCGAAGTTGTATTTTTCATTATTAGCGCATTTTTCAATTATTTCTCTTAGGTATTCACATAAACGAGTGCAAGTGTGATCGAGTACATCCTGTAATTTCACCTCGGCGCATGTGGATGTTACACGAAATGCTTCAGGTTTTGGATAACATAGCCTTTTAGCTTTTTGTATAATGGAGTAACATGGAAATCTGTGTTCGGCTGCCTTTCGTATGATATTGTACTGATTTCGGGTAAAGTCTCCTTCAACAAACATACTAAGAGCTTCAGTTGGTGACAGTTGAAGTGGTGTATCTTGTGCTTTAGCAATATTTCTGCGAAATCGGAGTGCTCGTTTCGGAGATTTTGTTATTTCTTTTATAATAGTAGAAGCGTCTGTATTGCCAGTTACCCTCAAGCTCATTTGTGCAGCAAATGTTAATTGATCTGCGTCCATTTGTTGGCGTAATCCTATTGTCTTTCTCCTTTTGGTGCGCTCACTAGATTCGGAGAATTTCTTTTGCGGGCGGCCACCTGCGCGCAATGACGTCATCAATGGCACAAAGATAATACCTTGTAACCACTTTTCGTTGTTCTTTTCAAAAACTTCTCTCTTTTTATATGCCATAGCCCATTTAGTTTTGAAATCTGATTTGAAATGAGAAAGCTTATGCTTCAAAATCTTATGGTCACACTTTGTCATTTCATGCAAATGATTTTCTAAATGTTCAAACTTTTTATCAATTTGTTTTATTGGGCATTTAAGAATGAAGTCATATAAATATTTCTTAGTGAAGACATCCTTGGAACTCCCCGAAGAACCTAAAACGAAATGAAATATGCTTTGTATTAGAACTAGTTTTAAAATTTATCTCATCTTTAAAAACACATCCCTACCATATCGCCAAATTTCCGCCTACTTTTTTTTCGTTTCTAATATGACAAAACGGTCTGCAATATATATCAATTTGAATTTTTACTCGGACGAAGTCGGAAATAAAACAAAAACACAAATATATAAAATTGCTGTACTAAAAAACTACGTTTATTATCGTTATATTTACATAGGTCAGAAACTTAAAAAAGAAAGTTAAATTGTTATAAAATTTATAAATTTATAAAGTGCATACCTTCACTTTGCTGATCCATATTAAAAACTTTCACAAAATCACGTTTCACTCACTTCCAAAGCGTAATGAAATAATGAGTTTTGAGATTATCGAGAACTACTACGTGCGTTGCGAACAAAGACGAGATTCCGACTGAGACGCCATCAGTGTTGCATTTAAGATGGCGGTTCAAAATGGCGACCGTTCTACGCGACATCTACTATACTATTGAACAAAATTATTGCAATAATTCCTTTATATATTTGAGAAAATAGAGTTTTGGCCAACTTTGCTAGTAGTGATACCCGTATGTGCGACGGTCGCGCTTCCAAATTTATGCAGGTCAATGCAGGAGTGCCTCAGGGTTCTGTCTTATACCCTACGCTCTTTCTTCTGCATATCAATGATATGTTGAATCTCGGCAACATACATTGTTATGCGGACGACAGTACGGTGCATGGACGATATCTCGGACATCCTGGGGCCAAACAGGCTGAGGTTGAGGGGAAAAGGCAGAATCTTGTCGTTGAACTTGACCAGACCTTGGACCTCATCTATGAATGGGGTGCCAAGAACTTGGTCGAGTTCAACGCCAAGAAGACCCAGGCATGCGCGTTCTCAACAAAAAAGTCTCCGTTCCATCCCCTCCCTTCTCTGAAGAACACTCCACTGGTGATACGTGACAGCCTCTCCATCTTAGGTATGGTCCTTTGCCGCTCCCTTAATCAGAAAACCTATATCGAGAGCATCATTAAGCAAGCTTCGTGAAAACTCGGAGTTCTGAACAGGGTGAGGCGGTTCTTCAGGCCTGGGCAACTGTGCCTATTGTATAAGGCACAAGTGCGCCCTTGCGTGGAGTACTGTTCTCATCTTTGGGATGGCTCCGCGCAGTACTTGCTGGACGCTCTCGACCGGTTACAGCGGCGGGCTGTCCGTATCATCGGAGATCCAGAGGTCACGAGTTCACTGGAACCTCTGCAACTCCGTAGGGATATTGCCTCATTGGCATGTTTCTACAGAATATACCACGGGGAGTGCTCTAAAGAGTTATTCCACCTTATCCCGCCCTCCCCTTTCCTATCCAGAACAATGCGTGCTGGGCTCAGATGCCATCCTTACACGGTAGAGTCGATTACAGCGCGTACCAAAAAGTTTGGGTCGTCATACCTCTGCCGAACGACTAAGGCATGGAATTCTCTGCCAAGGCACGTGTTTCCTTCTTCCTTCGATCCTGGGTTCTTTAAGCGGGGCGTGAAAAAGCATCTTCTCAGGCCGTCAAAGTAGAGACCTCAACATCGCCTCGGCTACTGTGGGGGCGATGTGGAGGTCACTACTCTTAGACCACACGACTGCTTACCATCAGGTGGAGTGTGGTCATTTTGACGAGCAAAATAAAAAAATAAAAAATTACTAAACTGGTCGTCTACTGAAAGTGTGGTAGGTTGATCATTCAATGTAGCTCTTGATTCTTCCTGCAAAGTAAATGTATGTGTTGAAAGAAAATTTGTATCAAAAGCTTGGCTGTAGAAATGTTTTTTTGATATTCGATTAATATTATTATTACTGCTGTATGTACTTACTAGATCACTGTTTACAGCAGGAATACTTTGTTCATAGAGATCTGGAGCAAGCCTCGGAATCTGCAAATTATTAACAATATGGTGTTATAGTTAAATATCATTTATTGTCATTCAACAACACTATTTTCATTGTATTTGATATGATTAAATGAAAATATTAAGTCGATCTAAATGAGTATAAATATACAATCTTCGTTTTTTTCTTTAATTTTTCAAATATAGACGATGACATTTTTTTTGTAAAAATATAACGCAGAGTCAACAGAGAAAGTCAGTAATAGTATTTATTTCTCCACATTATACTGCTGAATGATTTTATTGTTTGTTTGAAATAAGGTTCAAAAAGGTTCGACTACCAGGTAAATTGTACCTGTCTGAGAAATGTAATATAGTAGAAATTAGTTGATGGTATTACGTTTTTCGATAAAAATAAACATTAATAATTTTTTTTAGTTTATTATTTGTATTTATTCATTGATTTTTGAAAAAATTAAGAATTAAAATTTTTAAATTATCATATTTTTTTAAATGCATTAGTAGTTTTTAAATTATTCATGTCTTCAAATTATGCATTAAGTATTTTTTTAAGTTATTAATATAACAAAGAAAAATTTTAATGATAAATAAAAAAAAAAATTTTTACTAATTACATTTTGAAAAAAGGACATTAATCAATTTTTAAAATAAATAATTATTTAAAAAATGTATTAATTATATTTGTTAAATTGTTAATTTTTTTAAAGATGCAGTAATTCATTTTTATAAAAATAAGAAATTAAAAAAAATAATTTTTAACAAAAAAACCTCAAAGTTAGTCATTCTGTGTCATTTATATTGCAACTATAACCTACACTCGCGTGCAAGTAAATCGACTCAAGCCTCAAGTGCGCATAAAAAGTGATATAACTTAAAAATGCCTTATTTTACCTCTATATAATGTTTTACATAATTAAAGCCTAGTAATTGAGCTTTAAAATGATGTAAGTTGCATGAAAATCGATTCAGTAGGTTAGTAAAAAAGGTGAATGTCAAAGATATTGTAAAAAATTTTGAAAATTCATACAATTTCACAGTATGGGGGTTATTGGGTATAAATGAAACAAAATGTGCATAAGATAAAAAATTTATTCTTGTCAATATTTGGTGTTCCCTCCTCTAGCCCTGATCACTGCTCTCAAGCGATTCTTCATCGACCTTATCAACTTGTTTAATTGATGATTGTGGTATTCGGTCCCACTCTTCTACCAACGCAGTCTTGAGCTCATTGATGTTTGTCGGAGCTGGATTCCTCGCCCTAACTTTACTTTTGAGCTCGTCCCATATGTGCTCAATGGGATTTAAATCGGGGCTGAGCGCTGGCCAATCCATAGTGTGAATTCCAACTTCACTCAGGAACTCACGTGTGGCCCGAGCAGTGTGACATCGGGCATTGTCATGCATCAAGATGAAATTATCCCCAATAAAGCCTTGATAAGGGACAACTTGATCCAGTAGAACATTTTCAATGTAACGATCACTGGTCAGACCTCCTCTCCGGCCTCCCCCAGGAACGAAAACAAGGTCCGTTTTTGCTTCTAAGGAAATTCCAGCCCACATCATGCAAGAACCGCCACCATATGCAACGGTTTCAACAAAGCAGCACTGTGAAAACCGTTCACCAGGACGCCGGTACACCCGACCTCTCCTGTCGCTGCCATGGAGACACATCCTCGTCTCATCTGTGAACAGGACCGACTGCCATTGCTCTATGCTCCAATCCAAGTGCTCTCGAGCAAAGTGAAGGCGTGCTTGACGGTGGGCTGTGGTCAACTTCGGGCCTGTAGCGGGTCTTTTCGGAGTATGGTTAGCTTCCTTCAACCTTCTTCTAACTGTCCACTGACTGACAGTTACTCCGCGAACTTGACGTAGCTCCTGCTGCACATCCACGCCGGTAAGGTGTCGATTTCGGAGAGAGGTCGAGACCAAAAACCGGTCGTCACGCTCCGAGGTGCACCGGCGTCGGCTGGTATTAGGCCGCCGAGTGAAGGCACCACTCTCTTGAAACCTCCTGTACACTCTCGAGACAGCAGACTGACTCATATTCAACCGACGAGCGACTTCTCGCTGGTTCAACCCTTCTTGCAACAGGGCAACGACTTGAGCGGCTTCTTCAGGTGTTGTATCCATAATTTTCTTCAAATGACGGCTTCAATTTGCAGAGATGTGTTCAGGTCAACGTCTAGTGAGCGACTGATAAGAAAAAACGATTACAGGGGGTTTTTATAGCGGGTTGTGTCGCGCAAGTTGTGTATAGAGCGCAGAGCAGTTTATGGGAGGTTGCGTTCAGTTGCATTCTAAGGACATGTGTTTATTTAAATTACTGAAATTATGCTACCATTTTAAAGCCTAATTACTAGGCTATAATTATGTAAAACATTATATAAAGGTAAAATAAGGCATTTTTAAGTTATATCACTTTTTATGCGCACTTGAGCCTTGAGTCGATTTACTTGCACGCGAGTGTATATTATTCCTAAATTCAATTCGACTTTTACTTACGGTTTGTGTTTTGCAAAAATCTTCAAATTCTTGTTTATCTTTTTGCTTTAGAACCACAATTTTTTCAGACACTCTGAATGATATCCAAAATCATTAGTAGAGTCAATTGTAAATAAAAGGTCATGATATTTATATATTTTTTTACGACGAAACAATAACATTAGCGAGCACTTTTGGAATGATACATTAATAAAGTCGAGTACATTGCTTTTTTCGTTACACAAAAAACACGACTTCATCTTTATCAATTTTATTTTACGTTAATTAATATAATAATTTTTAGATGCACAAATAAAATAACAATGTAAATATAAAACGTTGTTTATTACGAACTCCAAAACAGCGTGGTTTTTATGTTAGAATAAAAATGCTGCATCTGTTCAGTTGAGAACACTAACATTCGACGCATGCGCAATGGCTTAAAAGCGTCGCACAGCCGGCAATCGCTGTCCTCGTCTGACAAATGATGTTACGCGCTAACTCTCTTTCACTCTACCTTAAATATTTATTATCTTTAACAGCCAGTAACCCTTATTCGCGGCCAGATTTAATTAAGCAACTATATATGATAATTAATAGAAAAAAATTAGCTTCAATTTGACATATAATTAATAAATATAGGTTATAAACGTATAAATTTATCGAAATCATACCTGTTTACACCTGGCTGCAAAGAGGTGCGGCCAGGTGCGCAACGGCAACCGGGATTTTTTTGAATCTTTATATTAATTACCGTGATGTAGACGTTGTTTTATTTAAAAAATAAATAAACGAATTTTTTTACCAAAAATCAATTAAAAATAATTTAATTAAAAATAATGGCGGCCAAATTTTGATAGGCACCCTAGTAAATATATATTCTCTTAATTATAAATAAACATAAAAATTTGGTTTTAAACAAAAAGTCGATGAGCACACCAATCCTGCAGCGGGATCTTAGACTATAAGGCTAGATCAGTATCAGGATATTAGAGGGCATTTACTTTTCCCAATAACGACTGCCATAGATGTTCATGGCAGCCGGGACCGACGGCTTAACGTGCTCTCCGAGGCACGGAGCAGGCGATAATTGTCAATCAATACGTAATAATATTACAATATAATAAAAAAATTGCAAACGGAGCAAATTTTGCTTGTTTGTCTCACAAAGACTTTGCCATCTACAGTTTTGCCTTTTCTTTTAGGAGGGTTCCCCTTTACATTCCACACATGACTGTCTGTGGCGCTTATTCAACAGTGAGAGTGTTGTTGGTCTTGATGGACCTTCTTGAACTGCCACGTATTTACGAATCATCCTTCAGATTACTGCCTCTCCAAACTCATTTTTAGCTTCTTTTTGCGAGTATTTTCACAATACAAGTAGTGAGTTTCACGATGCTGGTACCCCACAACACCTCAAAATAATTACCGGTACCTCTTTGTACAACGCTTTAAAGCGGAGCAGTATGATGCCTTCTGATCACTCGGATCTATGCTGGACTTACCGGTGTTACAGTCTACAATGCATTGTGACTTGACGATCGTACGATTTATATGAGTTGTTTGCGAAAACATTTTTAGTCTCGAATGGTTAGTTGAGTGTGCGGATACAATCCTCTTATCTCTCCACTTCAATACCACGATGCCATCGGTGGTTTCTTTAGCTGCGATTGTTCATTTTCGTAATTTTGCAGCAACATCTGTAGGCAAATATTTTCTGTTCAATCGAAGAGTGCCTACTAAACGTGTCTTCTTCGCTGCAACTGGCAACCAAGGTTATATTGGTATACCAATTGTCAGTGTACAATATTCTTCTTTCATCTAGTAGTCCGTTAATGAGTTCAATTACAACAGTTTCAGGCGGCGCCATTTGTAGGATTTTGGACTTTCCAAGAGTATACCATCATGTTCCAGGTATACCCTTTATCAGAGCATAATCTTCATCCCGTATTTATGGCATTTGAGATGTATATTGACAAAACAAAAGACGACCTCTATAGGGTATGTGCTCTAATCTAACTATACTCTTTGTCCTGGAGTAAATGCTTGTTGAAAGTTATAGATTTAATTGATAACAACGCGTAGTTTGAATAAACGATCGTTTGGCACTTCTGCATTATTAGAAAAATGTAAGAATTTAAGAAGCAGTTCGATTCGGTTTCTAGAAAAAAATCTAGTTAGAGATATTCTATATAGTTCGTCATCTTCATCCATCCAATTTTTCGATATTAATTTCGGACTGGAAAAATGTTTGCCAATAAGTATTTAGGCACTAATAATGCAAAAAATAATTAAAAGTTTTGGTATAAAAAAATTGATATTTATTGAGAAAAATATGTAAGTAGACATTTGGAAATACTGCGTTATGTACTGAACTTGTCCTTATATATTTATTGGAGGTCATGTATTTATTTAATCGAATAATTATATAAATAATATGCAGACTATTTTATAAGATTAATGAGTAACGATATGGTGCAGCTATGAATACAGAAAATGACAAAAGCAATGAATGCAGGACTTAAGTTTTATTACTTACCAAGTAACCATGCTTGACGGTCACCATTATTAAAAATGTCGCTTCATGGTAGACCTCACAGGTGAATTTGCCCATATGTGAGCATCATGCCTAGCACCTGGCCATCGAGCATTGATGTTTAAAATCAATGCATCTGGATTGCAAACCTGAAAATGGTAAAAACATTTGGTTATCTAAAAGAAAATATTTACATATAAGGCCTTATATTAGTAAAACTAGTACTTCATTTACCTATGTTTACAAGTTCTTAAGTAGTACACATCAATATGCATCTTATCCCAATCTAATGGCTACTTGTTGTTAGCAATAGTGCAGATCAACTTCCTAGTATCTATTAAAAATAGGGACAATAAGCCACCCAATGCAGTGCTAAGAAAAGCTCTATAGTATTGAATTTGTTAAGCTAGAAAAATATAAAAGAAGTTAAAACTTACTGCTTGTACATTCAATGAATGAACCCTCGTGGTGTCCACTCACATAGGCTTCTTCATGCAATCTTGGTGCCAAAATTTTTATGTGAGTGCATATCAATTGCTCCAATAGTATTAGGGAATGGTTGAGGCGCATTTCTGAATTTCTCCTTAGCCCTCAACCTCTCTGCCTGGGTCATCGTAAACTTAATATGTTTCCTCAGCAGTTTTTGGTTTATAGCCAAGGTCACTTGTCTGATTACACGGCTGACAGATTTTTGGCTCATGTTGCAACCCCACTGTAGACCAATGGGCAGTTGATAGCACCCAGAAGCGTAAAATCGGAGTGCAGTTAGAATCTGTAAAAAAGAAAATGCAGCAAAAGTTAGCACACAATATAAACCAGAGTCTTGGTGCCTCCTATGTATGAGGCACAGACTACTGAGAACAGTTAGTAGTCTGTAGCTCATACCCTACTTACTTGGGATTCCGTAGTTAGTCCGTAGGGTCGTTGTCTTTCAAGACATGGTCGCAAGTTATTTATGAGCTCCATTAAAATCTCTTTATTGACTCTGTAGAGCCTTAGAAACTCGTCGTCCTCCATAAGTAGCGGATTTTGTTCATTTCGCCGATTCCTTCCGATTTGCCGATGTCTCACCATTTCGAGTCGATGTTCAAGTACCATCAAGTCCCACGCTAAATAAGCTTCCGCCATAATATTTTCGCATTTAATTTTTCCCACAACTAATTTAGTAAAATTTTCAACTGATTTCTATTTAAAACACCGTATGTATTCAATCGATTGACTTATAACGAGCTGTCAAATTTACCCGCAACTTTTATCGTTAAAATCGTAAAGTTAACCGACAAATCGTTACGTAACCGATTTCAATCGATAGCTGGGTTAGTAGAGACTACAAAAAATATATAAAATCTGATCGCTACGACATAACGACCGCAAAGTCATCGCTATCAATGTCGAGACTGCAGCTGCTGGTCTTTTTAGGGCACAATCTACAAACGGTGTATTTCGACCTTGTACCTACGCATTGGGAAGTGGTTACCTTCAACCGTCGGTCATTCGGTCTGGCTTGAGTTCTGTGTCGTACGTTAGGTCTTACTAAAGTCGTCGTCACTTGTCCAGTAGTTTCTCTAGATAGTAGATCTAACGGTCAAACGCCGGCATCCAGTCGTTAAATTTGTTTGTGTGTCTCTTAAAAAAATCTGCCGCCAATACAGTACGGAACTGTCGATGTGATACTTTCCGTTGAAAACTGGAAAATATTATAAAACAGTTGAAAATTGCCGCATTGTACAATCGGCGGAAGAGTTTCTTATACCATATTTTGTTCCTCAGGCATTCCATAGGTTGAGCTGACAGAAATTGGTCTTTTCTATCAACTCCTCCCATACTCTTGTTATAGTCGAATACTAAGTTTGGTTTATACATATGTCATTCTATTGTATTTGTCTTGAGTCCCGATTTGGAGATTATGGTATGTAGAGATCATACTATGTTAGCGTCTCGCCATACAAGAATAGCTAAATCGGGACAGTACGTCGCCACTACTTGCCGAAGTTGTCTTTGTCAAAGTCTTAACCGAATCAGGAACGAATTCTCGGTTCAGTCGTAGTGTTCCATAGCAGTCTGTCTTCTGCCTTTTTTAGGCTTCGCAATAATAATGGACTTTTGTAAAAATTATCCATTATTACAGTATGCCCTCGGTGAAGCAGCGGCTCGATCAAGTCGTACACAATCTTGGCGCGTGCTACTGCGCGGGACTGTATCCGCGTTCACTAGTCGGAGATCTGTCAGTCGATGCAACAATTGTTGTATCATTGTCGGGTCTGTCATCTGTCTCGTCTTCTGCAATTCTTTCAACACCCTCGTCTCCGACTGGGCTGTCATTTATATTCTGTCTGACTGGGCTGTCATCTATATTCTGTCTGTCCGTGCTGTCACTAGTCGAGGTTGGTTTGTCTTTGCCAGCGTATACAAAAAACTTCCAGAGATAACCACTGGAAGGCTCGCATAGCTCGTACGTCTTGACTCCGACTTGTGCGGCCTTCGCCGAAATCTTCTGAGTGAAATTTTATCGCCCTTGCCACTTCAGAAGATATTCTAGTCGTGTCCTGGCAAGTCTGAATGTCAACGAAATGAAGAAAGGTTGTTAGCAATAAAAAACGGTTGTATGACATAATTTTGGCAAAATATGCCATAGTGCCAAAACCATTAAACCTAAAGTATGCCTCTTCCTCCGGTAAGAGGTAAAGGCCTTGCAAAATAATTATTGCTAAAAACTTACCTTTCGTCCCTGTCTGTACGAGTCCAAAGATTAAATCGAGAATGCAGAGTTAAGCCCGATTTATACTTCAATAAGTACAGTAGCGAGTTAAGAACTCAGACAGTTACTAATAAGTAGTAAGTTGGAAGTAGCGTCCAAACGGGCGGAGTGAGTAGTCATAAGTTGCCGAGAAGAAGACTAGTCGCGTTTCGCGTTGTTTTAATCCAGAAAATGGATGTTGAATTACTTAACACCAATTTACGTGCTATAATAAGAGAAATAGTATCAATACTTACACAACACATTGAAAGTGAAATATTAATAGAAATGAATAGACCCAAACGCATATGGGAAAGAAAGTGGATTGCTAGAAGAAAAGAACGTGGTACTAGCAGTAACCTTCTTATGGAATTGTCTGTAGAAGACACAGTTGAATATAGATATGCTTTATGAATGAGTGAGCCCTCATTTCTATTTTTATTAGATAAAATTACGCCGACGGTTCAGAGGTCGGATACGTTCATGCGATGTGCCTTACCAGCAAAATTGAAATTACAAATTGTATTGTATATGCTTGCTAATGGAACCAGTTTGCGTACTTTAGCGCATATGTTCAGAACATCAAAAGCTAGCATATCAACAATGATTCCTGAAGTATGTGATGCGATTTACGAAACACTCGAGGATTATATACAGGTAAGAAATAAAAAACCTAATATGGGATTTATGTATTTATCAAATATAATATTATTAAAAAACACGACAGTCGTAATGAACGTATAGAACCAGTCCTAGTCATTTGTTATCGAGTTCGTAACAGCGAATTCCAATATATCGCCATGTAGGTCATTAGATTGATATACTGTGGAATCGGCATTATTACTATCTAAGAATGATCCTGAAACCGAGCTATTTATGACCACTGTTGAAGGTATTGCTGGTGCCGCTGCTTGAGGAGAATATACTTCTAGGTTCTCTGTAGAATTATTGTTCCCAGAAACTCCTGAAACGGAGCTATTTATCATTGGCGAAGGTGAAGAAATATATGTCGTGTGAGATAGAGGAGAAGGGGAGTAACCTTCTAGGTTTAACGGGTTCGCTAATGAATGCATCCGAAGAGATGTTAAATAATTTTGAATATGTGATTGCGCTTGTAATGCCAGCATTAGAGGCATAGCATTCAATTGTGCAGCGACACCCCTCCCAAAAATACCGAACTCATTGTCAATCAACTCGTTGTTTGCCATTGGGGTTTGTATCATATCTCCGACAGCGTTGACTTTGTTCACCAAATTTTCTAAGCATTTGATGTTTCTTTTGCGGCTATACACAGGTTTCTTAGCAGCTTGTGTTTCTTGTATAATGGGAGTATCTTGAGAATCTATGCTACAACCTGGAACAGGCAGGTAGACTCGTCGACAGCTAAAGGGATCTCTTCCATCGCAGTGTTCGCCGAGTTCTAAAAGGTAAATTTCTGTTTCAGGTTCCAAGCGATGAAAACCAGTAGAAGAAAATTGAAGAGGGTTTTAAAAATAAATGGAACATTCCCAGATGTTGTTGTGATATCGATGGGAAGCATATTGTAATAAAGGCGCCCTTTGAAGCAGGAAGCTATTACTATAATTACAAACATCAAAATAGCATAGTGCTAATAGCTGTGGTTGACGATGACTACAGCTTTTCATATATCGATGTTGGTTGCAATGGCAGGGTATCCGATGGAGGCGTATTTCAAAGATATAGCCTCGGCAATCGATTGGAAAGTATGCTACCAAAAAATCACTGTATTGTAGGGGACAATGCTTTTCCGTTGAAAACGTATTTAATGAAGCCGTATGGCGAAAGCAGCAATATGACCACTGCTCAGAAAGTATTCAACTACAGACTTTCTCGAGCCCGTCGTATAGTTGAAAATGCCTTCGGTATTCTAGTTAGCCGTTTTAGAATATTCGAATAACCTTTACCATTTCATCCAGACAAAGTTATAAAAATTGTAAAGGCTTGCTGTGCTTTACATAACTGGCTCAGATATTTAAAAAACGTTGATGACTCTGTGAAAATCGCCGAAGAAGATATCAACGCTGGCCAAACAATACTTGGTACTTGGAGAGAGGTGCCAAGCGATGGTCTCATATCATTACCTAGAAGCAGTAACAATCATTCTGCAGAGAGAGCTCGTATCGTGCGTGATAATAAAATTACGCTAACTATTTTGTCGGAAACGGTTCTGTGAGTTGGCAACTTATAATGATACATTAAATATCTCATTACCAGTGATCAGAATAGGTAAGAGCTATTTAGGTTCATTGACCGTAAACATTGATTTTAATATGGATATTCCACGGGATTCCGACTAATACTACGGGATTTTATTGAATTTCATTCTTTTTATCAATATGTACATTAAAAATGGTTTATGTAAGCCAATAAGCGCATGAGTGACGTTGTAAATTTTACGTCAACAGCACGCTATAAAATTACAAGTTATAACATTGACATCCTCAGAGAATATGAAGGAAAATTATCGAAAAATGATGTGAATGACGAAATTTTGTCATATAAATTCGCTTCACTAACATCAACAGATGTCGAACGCTCGTTTTCCACATATAAATGGGTGTTAGATGTAAAAAGAAATAGATTAAAATTAGATAATTTAGAAAAAATAATGGTGATTTATTTTAACTCTGGTCATACTCAGTCTTCTAGTGAAGTTGAAGACAAACCAGACCGATGACATTTTTTGTTTAAATAAGTGAATTATTGTTGAAGCGTATTGATTATTTTAATTAAGATTTTATTGTAAATACATATTGTTCTATTTGATAATGTTTTGATTTTCTGAGGAACAAATAATTTGTATGGTAATATGGTTTTGTACAACTTCAGAATAAAATTGTTTAAATGATTGTTGATTCTTGAATAAGAAATTGTTACGTAAAAAAATATATGTGGTTTAATGAATCAAGTTTATCTATTTATTATACTATCCTTAATCCCGTCAGAAAGGAAGTGTAATCTTTCATTAGTCCCGAAGGCGAGAATAGCTTTTTTATGATTTTACTACTTAAAAACCAAATGCCGGGACTCGGGGAATATCCATATTATTCTAACCTATGGCAAGTACATAAAACAGCTCTACCTATTCCGATCTCTGCTCATTACCTACCATGTTTTTATTAAATAAATAATAAAATAGTACTTACCAAATTACTTTGACTTTGTTTTGGTGTCAAATATTTATCCTTCATTACATCATGGTATAATGTGAACCATTTCAGTGTCCGTACGTAAACATCGTCGGTTCCCGCTCCACTTTTAGTAGATTCATTTATTTTTTTAAGTTCTTGGCTAAATGTACACCGGATACTTTTTATTTTTGAGACAGCCTCCTTCGGTTCGAAATCACTTATGTTCATAGCCTCACAAATTTTAATAATGGCTGCATCTCTAGCTTTTTTTATGTGGTAATTGTTGCATTTTGAGTTATATAAACACTCATGTTTCAAGTATTCTTGTACAAATGCAAAGGTAGTATTATCAGACCACTTCATTTTTAGATAACAACGAACGCGGCCGCACTTTACAAATTTATGGACTGTACTAAACGCGCCCGTCTACATGCCGGCCAGTTAAGTTGGTGGGGTGCGGGAGACGCGAAAGAGGGGGCTACTTCGCACTGGACTCACCAAAAAATAGGATCGCGATCTATTCAACTCAACTTAATCAACAACTTACTACTTAACTCGCCGATGACGCAAGTTAACTCGTACAACTTAACTCGCCGATGACGCAAGTTAACTCGCTACTGTAGGGTGGCTTGTTGAACAGTGAACCACCTTTTTTTTGTAACCTTCTATCTCCCTGGGTTATGTAGTCAGAACTTTAATTTTTGGTTAACTGGTAGATAATTTAATGTTAATGTAGTTTTATTCAATTAAGCTACATGTAATCAAATTGTTAAGCAAAAAAGATACAACGGTTTTTAAAAAAAAAGTGAATTGACTCACTGTGTACCACTCATGGTACACAGTGAACCTAGCTTATTTTAACAGTGAACCAGACATATCTTCTGATGAAATATAGAGAATATCAGTAATAAAACGTAGTTTGAACTAAGATTTTTATTTAAGTGTAGGGTCGGTTACCTCTGAAGTATAAACCATACATTTTAAAAATCATTACAATAATTGAATTTTAGAGTAGGTAGGTATAAACTTTTTTTATACTTACATAAAGGAATGAAAACATAACGCAATGTTCTAAGGTTTTAAGCATTTGGCAATATTTCATTAAAAAAGATTTTAGCAAAAAATTAACACAAAAAAAATCATCATTCCAAAATAATGTTTTCTATGAACAAAACTTAAAATCTTACTTGTTGTAATACCTATTATTCGAGGTAGGTAATAATTAAAAAAAAAACACTTAGGGCAAAATCAACATTACAATTTTAAAACTACAACAGTCTTAGATGCATATTTAGGAAACTTTAAACAATAAAATATAATATTTAACGAATGTTTAATAACGACAAGTTAACGCTAAATAAATATCTTATCAGTCTTTTTGTACCCGTTACTTGTGGAGGAGGAAGAATATATTTTATAAAATCCTGTTTAACAGCTGCTAGATCAGGTTCCAATGGAAACATAAATTCTTGCCTATTTTAATTTTTCAGATTTAAAAATGAAACACAATATTCTTCTTCCTCGTCACAATCATCCAAAATTTTAGCTATGTAGTAAATTGCTCGTTTCTTACATTGAAATAATACAAGAACAAAGTCATCAGTCTTAGGTAGACGCGGCAACGGTGGAAAAGGTTCCTTTACCATAGTTTCTCCTGTATCCTCTCCTGTATCTTCTTCCAAGTATGATTCTGCATCTGTATCACTGCCAATAACCATTTGATCTTCTGAATCTTCACTTTCTGAACTATCCTGTTTACTTGGCCTTTTTGGTTTTCGAGGTTTGCTAGATGAAGGTAGGTTAGGTTTTGAAGATTCTTGAAGGATTTTTCTTTTATGTGGTTCTTTCTTGATTTTTACAGCAGCCCGTTGTGCAGCAATGGTATCTTTTTCCGGTGTGTCTGTAGCTATAATACTCTTGCCAAGTTTCCTACGTTTCCTTTTATCAGACCGCGGTCCAGCTTTCAGAGGTGCTCGAAACATCTGTGGTGTAATAATCATTGGTTTTGAACTTCCTTGTTTATTAGGGCTCGTAACCACTTGATTGGAGCCAGAAGTCTGTTGACTGTAACCTGAATTCAGTTGGCTGGAGCTTGGAGCATGTTCATTACATTTTGGGGATTGTCTATCAATTATCAAAGACATATCAACAACTTGGGACTCAGGTGCAATGTTTTCTTGAGAGAGTATTGAAGGGCTTAACGAACTATCTCTGGCCGCATCATCATCATTACTTTCTAATAATTCAAATAGTGTGGGGGTTATTGAATCTGGGCGTTGTTCAACTGTTGCAACACTGTTTACTTGAGCTGTCGATTCTGGTAAAAGATGTGAGCTGGTGGTTGGGATTATCAATGGAGGATTTTCATATGGATTAGCACGATCTGTGATGCTACTGGGCATGTAATCTTCTTCTGTAAATATGTCCTTATTATAAGGGAAAATTCCACATTTGGCAAATGCGGCAGCTATGTTTAGTGGCGTCATAGCTCGAGGATAAGCACGCCCAACGAATCCAGCGATTTCGTATATTGAGACAGGTTTCCCTGGATTTTGAAGCATCCATGCCTCCAGTGCTGAGTAATAGTAAGTCTTGAAAGGGTTCATCAATCCCACATCTAGTGGCTGTAGCTTATTTGTTGTGTGTGGATGTAATGTCAAGACAGTTATTCCAGACGCTTTGGCTAAGTTTAGAGCCTCAATAGATAAATGAGACTCATGATTATCCATGACGAGCAATGAAGGATTCTCAGGTGTAGTTGACGAATGTTTGATGAAATGTCTCATTACTTGCACGAATAGCTCCGAAGTCATCCATCCAGAAGGATTAGCTAAGCCTAAACTACCTGCAGGTGCCCCGTGACACATAATAGTTTTATAGTTCTTTCTGGGAAAAATAATTGCAGGTGGTAACGCATAACCACTCGCACTCACTATACAACATGTAGTCACCAGCGTGCCTTTTTCTCCGCTTGTGACTTTTCCCACATTAGTTCCTCTTGGTGCTACAATCTTTTGCGGTTTTTGTACAGTTGTAGTACTTGTCTCATCTAAGTTGAATATGCGAGTGCCATCTGCAAATTTCGGTTCTCTTTTAAGCACAGTTTCCAAATTCTTGAAAAAATGTCCTACATTTTCTGCATTGAAAGAGGTCGCTCGTGCCAGGCTCACAGCATCGGGCTTTCTTACAGAAACATTAGGGTGCCGTTTCTTAAAAAAACGAAACCACTCCAATCCTGCTAAATTATCCCTTTCCCATGAATCAGGTTTTTTAATGTTATTTATCTTTGCCATCTCATACGCTACTTTCCTACATTCTTTCACTGAAAGGCCATAAAACATAAGAGCGCAATCCTTATAATATTTTAATAGTATTTCTTCTTGTTCTTCAGTAAATATTTTGTTTATATCATACCGAGGGACTAATGACATGTCTTCGCCTCTTTCTTTTCTTCTCGCTGCATAGCGACGGAGTGTAGGATAAGGGATTTGACAGTCCTTTGCAGCTTTTCTTATAGACATGCCCCCATCAATCATAAGTAGTGCTGATTTCATGGCTTCTTCTGTATGCTTTCCAATGGAACGGTCTTTCTTTTGACGCGGCATCCTAAAAAAATTAAATTATGAACATGAGGATGATCATAGTAATTTGTTGGTTCACTGTGTGCTTTACAAGTAGTTGGTAGTCGGTACACAGTGAACCGGTTCACCGTGTACCGCAGATGACTGGTTCAGAGTGTACTACCCACACTCACACACAGACAAAAATAAAAATGAAAATAAAGCAATTCCAATGTATGGCTTTCTAGTTTGTTTAACAAATGCTAAATATACTACCTTAGTGTGCATGATAATAGTTTTTATATAAGTAGAATAGAAAAAAGTACTAAAATCAAAGTACTTACATGAAAATTTCGTAATATTGTTAGCAAAAACAGACACACTCCCGTCACGCCGTCGCCTCGCGCCGCGTGCGCCTGCTAACTGAATGGGTGGGGCGGGGACACCGCAACGCAAGTTTCAACACGATTGAGAAGTGTGGCAACGTCGCACTTACTGGGATATAGCCGTGGCTCACTGTACCTGGATGGCTCACTGTTCAACAAGCCACCCTACTTATTGTACACAGGTGGTCGATAAAATCAAAGTCAATTGCCTTATGAAAGACGTCGATGGTCAGTCACTTCAAATGTCGGTCCCGATTTACCCGTAAATGTTTCACGTCGTCCAAGAAAAGTTCTTCTGTCCTTACTCCAAGCGAAAGTATAATAATCGTCGGGCACAATATTTCTTATAGCTCGGTCATTAGCGTGGTACCACTCCCACTGTAACACTTCCGCTTGATATTGTGTCAAGTCATTGTCACAAGCGGGTTCAGCCGCAGCGTTACGCTTTTGTACAGTCGAGGCAGGCCAATCGAGATCGTCTATGTTTAATTCGTCATCACTGTCACAAATCTCAGTCAGTTGTTACCATTCGTTGACAACGACATTAAAATTTTCGTCGTTAACATCTGGAATAAAATATGTCACTTAGATATTTTTATTTATAGGTCGTTCATTACTGTATGAAGTTTTCCAGTCATTCGTTATTACCAATTTCAGATGGCTCCGAAGTATGTAACGAGGATGGTGCGTCAATGGTAACTTCTGTGCCAATTTCTGGAGAAAAACCAAATTATATTCTTTATTTTATTTATATTACACAAAAAATGCACTAGTCCGATTCTGAAGAGCTGGTAAGGCGTCTCATTTTAAACGGCCTTAACATGACGAATGGCACATTATTATTTGTTAAGAATAGGCCAGGGGAACTATACGGTGAATTGGGCACAGTATCTGCCTCTGACGTACCGACTCCGTCCGACAACTCTGGCGCAGCTTCGAAAACTGTAACAAGGTACACTTGTATTAAAAACTAGTCTTGAAACTTTTATAATGAAACCGCTAAACCATAACTTACCATATCCAATGACTGTCATCTGCAGGGCAGCGTTCTGTAACAAACAAAATAAGATGTAGTCTACATTAAACCACAAATAAGCCACAAATAAACACTCTCAAATAACTATCATACTGGAAGAATGAACCACTCCAGAAGATGAGGCTTCAACTTCGGCAGGTTCTTTGGGAAGGAGTTCTATAACAAGTTTTGATGTAACCTATTTTGAACAAGAAAATAGTTACAAATAGAGTGTTCGAAGTAAGTGTCTTACCGAGAGGATGAGGCACTCCGGACGTCAAGGCCTCAATCTCAGAAAGTTGGTTGAATTCTGTAACAAACAAGTTATGATATAGCATAGATCAAACAACAAAGTACTATGCGGTACTATAAAATAATTCTCTTACGTTCATATTTTCCTACTGGTGGACCACGATATATGGTTGCCGTTTTGGAGATATCCTTCTGAAAAATAAAGAAGCTATTAATCATTGCACTTACACGTTCTTACAAATAGAATAGCGCAAATAAGTCTTGAACTTAGAGACAAAACGACAAACTTATACTTTGCAGTTTGGACGTTTAGACTTCGAAGAATTGGGGCAGGATGAATTTTCGAGTACATGTCCGTGATTAGAAGAGACAAGGAAATACTTGTAGAAAAATTACTTGTTTGTCGCTTGCGCGGTGGTGCGTCTGGCAAAAGCATTCGCTCCAGATGAGCTTCACGTTTCCGGGCGACAACTTCCAAGCGGACATCTCTCGGTAGTCCGGCCATCCGGCGTTGTGTCTTTTGCCTTTCTACCCTGATTTGAGGGAGGGATCTTCCAAAGTGGCACTGCAAGAGATTATATACAGTTTAAAACATTGAAGTGAAAAACGCTCAGAAGGACTTCAAGAAAACAATCATCAACAATCCACAATTAGTTTAATCTACTCTTCACTAGATTATTCCGTTACAATTAATCACCGAGCTTCACACTTCAACGATCGCATTCCAATGGCGGGCTTTTAAGCCTTTGTAAAAGAACCTCAAAGCTATTCATATTTCGATTTATGCTTCGGATATTTTGTGTTAATAAAGTTAGTGTATTTCCATTATTTATCAATAAATTCCTGCATTCTTCTACTTTGCAAATTTTTGAGTCGGGCACAGAAAATATATCTAAGTCATAAAGTAAGTGATTTGTCATAAAAAATAAAAAACAAACAACGAGTAAGATATAAAGAAAAAAAAAGAGTAAAACTAAGTGCGTATATGAGATAACTTTAGTGTGGCGCTCCTAGGCGCCTTCATAATCTATTGAGTTTAAATATCTGTCCTCTGCATATTTACGGGCCGAACAACATGTCATTCATGTCGGCCTCGATGGCGTAGCGGCTAGTGTAACCGACTGCCACGCCTGGGGTCGCGGGTTCGATTCCCGCACAAGTCAAACATTTGTGTGCATGAACATGGATGTTTGTCTTGGTCTGGGTGTTTCTATGTATAATATGTATGTATTTACAAAAAAAAAAGTATATATGTTTGTTTATCCATTGTCTAGTACCCATCGTACAAGCTCTGCTTAGTTTGGGCTAGATGGTGTTGTGTGTATGTGATAAAATATTATATTATTATTATTATTATTTATCTCCAGTTTGGTGTTCAGCCTTCCTATTAAATCGTTTACATGTCGCATGTCGCACAGTGTGGGGGAGATGATTTCTTAGTCTTTTATGTTATGTCTATGATCTCCACAGTGGCTACAGGTGGGATTGCTTTCACGGCAGATCTTGGCTGCATGACCATACTGCTGGCAATTGAAACATCTTGTTACCAGCGTAAAGTCTCTGACTGGGCAAGACGTCCAATTTATTTATATTTAGCCCTGATTGATCAAATTTTTTCTGATGCTAGCAGCAACTTCAATAACATACTTGCAGGTCAAAAGGATTTTCTTACCTGACTTGTGGCTGAATTTCACGGATGCAAGAAAGGTCTCACGGCTATAATTAGGTAATTTATCGGCTAAGTTTTGGTCAAAATTGGAGTCAAACACGTCATTTTCATTAAGCGCTACGGGTACACCAATAACTGTAATCCTACACAAGCTTCGACGAGTTTCTTAGTTTCTCTATGTCACATTTCGTTTCCGTGCTGATCAATACGCCCCCGTTCTTTACTTTTCTTACTGCGCGGACATGTACTTTCATTTCGCCTGGAGAAATAATTTTCTGTACAAGCGATTTTGTTTCATCGCTGGTCTTTGTTTTGTCATTCGGCATGATTACAAGGGAGCTAAAATTATTAGGACGGATAAACTTATCAGCGCCCTTTTTTACCACATCGGCGGAAGATGTAGTATTTCCCGAGGCTTTAAGCTTTTCTTCAACCACATTTCTAACTTGTCGTATAGAGTGCAAGACGTCTTGTTGTGCCTGTAGGTGCTGGATAGTAGTGTGTATTTGGACAGCTTTTTGTTTTAGCTCTTGGTATAACATAGCAATTTCTGACGTCCCACTCGTTACTCTACGGCAATTGTTTGTCACGCGCAGCTTTTGGTCCGAATTCATTTTTCCTTCAGCCACTATAGTGCATATTTCACTCAAGTAATTTTCAGTCATCGTCATTCATTTCTGGATTTCTGGTGTCGATATGATCTCAAGACGCAATTCCTGTTCATGTCTCGTAGGCTGATTGTCATCTGGTTCTTCATCCATTGTCTGGGGAGGGTGTGATGTCGGCGTCGGGGGAGGACTCCGTTGTGTTAACAGAATGTTGGTTGTCAAACCAAACGTCTCCTTTACCCATACTTGACGGGTATAATTCTTACAAATCTGAAAACACATAATTCATAATGATGGCCTAGTGATTTATGCAAGAAATCATCTAAAAATAACTGAGGAAGAGCCAATATTCCACGGCTGCAATTGTTTTACTATTAAAATAAATAATGATACAATTATTTTAGGCATTTATAGACCGCCCTCACAGAATATTGATATACATATTTTTGGAATCTCTTGATATAAATCTAAAAAAGCTTTCTATGTACAAAAATATCATTCTAACAGAGGATATAAATATTACTTAAATATTAGTTCTTTCTACGAACTCTTACCTGCGCATAATTACCTACACATCAAAGCGACTCATGCTTGGATCATTTTATCATAACATCTAATGCACCCTCTATAACGCTTATTACAAACTCTACTCTTACCGATCATCATACTATTATGTCCTTATCTTTTCCCCTGACAACTTGTATGCCAAATTTTATGACAATCACTCAAGTAGTTAAGGCGTGAAAGCGTAACAAACAAACTAAGTAAGGATTAGCTTTTGCCAGTACTGTTTCTGGATAAAAGGTACTTTATGTCGTTTTCTATACCCATGAAACGTGTATACAAAATGTCACGATGATCGGTCGAGTAGTTACATTATCATTGCATTTATTTACACCTAGAAAAAACTGTCTGCAAAGCTGTTCTAAAGTCAATACGAATAACCTTGAACGCGCGATGTAATGAGTATTAATTTTGACCCCGTTTACAGTTCTAACGATGCAAATGCTTCTCTAAAGCCGGGTCCAGACATGATCATTTGACCGATCCTATCACCGTATCCGATCACCGTATCCGTATCTGCGTATTGTATCAAGCCCCGTATCAAGTTGTGGACGCCTCCGATTTGCTCCGTATCCGTATCTTCACAATAGTCATGATCGCGTATCAAATTGCCCAGTTCAGTTTCTGCTCTCGATCAAACATGTCGTCGCAGTTGATTGAAATGTACGAGAATTTAGCAATTTCATGTGCCTGTTTTATTGTCATTCACAACATTCTAACCTCAAAACCAAAACAGAGATGATGGTGGCAAACGGAATTATTTAGAAATAGAAACAGACTTGGAGGAAGAGCTTTGATGAGAGACCTAAGATTTCAACACATAAGTGGTAAATACAAAAACTTCACCCGTATGGCACCTAGTGACTTCGAATATTTGATAAATTTGATTGGCCACAAAATTAAAAAAACGGATACTACATACAGGAAAGCAATTTCTGTTGAAGAAAGATTAAGTATCACTTTGAGATTTTTAGCCAGCGGAGATTCCTATACAAGCCTACAATATTAATTCAGAGTTTCGAAACAATCGATAAGTGTTATAGTGCCAGAGACCTGTCAAGCTATCGTGGAGGCATTAAAAGACAACATCAAGGTAGGATATTTTTTATTATAGAAATAATTATTGATCCATGTCATCAATTATTTATAAGTTTATAAACAATTATTGTTTATTACTAATAATTGATGTCATGGATCAAATCACGAAAAGAATCTTCGGAATCCATCGACGAATCATCCACTTGAGTCACTGGAGAATATGCTTGATTTTCAGTCATGTACGGGGCTAAACTTTGTGCTCTGTTTGAATAAGAAGAATTTACAGACATTTGTGGAGTTGTAGTCTCAGCCATGGGATATGTAGATTAGTAGTGGAGTACCCGCGCTGATATTCATATTGTCCACAATCAGCGTTATATAGGATGTTGTTTATTTGATGTTCCACAGTCATGTAGGTTTGCTTGGAATAACCCCTAAATTTGCCTGCCAAATAATTAGCGTATAGCTGATACTGGTCTAATCCAGTAGCAGGTGCAGTCGAAGCAGTAGCTACCGCTTTAGCAGCCGAAGCTGATGAGCGATTTTTGATTTTTCACGGCGAAGGGCAGCCAACAAATAATCCATATTTTTCTTCAATTCGCCAACTGGACACTCCATTTCGACTGAGAGTTCATCCCAGGCCTCCTGCTTCAGATTCCTGTTGTAATAGCTTTTGTGGCTGGGGTCCCATAATACTTGCTTTTCTTTATAGGCCTCGATAAATTTAATAACATTTTCATTGTTCCAATTCATTGTTTTTACTTCACGGCAAGGACTGAAAATGACGCGCACGTGCAACCGACCGAGCGTCGCGAGTGACGCGTCCAGACTGACCCACGTCCGTATCTGTATCACCTTTGATGATCGGACAAAAACCGACACGACATGGGACGGGCCGTATCATAACGGCGTATCGAGATCCCGTATCATGATACGTATATCATTACCCGTCCACATATGCGATCATGATACGCGTCGACGATACGGATACCGTGATCGGATCGGGCAAATGATACATGTCTGGACCCGCCCTAAGCTATTTTATTATGTCACTACGGCATGCGATATTGAAAAATACATCGATAGTAAAAGTGTCTAACAAATATAAAAATATTAAGCCTTGGATAACACCTGGCCTCGTGCGTTGTATAAGAAATAGGGATAAGTTGCACCAACAATCAAAACTCGCACCTAACAATGAAATACTTTGCGAAACTTAAGAATTAATTTTAATTTAAGCTTAAATTATTTAACAATGATGTAATATGTATGATATAGTGTAAGGATGTATTTTATTTTTTCTGTCAATAAATAAATATTATTATTATTTGTTTCTCTTTCACGGGTATATTCCTAATACGTTAGGAAAATACCCGGCCCTTTGGGAGGCGTACACGGAGACATGGGTCCAACGTGAAGAGGCCCTTCGTGAGTTTTAATCAAAGGTGGGATGGAACACCTACAGTACAGCACTAGCCGCAGCAGGCGTAGGACTATTGCTACTTATGGATTCTAATATATGGGCTATGGGTATGTGTGTTTGATAGACTGGTATATTGGTAACTACGGATGATAAAACGGCGTCTGCCCTGAATACTCTAATAGCATCAATCGAATGGACAGACGGTGACTCGCCAACTCACTAGATGGGCCCCCTGAATAGCCACGATAGGCATACAAGCCAGCAACAGAGGGCAACACCGGTGCGAGTGGCTAGGGATGTCGAGCGGTATTATTATTATTATTATAAAAGTGATTTAATGGAAAACGAACATCAACGTAATTTGTCGAAAAAATGAGGAATGCGAAATTAATTTAATTTGTGATTCTCTAACAAAATTATCATTTTCTTCACTGAGTTTTCTTCTCTTTTTGGGAGGTTGGTTTCCATAAAACGCAGTTAATTTACTGCCATTAAAAACATATTTAATGCCTTTAATAAATTGGTTTCGTTCTTCGGTATATCTTTATTAATATTATAGTGCCATCCTTCCACAGTGTTTGTGGTACGGTGACGCACCATACTTTTATAACATCTGCAGGCCTAGACAAGTGGCCTAGATATTTATTTCTTCTTTGAAATTAAAGTACTATATATGGATTTTATTGCGTTGTTTATTTGACACTTTATTACAAAATGTTTTAATTATTGTATTAAGTCTAGCTGTGGTTTGCTTATTCTTGGGTTTGACTATTTGAATTACTGGATCCCAAGCTGGTGGTACATTCCAACCATCTTCTCTATTGAAATTAGGATGTTTCTTGATTTCAATAGCCTTGCGAAGCATCCTTGGTAGGAATCGGTGTTCTTTAATGAGCATCTGTGGTTTGTCAAATCTCAGGTAGTGGTTGATCCCCTGTTGCACATGTTCACACACAGCAGACTTCAACGAGCGTTTGTGTTTTACATCAGCTATGGGCATTTCTTCGAAATATATTATTTTTAACAGATTTTTCATATTTTGTTTAAACCTTAGTGCTTATTGATTTCAGTAAGCTAAATGCACTCTGCAGGTTATAATAATACTTGTGGTATGAAGGGCACTAACATACCATCAGTAATATTCGAGAATTCCTAAAATTTCAAATTTTACATGTTGAGATAAATGACATTCAATACTAAGAATGACTGCACCGTAGATTATAATGATATAATGTTACAGAGAATGACATGAACTATATATTAATAAAATATAACAATGAATATATAACATTTAGGCCGGTGGATCTGTCTTAAGGCCTTTTGGGCTCCAGCCCAGGGCTCCGAGGGTGTAAAGAGCCCTCAATCACAGTGAAAACGAACCAAGGGCAAGATATTTTAAGATAGTAATGATGATAAAGAAAACAAATTTTAAGCATTCAAAATGAATGTATTTAAGTATTTTACAAAGGTAAGGTTAAATCGTCAAAATAGGAACCAACATAATTTCTTAAAGTTAAGTAACTAAAAAATCTATAAATCTTTCTACAATTCTTTGGCAATCAAAAAAATCACAGTTGACATCAAATTGGTCAATTATAGAACTAAAATATATATATAGACTTTATGTAACAAAATAATATTCCTCAACACAATAAATCACAATTGTATCATCTAAAAAAAAGAAGAACATAGACTTTTCTTAAAAAATAATAATGTTTCCAAGAATTATATACATTTCCTATCTGTCGCTCTGCCGCGGCGCCACTGACGCTCGCTTTTAAACTAGTACCTTTAACTCCAAGTCGTTAATTTGTAAATCAATAAAAAAATTAACTGATCAATTGCTATTACCCATAGGTGCATCTTTTGAAGATTTAGTTTTGTTAGTGACATCAATTAAAATATTAGAAATAATGTTGATTTTGTTTTGTTTTCCAGTCTTAGGTTTAGTATTAGCAAGGGGTACCATAGTATCAATATCACTGTTATCGTTTTGAATCACAGGCATGCAATTGATATAACCTAAATGCTTGCCGTGCGCGCACACTTCACCCACATCACATAAAAAACAGCTCATATTTCTCATTGTCATTTGGGATTTGAATTTATCCCACAGAACCTGATGCACGGAAAGGGTGCCTCTGAATGGTTTCAACTGTGTAGGAATAAGTCTTTCTTTATGAATTATGTCCTCTTCCGCTACCTTTTTTATAATAACGTTATCTATTCTTGAACTTAATATTTCGTAAAAGTTATCAAAATTTCCAATATCTGTGCCAAAGTGAACCATCTGGTCCGCTGTTCTTTTCATTGTAGCACCTACGCCATCAGGGGCACCCTTTCCGTGTCCAGCTTCTGAATAGTTCCATGTAATCCTTGTTATATTGGAATGGCTAGACGTCAATTGACTTATAATGTAAAACATATATTTATTTCTGTATTGGGATGATGGAGAGTCCGAAAGAAAATGTACAGTATCTACGAAAGGATTTAGCCTCATAATTTCATCAAGAACTGGAACTAAATGAGCCCAAATTGATGCAGCGTCATGCCGAAGACAAGTACTAAGAGTGCACATGGATGTAGGACATACCTGACCTGTTACAAAACTATGTGTGTAAAATACAACTGTGTGAATTGATACTTGCTGCCGACTTCCTCCAAAATGGAAACCTTGTACTTCTTGTGCATATTTTAAATTATAATTTTCAGAAAAGTCGACGTGTATGATAGCTTCGTGAACATTTAAGTTGTTTTTAGTGCTTTTATTACTTTGTATTGGTTGACGATTTTGAACGTGTGATCTAAATATTTGATTAGATCAACTTCTAATTTTGAAATAGCTTCTACAGGTTTCATTGTCACTTTCCGTTTTACTGTTAATATTTGGTTTTTCTTAGTTCCGTTTTCCGTAATAACTTCTTTCTTAACTTTAGCCCACTCAAAAAATGTTAGCTCTGTGTCATTATTAAATTCTCTGTACACAAGACGTCGCGATTCACATGTTTTGCAGAGTTTTCGCAAACATTCGGTATTGAATGGATCGCAGCACAATGCCGATAGTATATCTGCTGCTCGCTTTTCGTGCAAGATGCTTGACTTATTCATAGCAGTGACTAGCATCTCCATGTTAGCATGAATAGAGCACATGCACGTTTCTCTGTTAGCTGCTTTAGGATACAGAACCCAGAATGGTCTATTTTTACAAAAAAATGAATAATGGATGTTGCAATTTGCTGTATGTTTAAATTTTTTATATAAATCAATCAATGGAGCTGTTAGATATCTTTTCTGCATTCTCTTCTTATTCCTCGTTATAAATTCTTTTTTTCCTGCTGCAACCGTACTATTAGAATCGTCGCAATAAAATTCAATGATTTTGTTAATCGTGCATTGGCGATTAGTCTGATATGTAGATGTAAATGAAGCAGTGGTTGGTTTGTAAGTGACTTTTGGTTGTTTTACTATATTTTTATGCGGTGGCTCCAAATTTAGAAGATGTAGTTTTTGCTGTTGGATTCTAATTATTTTGAGTTGAGACTCATTTTTCTTTTTCAGGGCATTTATGATAGATAGTAGTATTTTTCTTTTCTTAAGTTCCTTATATCGGATAGCTCTAACAGCACGTTTAACGGCTGGACATTCAGAGCCATGTTTCAGGGGGTCCTGTTCTTCAATAGTATCATTAGATTCTTCTGTAGCTTTCGAAGTGGTAGCTCCTGCAATTTGAATAGATTCTAATTGTATTATTTTATTCTGTACTTCTTTATTTCTCTGTCTGTATTTCCTGGAGTTTTCTTTCCACCTTTTCCTTTGATCTCTTTGGGAGCGAGGCGTTTTATCTTTAATTTGAACAACTTTACCCTCTTCTTTTCTCTTAAGATATTGAAGTCTCCGTTTTTCTTTTTCTACAGCTAGCAGCTCCGGATCATTTTTTAATTCGTTATAGCGTCTTCTTTTACACAAACGCTGTTGTGCTAATCGCTGTTGTTTAGTTTGTGGCATTTTTGCTGACCCAGCTATCTCAGCGTCTACGCATGAAAGAAAAACACCATAATTAACATCTATACTAATATATTAAGTATTACAATTGCAAAAAGTAATCAATTTAAGAGATAAGGCACAATATCATATTTCTCACTTAAATTAGACCTACTGAATGGGAATCGGTCTATCCTACATAAGACCGTCGCCAAATAACACTGCTGGGTTACGTTCCTACCGCTGAGAGTAAAATCGCTAGTGCTTATTTTGTGTCCGTCATCCCCTTTGAGTAAAGCGGTAAAGTTTCACCGAAATTGTCACATTACACGACAGAGGTAAGGTGGGATCCGTGCGGAGATCAATATGCTCTCCGTGAGAGACGTGGCTTTAAGACAACGCGAGATCAGGTTGACCCTATCATCTATAGGCTACAGTAACCGCATAACATCAGGCGGGCTGTATGCCTGTTTGCCACTTTAGCTGTTTAAAAACAATATAAGTTAACTAGAGTCGAATGCAACTTACAAACGAACATAGAAATAAAGTGATAAAACAAAGATCGCTAAATTTTACCGAGCTATCTCTAAAAGACCTCAATTCCTCTGTTTATCAAAGTAAAAAATCATTATTAGTAACCCGTCATCATTTTATTCAACTTAATAATCATTCATCGAAACGTGTGTCATTTGTCACAACAACGACGTTGGCAAGAATGATGTTACGAAAAGTGATGAACTGAGAATAAAACATGTCTGGACTTGTTTATAACCATGAATTCTTAGCATTGATTTTACAATATGAAATCGTCTGAAATTCACTATTTACAGAAATAACATAAGAACTTTTAATGTGCACGTTTATGGAAAAAAAAATGTTATTACAAATGATATTTTTGATGACAAATTTTGAAGAACTTTGAAAATTTACTTACCGTTGCTAGACGCGCGTGCAACTCACCGGAGCGTTAATACCTCGACTGAGGGGCCCCGCCAGGAAGCGCGGGGAAGGATTTAAGTTGCGTTCAGAAATAAATTTGTTAAGAAAATTATAAAAAATAACATTGCTGCGATTAATGACGTTATTATCATGACAAAACTTTGATTGTTAATTATAATTAAAAAAATACAAAGTTTTATAGGCTTTTTACTTTAAACGATGTTAAATTTACTAAAAATAATAAATTGTGGGCCTAGACCTTATACGTTCAAAATTAAATATTTTGTGTGCACATGTCGTAACGAAAGCTGAAATCGGCATCAGAGAAGAATGACGTTTGGTTATGTTTTTGAAACCAAAATCATATAACTAACCGTGAGATGCTCTTTTAAATCGTGTCTACTTTTAAAATAGTACTAAACACAATCAAAGACACAATCACAATAATTTTAGCGATTCAAAATAACAAAATAATTTGCCGGAAACATTTTTTAGTCCCTTTTGAAGAAACACCCCTATATGTTATTTTATGCGGACGACTATGCTTCTCTTGGTTTGACCAATGTATAAGAGTCCGTAGTCACAATCTATTTTATAGACCCCTGCATCTTGTTTCTTCTCTTTATTTACATATGTTTTCTTTAATTCATCCTTGAGGACCTGGCTGGGGTCTTGAGAGGTCTCCATGCCTAAAACGTAAACAAAGTTAAGTGTTGTGACTTAGCTATGTAATTGTTTATATTATAGTTTACAATCCCAGTGTTTGTAGCAATACTAAAATAATTTATTGATTTCTATAGATGATTTAAGTAACACAAATGTAATAATACCTTTCCATGAAATCTATCATAACACAGAATTGTTCGGGACTAGCTCTTGACCTCGGTTCCATTACTAAAACCAAAATACCTTTTTGAAAAATATTACAAGATACGATGACTTGTAAGGATCCATAGTTTGAATTGGGTACGCTTACATATTTACGCAAAATAAATTATTATAAGAGTTGATCAAATTATAGTACCTACTTACCAAACACTTTAAAGCTTCTCTTTCTTTAGAATAGAAAATAAGCTCAACAAATTTTCAAAATTGTGGCGCACTTCAAGATGTCAAAATGACGTTCACGACCGAAACCATAGACATCGTCTGATTTTTGTCGAACAAACGAAAATACTGAGCGTTCGACAACTCTTTGTACACTTGGCTACCAAATTATTTTCGTTATCGCTGAGGCGTTAGCGTTTATAGAAATAGAATCGATATGAAGCGTTGGCCACTTGTCTAGGCCTGCTGGTTTCATCAAACTTTTCAAAGTATGTTATAAATTCTTTCAATGCTTCATTATTTTGTGGCGATTGTCCTTTTATGTAATCCCAGCAATGGTTTATTTGGTATAGCTATATTGAGCTATTTAATAAGATTTCACACCGTAATTTGCAAGAAATATAAATCAGCGCCATCTATTGTTATGTTTGGACGAGTTCATTATGTTAGAGACGTATGCTTTATTGATTTTTCTGTTTTAAAATTGTTTAAAGACTACATTGATAAATCTAGACTAATTATTATTGACAGCCTTCGAGCCAGAAATGTTTTAATTTAGTTTTAAAGTCCATTTTGCATAGCGAAATGTTTATGTCTTTAGGCAGTACTTTAAAATTTTTTTTGATATATGGTAGTATAATGAAACTCACTTCTGTAAAATATTATCAGACTATATTACCAAATTCACAGCAATTACACGGACTGTTGAGACCGTCTTACTAAGGGTTCATACGCACTATGCGGGTAGCCGCATTACGGCTAGCCGCGCGGCTGACCGCAGGATGCGGTTGCGAATGCGGCCAGCCGGATCGCGGGCAGCCGCATTCGCAACCGCAACGTGCGGTTGAAGAACCGTTGCGATTTGCGGTCATGTCGATCCATTTCAAAGATGGACGTGGAAGAAGTTGCAGCTATTTACTACATTTACACACGTTACGTAAAGAAGAAAAAACAAAGAAAGAAGTACTGGGTGCATCCTTATTTGCAAACACGAGATGAGAGCAAGCATTTTGCAATATTTTTCGAAGAACTAAAAAAATATGAAGATAAGTTTTTCGGATTTACTAGAATGAGCATAAAAACGTTTGAAGAATTATTGAACATTTTAGAAAAATTTATAACAAAGCAAGACACACAATTTCGCAATAGTATTAAACCGGAAGCAAAGTTAAGAATAGTGCTACGGTAAGTAAAATAAATATGTATAATTCAATTTTTATTAAAATAATGTAGGTACACATTTCAAGCATCATCGTCAGTGATGGAATTAAAAAGTTCCATATAATCACTCTCCTGAGAAACCCTGTCCTGAGAATTTTCGAAAATTGGCGATTGTGTATTCGTCGGATTCCGATAATCACTCTCCTGAGATTTTTCGGAAATTGGCGATTGTGCATTCGTCGGATTCCTCACAATTTCTTGAGACGTGTCTCGTCCAAACTCCAAAGACTGCACAGGCTGCGTGTAGACATTACTTCCTGAATACTGTGCCGTTTGATATCCATGATGGGTATTCCCTCGTCCAACCTCCGAGAAGTTTGTACGGTGAGAATAGGGACTATTACCAGAATAATGTGACGTTTGATATCCCCGGTAAGAATTAGGCCTTGGATAATCAATGTACGAATAATTGAAAATCTGCGCATCTTTAATTACCTTTAAAATATCTAATTTACTTTGCAATTGCATATGTTCTGGAATTTTTTTAAATTCTTTTACTAGAGACAAGAAAAAGAGGCGATCCTCGTCATCTTCAACACTCTTTCTTTCTAAATTTCTATTCAAGGCCCCGACTAACTCTCTACCGATAGGATCATCACTATTATTTTTCTTGTTTCTCTTTGGTGCCCATGAAGTATTTGATGGAAGTGTTTCTTCATTTTGCATAGCTGTGTTACCATCTTCATTTCCTGTAGTTACATTCCCCGTTGTGCTATTGACAGTTACAGTATCTTTTAAAAATAACAAACTATCGTAGAAAACATATGAAGTCTTTTTTTTTGCCGCTGATCCGCTCTTAGTCTCTTTCGCTTTATGGGCCTTCACAAAACAATCGCGAATATTTCTCCATTTTTTTTGAATACTCAAACCTAAAAAAAAACATTGTTTCAGATATTTGGCGTCAGGCTGTTCATTCGCAGAATTGCATTATATGTTTAAGATTGGAATTAGTACTATTGCCGAAATAGTTCGAGAAGTATGTGCAGCTATATGGTTTTGCTTAAAAAATATATGCCTACCACAACCAACCAAAGATATGTAGCTTCAAATTGCAAATGGTTTCTCTACTAGAGCACATTTTCCGAACTGTATAGGTGCTTGTGACGGAAAACATATTAGAATTATAGCACCTAACAATAGTGGATCAATGTGCTTCAATTATAAAGGATATTTTTCTTTGGTATTGCTAGCAATTTGTGACAGCAGCTACAAATTTGTGATGTTTGATGTTGGAGCATATGGAAGATTCGGTGACTCAGCAATATTTCAAAACTCAAACTTTTATAAAAAAATTCAAGAGAACCGCTTGAACATTCCTGAACCAGCACCTATTTCAGGAAACAATGCAACTCGTTTCCCCTTCGTTTTTGTAGGAGACGAGGCATTTGCTTTAAGTACGAGTATGATGCGCCCTTATCCGAGAAATAATTTAAATATTACAAAAAGAACATTCAATTATAGACTTTGTGTGGCTAGACGTTACATTGAATGTACTTTTGGCATACTTGCGAATAAGTGGCGCATTTTTCACAGACCAATTAAGGTTCACATCGATTTAGTTAGTGATATTATTAAGTCTGCTTGCATTTTACACAACTTTGTAAGAGACAGAGACGAATATTCTTTTAGAGACTCATTAAGTAATCCACTAACTGAAACTATTACTCGAGATAACGTGCGAAGAAACAATAGAACTGCTTTCGGATATCGAGAATTATTTGCAGAATATTTTATGCATGAAGGGAGGGTAGAATGGCAGGATAATTACATTTAAAAAATAAAATGATTTTGATAATTACCTAGTTTTTGTTTTTCCTCCTTTGTCAATTCCGTACCGTGATAAATATGCACTAACTCTTCCCATGCTCTTTGTTTTAATATTCTATCAGAATACTCTGGTAATTTGGTGTTCCAAATTGCTGGCCGACTCTGGATTTCGATGAAAAATTTTTCGGTATCGAATTCCATTTTACCAGACGTACCACGTGCACACACTCACTCAATGGCGGGCAGCCGCAGACTGAACCGCACAGTGCGTATAGCAACCGTCCGGCTGGCCGTCACTCGGGCCGCAGCCCTCCGAGCGACCGGAGCGGTCTGCGGGTAGCCGCATCGCAGTGCGCATAGAAATGAATATTACGTACATAATTGTGCTTGCGGTCAGCCGGACGGCTAGCCGTAATGCGGCTACCCGCATAGTGCGTATGAACCCTTAGTTGTATGCTCGTTCCTCACTACTGGGTGATCTTTTGCCAAGAGACGAGTTACTTTTCTTTTACCTTCTACAATTACCCCACTATTTAAAAATGATGGTTGGTTGTGTTGCCAGTTGGGTAAATAAAAACTCCCGAACAGAATTATTAACAGAAATAATTAATCATTACAGTAGTTGCCATGTTTAACTATGTCTAGGTGTGGAATAAGTTTGGTCTTAAAATCTTTCCTTCTAGTACTTTCTCTAATTTTTCTTTCCTCCTCTGTCTCACATTCATGTACATATTTAGAAAAATGTGTTAAGAGCACTAAGATGTGAAGGAACTGTGAGGATGTTTAATTCTTTAAAACGTTTTTGGCAAGATTCCTGCGAATACATACAATAGTGCGGATAGCTCTTTTTTTGTAAAACAAACGCTTTTTGTATATTACATTTGTAGCTACCAACCCCAAAACAAAATACTATATCTTAACCTAGATTTTAACATTACCTATTTAAGCTACAGTTCATTCATCATTTCACCATTTGTAATAATAATAATATAATATTAATTTATTTATTTCTCTCTTCACAACGAATATTAGTACAATAAATTGGTTATAGCAGTGTATGTAAAGCTAATTTCCTTGTGAGAGCACAGAGTACTTTATATACAACTGAAATAGAGGTGTATCTCATAGACTAAACTGGGAAACGTCAAGTGTCGTCTCTGAACGCGGGTTTTGGAACTAATGCCAATATAGACATAAGTATAGCTACGTCTTTTACATAGTTAGCTACTTAGTTATATTTTATGTTGTACGATGGTAGCTATATATTATTTATATAGCTACTTACTGTTATTTTCTTAATTATTATTTATGTTTACAAAAAATAAAACTATGTTATTTATCGATTTAATTATTTCTTTCTTTCTTTTAAAACATTTCATAAATAGTTTTTTGGCTTGTACTTTATGCAAATCCGTATCATCGTCACACTCTCTCTTATTAATTAATATTTTATTGATGTCTTTACAATAATTATGAATGAAGAATCGGCAGGATATTTTTATTAAAAAGTCTATTACCTTTTCTTTATGATTTTCACATTCTATAAATGTAAAATCAACGTGCAGTAGTATAATGGTTTTTATTAATTCCTTTAAATATTTTTTTTCTAAATGGTTTTTTAATATTGTGTAATTTATATCCTGCAGATTCGAAATACAGTTTAGGAGAGAGTCGCTGGGGCTGCAAAGCCATTTTTATTAGCATATTCCCTGTATTTTAAATATTCAGGCTCATGGTTGGACATCAAGTTTTTAATACACTGATCACACCCCTTGAAGACCTTTGTCTTAGTGCTTTTAACAATATATCCAATAACATACTGTAATCCTCCAATTTTACGAGGGTCATTTTTTTCTTCAAGGGGTGTCAATGTGATGTCTGAAATATTTTCGAGCTCACAATTAATTTGTTCTTTGCTGCCCCCGCTTGTGATGAGAACTTCATGCAAAGTGTAACAATCGTCTACTTCACAATTGGCCCCAGGGGCATGGATACTAGAAAGGCTATTAACTAATAAGGTTGTGAATGCCGCTTCGAACCTCTCTGGCGTAGGGATTATGTTCCGACATCCATGGCTTCTTATGGACCCAAAAAAGTTTTCGAGGGGGTCTTGATTAAGATGACGCAACCAAACTGATGTTATGCCAAATTTCGTTTGCAAATTTTTTAGCAATAACTTAATTCCGTCCAGTGTCCATTTTTTAGTGTAGGAACATATTCATTATTTAATGTTTGTTTATTAATAAATTTCATTTCTCTCATAAATGTTTTGGCCTCTGTCCATGTTTTATGGTGTGCTGATGTAGGTGTTGCAGGGCCTAAAAGAGGTTTGCCATACTTTTTTCTTTTGCCAAATCTGCCATTTACTGAGTCGAAGAACAAAATTATGTCAGCTGTGCTTTTAGCTTCTTCAGGAATTATACCTTTATCTGGAAATTGAAAAGGCAATTGTTATTATAATGTTTCAATCTGATTTGGCAATGTACGTTCCTTAGTGTTTAAGCGATGACTTCATTGGGCATATATGGGCCACGTACAGCCATTTTATAGAGCAACAAGTAATTTAGCGCTATGTTTTATTACACATGTCACGGGACATGCTCCTGGTGAAATTCATATAAATGTTTTCGAAGGTAGCTAATTATCGTTTTGACTCATGCCTCGAAGAGCACGTTAAGCCGTCGGTTGCGGCTGTCATGAGAACATCTATAACAGTGGCTGCGGGGAGTCAGTACCCTCAAATATCTGAACACTAGTCTAATAATAAAATATGACTATTCCTCTGGATTGCATAGGTCAGATGGCAGTCGCGCCGTGAAAAACTAGATATTCGGCCACATCTAGTTAGACAAGACAACGGTCTCCGGGACCGAAGCTAAAGCTGAGGATGCAACTGGGAATAACGCTTATGATGACGCAACATCCTCCAGTGCCGAGTATATTTGTCTGTACAACATGTCAAAGATGTGCTCTGTATAAAAAAGATTTTGTGAGCTGCAAAAAGTGAAGTAGAGATAATATTGCTGACATTTACCTGCAAGGTAGCCCATATTTGATGCCACAGTTTGGGTGAAAAGTTGTGTTGCAAATTTTACCTTCATTCTTGGTATTTTGTTTGGATCACAGTGAGAATTTGTCAATTTTGGCATTAAGCGAATTCCCTTGTAGCCTGGATTTTCTTTATGCAGCGCAGTAATGTGATCCCATTTTGCAATTTTCATGTCATTGTTTTTAACATCCTTTGTTATTAAATTATTGCGGATGCATTTTATTAGGTGGGGCGGGTCATACAATGGTATGATCTCTTGATTTTTTATTAATATTATATTGTCTCTTGGTTCTTGTGACTTCCTCAATAGTATACCCCGTGTCTCTTGTAGAAGATATTTAATATAATGCACATTATTTGTGCCTTGGTCACATACAGTTGCTGCCACGATGAGACCTGCATTTTGTAGTTCTGTGATGACAGATTTTAATTGTTTTGTAAGTTCTGGTCCCTTTGTTGCAGCTTGTGAAAAGGTGTATGCAACTGGTTGCTTGTAGTTTTTTAATAATCCTCTTACCATAAAAACCTGTGCATGGTCAGCATATTCAGGCAGTGTATCTTGGCCGTTTGTAACAAAACCACTAACCTTGTCTTTTCTCTCATTGTAGGACACATTGGGTTTGAGAGACATTTCATCAAAAAGGACAATACAGATTTTGTGTTCCAATTTCATATTCTGTGTTGCTTTTTTAATCTGCTGGATCATATTTTTATTGATTCCTGGGTTTATGTCTGCCATATTTAACAATTTCAAGAGAGTCTGGCGTGATGGCAGTATAAACACCTTTCTCAAAAATTTATATCCTTTCGGACTTTGCTTAAGAATAGACAAAGCAACAAGTTTTTCTTTTAATGTGAAACGACGGCCTTTGTTTCCCTTTTTATGCTCTCTAAATTGCAGCAAAGTCAAAATTTTCAAAATACTAGAGAAATTATCCAATGTTTTAAGAAACTGTGGATTAGTTGTTATGTTTTGTAGTGTCTTGATCTTATTTGCCTGTTTTTGAATCTTGCTGCGGCATTTGCTGAGCTTCACCCTTACTGATATGAGTTTTCTGTAGAGAGCATCCTCACATTGAGATACAGCATGAAGTTTCAGCCGCTTTTTGGTAACAATTTTTGCTCTTGACATTTTGTGTTGGTCTGCAATAAAATAAAACAGAAGTATTATTCAAAATAGCTTAACCAATACTTAAAATTTATCAGGTTTATATGTATATACATTAATATACCAATGATTTACAAATATACCAGTGAAGAACAAAATGACTTAATACAAAACTTTTGTATTAAAGTTTTGGATTTTGGTGAAGATTTATGCATGTTCATATTTACTTTTCCAAAATAATTTCTCGCAAATTTTATTCTCCAGCTAAATATGTTAATAGTAAATTGAGAAAAACCCAATTATCACTTTTAGCTCGGCTGGGAATCAAGCCCAAGCTTTTGATCTTTACATTTGTGTATACTACTGCTGGATCACTGAGGCAAGTCATGTTTTTTTTTTAATTATTCAAGGAAACATGTTTAGTACATACACTACACAGTAGTAATGCATAAAACTTATTAATTGTTTACCAAAGTTTAGTTTTACTTACCAAGATTTTCCTTAATTTGTACATCTTCTTCTGCACTAAGATTATGTGTCTGCCCAGCCACAGAATCCATAAATTAAGTTACTGGTCCTGCAATGATAATTCATATTTTATTTACATTTTACTGTAAATGGTTTAGCAGTCTTTATAAAATATCTTCACTTACCAAGATTTTCCTTAATTTGTACATCTTCTTCTGCACTAAGATTATGTATCTGCCCAGCCACAGAATCCATAAATGAACTTACTGGTTCTGCAATGATAATTCATATTTTATTTACAATCTACTGTAAATGTAGTCTTGTTGGTCTAGCAGTCTTTATAAAATATCTTCACTTACCAAGATTTACCTTCAATAGAATATCTTCACTTAAAGTTTGTAGATGTGGTGCTACAGTTTCTGCAACAATATTTTGATCAATTTTGAGTTATAATAGTAATAATATCAACGCTGTATTAAACTATGCCACTGCTGGGCACGGGCCTCTTCTCAGTATGAAAAGGTTTCAGTCATAGTCTACCACGCTGGCCTAATGCGGGTTCGCAGACTTCACATATCTTTGAGAAATTTTGTAGAGCTCTCAGATGTGCAGGTTTCCCCACGATGTTTTTCCTTCACCGTTAAAGCAAGTGATGATTAACAATTTAATATGCACGTAACTTCGAAAAGTCAGTGTTGCGCGCTGAGGAGTCAAACCCGACACAGCTATCGCTGCTTCTTTCTTCTTCAATTTTGAGTTATTGTTATTAAATTCCCTACTATATTTTTTTAAAGTATAATAGCATCAGTATAAAGTAGTAATAAAACTTTATTTATGTATACAAACCTTTAGATGTAGATGCTTCTGACATCTGAAGTGATCTCAAAGGTGTTCTTCCAGAGCTAAATTTTAAAGCTGACAATCCTGCAACGAATGAAAAATTAAGTAGGGAATTACCATAAACCTTTAGTTCTATAGAACTAAATACTATAATAATAACTATTTTCCTGAAGCAAACAGTGCGTTCAGCACTGTTCTCTTTAGCAAAATGATCTCCATTTCTGTGCCCTTTAAAAATTAAAGAAGTATTGTCAAACAGTACAACACCACAAATATTATTCAACTAAAATGGTAAATTATGTATATAAATAAGAAATAAGAATAGACCCAAAACAGAACCCAAAACTGTACAGGAAAGCTACTAGATTTGAAGCCATTTTCATCTATGCACTGGATCTTATCATTTAAGATCTTATAATTTTAAAATTCACCCAATCAACGGCGACTGCATTGTGAAATAAAAATATGGTTGGTGCTCTTGTGACATGAGATGAAAGATGAGTTTCTTACATGGAACAAAAACGTAGTAAGTGCAAAAAGCATTTTATCGTAATAAATCAAAAACTATTAACAACCTAATACTTTTAAACAAGCAATTCTTGAATATCTATATTCTGAATCTCGGAAACGGCTCCAAACATTTTCATGAAATTTAGTATGCAGGGGGTTTTGGGAGCGATAAATCGATCTAACTAGGTTTCATTTTTAGAAAACAGCAAAAAAAAATACCAAGCAAAGCGCGGTCATCCAGATACTTAACATGTATGTGAGTGCCTGAAATGTCTGGTCACAGCCCTGCTTCATTTCCAAATGACAATTTTGCTTTATGCTCGTTCTTAAATATGACTTGATAACATACAGGCATTTATGTTCTATATTTTAAGAGTGCATTGAATTAAGTCATTATATACAACTGCAAGTGAAACAATCTGAACGCTTAACAGCTTTGAAGTGGTTTGTGGATTTATTGATATCTACATATCGAGCCTGTTATGGAAGAACATCGTAAGCGACAGATATGTAATTTTACAGGAGACGTAATTTAGTGATTATTTTGTTATATGTTATTAAAGATCCCCGGTTTTTGTATATGTTGCAAAACACGCTAGGTTGTACTTAGAATCAATTAAAATGTTGGGAAAACAATCGAATAATGAGTACTTTGGTCGCTTAAGATAAAAGTGAAGTTCATGATTTCTTCTTGTAGTTCGAAAATCGTCACATACGATATTATTTTTTTGTATAATTAGTCTACATATTCATGTTACACTATAGAATTTTGCTGTATATTTCTCCTATATCGGGTATCATATCAGATCCTCACAATAAAACAAAAATATATGTATAAATCAATTTTTATTTTAAACTATAAATTTTTAATAACACGTATAATAAACAGTGCTGCCAGATGAAAAAATCTAATCAGCGCTGACAGCAGTGCACTAAGCGCTAGATTCGAATATATTCACGAGTTCAAACGCGTCAATAAAGCGCTAAATTCGAACTTTTAACTGAGGCGCTTTTTAGACGATCAGTGTGATTAAATAATCTCCCATACTAAACATGGGCTGTAACCATGAGCTCTTAAAACAATTCTGATAAAGTTTTGGAAGCGAGACGCAGATTGCGACTTGTATAAACGCATCTCGTTTACGGCTCCGTTGTTTTGCTCTATGTGTTTAGTATAGTAGATTGTGTAATCACATTGATCGTGGAAAAAGCGTCATACGCACGACAAAAATAAAATAAAATACGAAGTGATTGTAATGAAAAACAACTTTTTATTACAATAATAAAATTTAGAAGAGAAAACATAATAATATTATTCTATACCTACAGTTTGGGTATAGTAAAGTCAACTTCTTAAAGTAAAAAACAAGTAAAAAAAAATTTAAATTCTTTTTCCATCATAGCTGAACTCGAGGGTCCAGGCTGGTTAAGTTCAGTAGTATTTACTTTATATTTTTCGGATGATCCTATCTTACTTAAAATATCAGCTGGTAGTTGATAATTATAACAGTTGCTGTTAAACCGCGGTTAATCCTGTTCTTATTAATAGGATGGCGTTAATAGTTTTTAAATGCAATGCATTTCGCAACTTGCTTTTAACCACATTCATTAAGCTGAACACCCGCTCAATATCAGCATTTGAATGTGGCAAACTCATTATTTTTGTCGCGACATTGAATAAGTCTTTATATGGACAACAGCCAGCTGCGTCCCTCGACTGTTGAACTTCTGTCCAGAACTTCACCGTATCTTCGGTATTTTCCCAGTTCTGTAGGATAACAGTTTGCCACTGCTGAATAACATTATCCATATTTTCTGTGTAACCCAGACTTTCCAAAACTTGTATAAAGTTATCAATACTTCTGTTTGGTTTTAAAATGACGGTTACAGATAATGCCATAGAGTTTTTAAGTAGTTTTAAATTTCCAGGCAGTCTTTGTTGCAGCTCATTTATTAGTTTAACCCTCCGTATACCAGGTGACTAAACCTAACATGCCGTACTAGGTGGGGTTTGACGTACCACCAATAATAAAATGAAATAAAATCGCGAAATGAATATTTTATAATAGTTATTCATAGAAATTGGATGTAATAACTAAAAATGAATGGGTTTAAGTGAGAAACATAATTATTTATACATTTTAAGAAACTTTTATTGAAAAAATACAAAAACTTAAATTTTCCTTTCACTTACAAACTAATAAGTCTTTTCTTAAGTACTAAATTTAAATGGCACATGTTACAATCACAGTCTTCTCAATTTATAAAATTATACTATATTTTAAAAAAACTTATTAATAAACAATATCAAAAACATAAAAAATTTGTTGAGATCAGCATTGTCAAAATCACCGCAATCTTGACAATAAAAATTTGCATGTTCCAGGCATATCGACGTGTTACATTTTTTACAGATATACCTTGTTTTTCTATCTTTTTTTCTAGGGCACATTGAACATCTCTGCATTACATTAGGTCGTTTTGCCGCTGGTTCCTGTGGATTTTCAAGGGGTTTTTGAAAATATTTTTCAATCCTAAGGCGCAGTTCTCTAGGAAGCCTCTGATTACGTCTTCTTGTGTCCAGGTGGTGTTTTACTAAAGATAAACCTAGTTCCCGAATGAACTTTCCTCTCAAATTGGTCTTGTTTTTTTCGATGCCATTGTTGAACATGTGTATAATCATACTATTTATTCCAGCATGATTGAGTAAAGCGAAAAATATTGTAAGAGGCCATCGCTTTGAATTACGCGACACATCATAAGTTCTTGATAATTTGTCAACAACGTCAACGCCACTTTTAGTTTGATTATAAAATGTAATAATAGCTGGTTTTTGTTGACTTCCGGTTTCAAGATCAATTTCTTTATCGTGATGCAATGATGACATCATGTACACCATTTTGCGTGGCTTAGGCACGTAGGATAAAATGGTGACATCTTTTTGGAACCCAAATATTGTAGTGTTCACTTCTCGATTTTTTACAAATTTTTCAAATATAACTCTGATTGGAGCTAACCGATCTGTCTTTATTCTATCAGTTTGTGTTGCAGCGCTATCAAACCGTAAATTATTCAGTAAGAAAGTAAATCTATTTCTACTCATGGTATCCCGAAATATATCTATTCCAGTACCATCCGTGGCCCACAAGTCGATAGTGTTTTGACGACCAGAACGCGCTAAACCAGATAAAAAAAGCAACCCAAACAATGCCTTCACTTCTTCCTGCGTTGTAATAGTTTTTTGGGGATCATTATTTGCCAGATAACAAATTTTCTCATTGGTGCTACTCACGATTTCATTAATCATATCATCAGGAAAAAAATAAAGAAAAAGACTCGAGAGGTGACTTTTTATGCCTGGCAATAGTTTTCACTCCGGGTAGATGAGTAATAATATTTTCAGCTCTGGTGCGAGTCGCAGTCCTGAGTGGGATTTTATGCCATTTAGTAATGTTATCTTTACCTGTATAGCAATTTCCTTCCGCAGTTTGTTGCAGCTCGGAGAGAGGTATGTCGTCGCTGTCTGAATCCGAAGACATATCAGCATCAACTACACTATTTGTATCGCTTTGATTGCTTACATGGTCAGAATCATTATCAGACGGTACTTCTATATTCATCAACTCTGTATCAAAATCATCATGCTCATCAAATAGTGCATGTAATATGTCAGAATCCGTTAACTGAGACATGTTTTTTAACACCTGCAAATAATATTTTTACGTTAATATATAAATAAACATTAAAATAAATAAAAAAGCAAAATAGTCAAACATACCTTTTAAACAACGCGCCGTACGAGGTGGGGTATGTGTTACCCAAGCGCACTTTACGCACGTGTCACGCGTTCTGTGGCCGTCGCCGGACTAAATGAATTGCGTAGATCGGAGCGGCAACGTCGCATTTGCAGCTACTGAGAAAACGAACCAGCGCACCTTTACCATTCAAGAATTATTAAGAATTTACAACCGTTTGTGTATGTTATACCCCACCTTGTACACGGAAGGTTAATAATAAAATCAACACACCTCTTCTGCATTGCATTTTTTTCATCCTCATTTAATGAAGACTCGTTCATCTCTTTCTCAAATAAATAACCAAGGTATGGTGACATAGACAGATGTTCTTTCACATTAATGCTTTCGAATTGCATTCTCGGTTGCGCTATTATTATTTTCGTGCACATGTTTCGTATCAAATCATATAGCGTATTGTAGAGCAGACATGGATCAGAAGTTTTGTTTTCAAAAGTTTTTATTGCCCCTTGTAAATTATTAAGTATTCCACACAAAAACTGCAAATAAATTTTGTTTCTTTCATCGTTGTACATGTTATATAATAATTCGGCTTGTTTCATGTTTGAAAAATTGCTAATTTTCACGAGTTCTCATTAATTGAAAGTGTAATTTTAGTTCTATCCATTGACTTAAGATTCTAGTTACCGCGGGTTCAATTGACAGCCATCGTGTATCACAAGCTTTTAAGATCTTAAGTGGCTCCTCTCCACAGTTTATCGCTTCATATATTTTTTTATATTAGTTTTTTCGTTTCGGTGAAAGCTTGAACCAATTGTGAGTTTCTCTTCTCATAAATTCTATATTTCTTGGTATAGTCTCACATGACGCATGTGACACTGCCAATTGAAACGAATGGCAGACACATCTTATCAACACTAGATTGGGTAAAGCATACCTTTCCTGCAATATTTTATGAACACCTGCGTTTACTCCAGTCATAACCGAAGCATTATCTGTTCCGATTCCAATTAACTTACTTTTATCAAGTTTAAAAGCTTCAAGTTGTGCTGTTAACGCCGAAACTATTCCTTCGGCATCTGCAGATTCCAATTCAACCAGCCCTAAGAATGTGGAAACTATTTCGTTGCGACTGCTGCTAAAATATTTAACAACAATACCGAGATGTTTTCGAACAGAAACATCAGTAGATTCATCTATAATCAAGCTATACGTATTATCACCAATATCATTTCTCAAAGAATCTTTAAAATGAGGTGCTAATACTTCCTGAATTATTGCTGTACATTTCGTTCGGTGCAATTTCATTTCTGTAGTAGCCTTAGAATCCGAAAATTTATTCTTACACAATTCGGTAAGGTGATCAATTGCTTGTATAGTTGTGTGTTCTGCAACATACATTGAGAGAGCACCTTCGGCCTCAACACAGAGCTTATCGACGGGTTTTTGCAGCATTGAAGAGATTTGTGTTTGTTTTTTGTCCAAGAAAGGTTTCGCCTGCTTCTTGTGATGAACTGAATCACAATGTCTCTGGATATCGCTTAACTTGGCAAGAAAATCCTTCCTACAATACAAACACATTGCCCTTGTATCATCTCCAGACACAGGTTTCAACCATTGTTTAAAGTTGGGCGATTTCTCCCATTCGACTTTATATCTTTGTTTGTACACAGTTTTTTTTGATAATGGTACATCCATTTCGAAAGAGTTAACCAACACAACACTATGAACACTCACAAAAGTAACTAATAAAATCAGTGCTTATAACGTAATTTCTAAACTTGAACTTTAGTGCGTTCACATAGACAGAATGAAAATGAAAGAAGCAAAGTCAATCAATCAAACATGAAACAAACCGTAATTAATGTTCAAGGGATTCCCCGTGCTCTATTGCCATATTAAAATCCAGCTGGCATAGAGCACAAAATTGAACATAGACAATAACACAGGCCTGCAAAATGAAGGTCATAACTTCCTCTCTGGAATTTGATAGCTGATTCTGGAGTATTTTGATGCGCTGATTACGAATATGTACTTAGTTTTTCTCCATCACCTCCTGATTTTTCAAAAAAGCTACAGATAGAAAATTGAGAAAAAAGACAAGTTTTCACTTAAAAAATTATATATTTAAAAAAGTACTTAATTTTTAACTTAAAAAACTATTAACACGTAATAACAACTTATTGCTGGGTTAAAATACACTTAAATTTTATTTGTGGAACCTGGTCCTTTTTTCCTGGAAGCTTCTGTTGTGCGATTTTCGCTTATATTTCCGGTTTGGATCATCACGCTTCAACAACCAACAATAGTCCGCCATCATGCTGACATTCCATCTTCCTTGATACCGGACTTCAAGCTCTTTTAAATCTTGGTGAAATCTTTCACCTTGTTCTTCGCTAACGGCTCCTAGATTTTCTGGGAAGTAATCAATGTGCGAATTCAGAAAATGAAGTTTAACGCTCATATTACAACCCATTACACCAAAATTCGTTATCATTTTGGCTACTATTTCTTTATAGTCCGAGCTTTTATTGTTCCCCAAAAAGTTTTTTACCACTTCCTTAAATGATTTCCACGCTTGTAACTCGACATCATTGAGTTTTTGATCAAATTTTTCCTCCGACATCAATTTTCTTATATCAGGGCCGACAAAAATTCCTTCTTTTAACTTAGCATCTGATAAAGATGGAAAAACTGAATGCAGATATTTGAAACCTTCCCCATCTTTATTTAAAGCCTTCACAAACTGCTTCATTATACCCAATTTGATGTGTAAAGGCGGCAGTAAAACTTTTTCTCTGGGAACCAAACTCTGTTTAAGCACGTTTTTGATTCCTGGGGTTAGTTCAGTTCTTGGAGGCCATTCCTTTTTGGTCCAATGATGTTGTTTATCCCGGCTATCCCATTCGCAAAGAAAGCACGGGTATTTTGTATAACCACCTTGTTGGCCGAGTAGCATGCTTATGATTTTCAAGTCTCCACACACCATCCAGCCGTGATGTTCGTAAGCTATAGTAGCTAAAAGCTTTTCCAAATTTTCATAACATTCCTTTAAATGGACAGAATGTGCAACAGGTAGTGAGGCATATGTATTCCCATTATGTAGAAGGACTGCTTTTAAACTTCTTTTTGAGGAGTCAATAAACAATCTCCACTCCTTAGGATTGTATTCAATGTCGAACATTTTCATCAAGCCAGGAATATCTTTACAGTACACCAAATCATGATCTTCAGCGAAGAATGGAAGGAAATCTTTTTCTCTGTGACGGTACCATGAAAATGAAGTACCAGGTGCAAGCATATTTCTTTCTTTTAATCGTGATCCGAGGAGCTCAGCTGCATCTTTGGGGAGATTCAAATCTCTTGTCAAGTCGTTTAAATCTGACTGTGAAAAGAGCTGACACTCGTTAGAATCTACTTGAAATACAGGATCAGATTGGGATGCATTCTGTTCATTTGTATCATTAGCAGAATCTTCAATTTGTATAGCTGGATACGGGGGCTGCACCATTTCTGAATCTCCGAAAACTGCAGGCGTAACTGATGACACATTTGGATAGCTTATGTCACTTTTATTTTTAGAATTGTATCCAGTTATGTCACAACAACAAAAGTAGCAATCTTCAACATGGTTGTTAGGCTCTCTCCATAGCATGGGCGAAACGATTTTGAAGCTATTTTTCTGTCCTTTTGACCACTTGCGAAGTTCAAGTAAACAAGTCGAACAAACTTTTTGAGGTGTCCAAGTTTTGTCTTGGTTACTTATAGAATGTCCAAAATAACTTTTGTAAATATTTTTCACATAGTCTGTAATGTTGTTTCGTTGTTTTATCACCATGAATTTCCCGCAAATATAACAAAAACAATTCGAAGAGTTTAAACAACTTCGCGACGACATTTTAAAGTTTAGGTTGCAAGATGCGCACTTCGACTGTTAGTTTTCTAATTCAGAGTAGGTACTTATACAAAAAAAACCTTTTGTTTTCTTCATTATACCCTTTTTGAACAACATTAACAACAATTAGGCAATATCACCTAAACATCGTGTATTAATGAGCTCATTACTAAATGAAGCCAAAATGACCCGTTTTCGAAATGGTTAATGCGAATTACTTACACTTATTATGTAGTAATTAACAAATTACTGATTTGCATTCATTTCTATGTCGTCTTAAACTAATTAAATGCAATAAAAATTAAGCTGAAGTAATTAAGTGACGTTTTATAGATTTTAAAATGTATGCGCTCAGACATTTTTAGTTAAAATCTTAAATATTCAATATCAAAGAATCCTGACGTGATAGAATTTTTTTATTATTTTTCTCGTAATCAGCACATTAGAAACTATAGAAAACGTTAATCAGATCTCAGAGAGGAAAACCATTGCAGACCTGTGTAATTTTATTCTCCACGGAACAAATAGTGCTGCCATATTAAAAATTAAGAAAGCGCTAAATTATCCGTTAGGCGCTAAAATTATCAAGTGCCCGCTGAACATAGCAAAAAAGCGCTAGATCTAGCGCCGAAAGCGCTAAAATGGCAGCACTGATAATAAATCATTCGTCATCACTTTCCTCCGGTAGTAAGTCTCTAGTATTACCATCATAAGGTAAGGTAAGATACTCCTGCGTATATTGTGCAGGAATTATACCCTTGTCACACATTTTTTTAAGGTCCATGTACTTTGGTTTCGCAATAGGTATTTTTGCCGAGTATGCTGCCGTTGGTGCCTGGAGGCGCAGTCGACTTTGTCGAGATCTTATTAAAAAACTCAGATCCACGCATTGAATTTCGGCATCAGCAGAAAAGCCATAATCAAGCCGAATTTTTTTTGGGTCAGCTCTTTGGAAGCAGGCTGTCCTTACTTTGCTAACTGGAATTTCAATCGATTTTGGTAAATAGAGATCTGCAAAATTTTTCCAGTCTAAGATGTCAGCATTTTTTAGCATTATAGTTTCATAATTCTTAGGATTGGTTCTGGCATTTGAAATTAATATGGGCCATTGGGATGGAGCCCAAACTGTCCTTCCTTTTATGAAAGATTCAATAGTGGCATGTACCAAATCTACCGGCATCATTGTATGCCCTGGAACTAAAAAGTTTATAGTTATGTCCTCAATGAACATTGCAACATTACATATGAAGTACGACAACATCGAAAGCATTGGTCTATTTTTATTTTGACCGCAGCAACTATCACAGTACAAAGCTAAAGACGAGTGTTTGCCCTGCTCATCAATCAACTTCAAGTACTTGAAAACAACCGTACCAACTTCATTACAGCCTCTTTTGGCTTCAGACTCATGCCATAAGTAACAGTACCCATTCCTGCTTCCACTTTCGTAAATAGTTTCATTAAAATAGGCCAATTTTCTTGAATAATATAAATTTATACTGTCGCCGTGTGGAGTAGTAAGGACCTTTTCTAGATCAAAACTGGCACACAGAAAATCACCAGAATTTTGACTGCGAGCTTGATCATTTAAAAATTTATTTTTGGCTGCGTTCTTTTCCTGTACGTGTTTTTTATCCTTCCGTGCACTTTCATAACTAAGTTTTGTTAACTGGTTAAGAAAAACCCTTTTTTATTATTGTTTTCACAACTGGTTTTTAAACAAGAATACGAAGTGTTCATTCATAACTGACAATCACAAATAGTTAAGAAACGAATAATTATGATTATGTTTTTATAACTAGCTACAGTCAGCAATAACATTTTTCCTTTAACCTTAAATCAAACACAAAATGTAATTTAGGTAAATTAACTTTTACTTAATATTTAAATGGGGCAATTATTTCTAAACAATGTCCAACAGTGATAGACTTATTTGTTAAAAGATGTATAGTATCCGCAATTTCTTGGTCAATCTCTTGGTAATTTTTGTTCGATGTGTTTTTGTTTGTTTTGAACGACATTGAAATTTTTGTTTCTTTAATAAGAACATTCAGAATTGTTGCTAGCGACGCTTTTTGGCGTCCAACCATTCTATTAAGTCTTGCGTGCCAGCCTTCTAGATTGTTGGTGGTCCGAATTTCCTCGCCGTAGCAGCACCAAGTATTGATAAAATTTACCTCGCTGAACCAGTAACGGTTTAGGTAATTGTTGAACTTTATCACTGCTTCAGTTTTCGGGGATTTGGTCATTGTATACTTGTAACCTGCCATTACATATCTCAATGGCAATCGGGCTAAGCCAGCACATCTCGCAATATGTCGTCTTTGTACTGTAGATTTAATCCCTAATCGTTTCGCCTTTTTAAAAAGGCTGGCACAAAAATGATAATAACATCCTTTCATTACTGCATTCGGAAAAATTTTACGTATTGCTTTCATTGCTGAGATTTCGTAATCCAGTGTCAATTTTACGGGGTTCCATTCAGGAATTTGTGACTTTATCATTTCAAATATAAGTTTGTAGGTATTTTCAGTTTTATTATGAATGAAACCAAAGAATAAAGGTACCATTTTTTTTGTTATTTTATGTAGTCCATGAATGGTATATATTTGTGTGAAAGGTTCAGGGCAAGACTTAAAAGTTCCATCCAGAAAGAAATGTTCGAAATTGTCCAAATACGTTTTTATATCAGAAGAAGAAAATATTAAAATCCTGTTGTTTGTGTCATTGTCGTTATAGTCAGCCAGGAGGAAGTTTTTATATTTTTTTGGTATTTCTACTTTAGTCGGTGATTCAAAATGGAGCTTAGAAACTCCTAATGCCTTATTTCTTGCTTTGTATAGACCACTTTTAATATTGTCAAATTTTGGTAAGTCAGCAACTAAGTGCACGCCATCGTCTTCCAGTTCGCATACTACTTCTTCAAACTGTTTTTGTATTGGATCGACATTAGCTATTATTTTAGTTTTCAAATCTTTCATTTCTTCAAAACTAGATATTTTGCACTATTAGGTAAACAATCAATATCGTGCACGCCCTCTTTAACTATATGGTTTTCATTGCTTAATGTCACATTACCTTTACAACCGGTTTTATTGTAGCATTTCCAAAAAACATTTTCATTCACATAAGTTTTAATTTTATGGTACTGACGGCCGTCGTATAGTAGTTTCTCGCGATCCCTTTTTGTCGTTATGAACTCCATGGTGGGCTTAGAAAGCGACATAGTTTATCACTTAAGTTTTCGGTTGCTATATATTTTATATAAATTGCACTCAATTGCAATAGAAAACTAAATAATACTAAAATGACAATGTCAATGTCATGCCATTGCAGTTTACATATCAATAATAGATAATAATTTATTGAGATAAGAACCTCATCCGTTTTCCGCATGCAATACTCTCGATAAAATCTCTAACTCTGTTGTTTTTATTTTGATTTAAGGTTAAAGGAAAAATGTTATTGCTGACTGTAGCTAGTTATAAAAACAATCATAATTATTCGTTTCTTAACTATTTGTGATTGTCAGTTATGAATGAACACTTCGTATTCTTGTTTAAAAACCAGTTGTGAAAACAATAATAAAAAAGGGTTTTTCTTAACCAGTTAACAAAACTTAGTTATGAAAGTGCACGGAAGGTTTTTTATACCCCTCCGTATTCATGGCATCATTTTGACTTGTACTATCAAAATTTTTTATGCGCTCACACATTTCACACTTATCCTTTTTGGGGAAATGGAACCCTATGTTGAATTCATTCCTAAAAATATTTTTGAAGGTTTCTTTCTGCACAGAACCAATTTCCTTAATTTCCTCATCTTGAAGTTAAACCTTATTATACAGGTATGATAAATTTTTGAACTCGGAAGGTAAATACAACTTATTTCCTTTATTGCGGCAATAGTGAGACGTCACAGCTGGAAGTTTTTGAATAAATTGCTTAACTGCTTGAATAATCGAGTCACTATATTTATTACAAGGTGTTGAATTTCCTCTTTCATCTGCCTTACACATTCAAAGCAGTCATATTCTTAAGAGTGTATCTTAACGTCATCTGTGATATTCCTAACGTTTTTAATAGAAACTGCTGACACACTTTCTTCCTTCCACCATCTCCCCAAGGAAAGTAATAACGATACGAAACTGATCGCCTACTATCACTTTCTACTCTTCGTCGGCGAACGAACATTTAAAAATAATATTCTAATAATATTCTACCACATACACACAACACCATCTAGCCCAAACTTAGCAGAGCTTGTACTATGGGTACTAGACAATGGATAAACATACATATATACTTTTTTTTTTGTAAATATATACACTATATGTAATATATATTTATTACCACACTTTTTTCCTGCACACGGATTTGGATGTACTTTCTTACCTTTACCGGACCACCTTTCTGACTTAGCTTGTAATCGCTTTGGTAAAGGGTGCTTCTTTCTAAATCCTTTTTTGCCTACTATATCGTCATCGTCACCTATTGCATCGTTCGATTCCGTTTCTGTAGAACTGCTGTAAGTTTCAAAGAATGTACGCAAAACTGTAGATGTAGATGCTGTATCAGTGTGTACAGGAGACTTCAAAAGTCGTTTTGCTTTTTTGCTCATTGGCATAACCCACGATCCATCAGGGTTAGTCCCACTAAAGTCTATTTCTGAACTACAATACGTTGAATCTGAATTTGGGTACGGAACTAAGATCACTTGATTATTTCCAAGATTTTCCTGGTCTTCGTTATTCATGGTGACTTTTTGGAACACTGAAAAGAAAATTATTATATCATGCTACAGTGCAAAAGCATAAGATAGGTTAGTGCTGGCCAGATGAACAACTTTGCAAGCAGCAAAAACCATGTGAGTATAGGATCGCAATAGAGTAGTTGAACGATATTATTAGATAAGCAAAAACTCTACAAGAAAAACAATTAAGCTTTAGAATATAGATTGTTCTGCTTGTATCGAAAGACAAATAAAAGTTACAAGTATGTTAGATGTTGGTTTGTCTCGATACATACATCATTGATAAATTAAAAATTATATAACCCCAACTCAATTTCAGCCATTTTAAATTAATCTCCACCATAGGACCTCGATCATCATCTATCTAACACCTACTCATTGAGACTATTCTTATGAGCCCAAACACGCTATATCTGCTGTCAGTTGCTGAGAAGTTGGGTATTCCGCACACTACTACTATATTATACTACTAGTATCAACTCAAGGTTGCCATGTTTTGCAAGTACCTAAAAGTAACAGAACGCCAAATTTCAAATCAATCGGGCCTATGAAAGTTGTTAAGACGTATTTGGCAATTAGGTAATTAGCTGATGATCTTCAAACGCCTGAACTGATCTTCATAAATGAATACTAAGATCGATCACATCATCGTTCAAACAAAAAAAAAACCGCTGCTAAATGGGTCCATTCGTTTGGGCGCTACGATGCCACCGACAGACACACAAATACAAATACACACGTTACGCTTATAACATCCTTCTTTTTTTCGTCGGGGGTTAAAAACAATATCTAATCTACAGATTTTTTGCAGTTTCAATATCGAGAATGAGAGACAAAATCTAAAACTAACACATCCCACTTCGAATTCCATCAAGATGTTAAGGCTACAAAGCGTCACACATAGACATACATACATACTAACACTCGACATAATTATAGCAACATCCTTCCAGGCGGACGAGTAAAAAAATTTCAATAGCAATACATATTCACAGAATTCGGTTAATGAAACATAAACCTTTAAATATAATACGTGTGCCAACAAATTTATCACATACCACCAAGGCGCCAACCTATACCATATCTTTAAAATGATAAAATATCGTAAAATATAGATTATACTTACATGTCCACACTGCACTGAATATTAATTTTACAAGATGGATACTCGTAGTTACAATTTTTGACTGTAAATCAGCACTTTCTATTTTAATTAATTATTTTGCGAGAGAAAAGTTTCAACTTGTTTGAAATGACGATTCCTTGGTGATACAAGGAATCGTCATTTCAAACAAGTTTGAACTTGAACCGTTTTTCGAGTTTGTGTTTAGTTATTACTCAGAAACAATGTTTTTATTTACAAATTTAGGTTATTCTTATTGTTTAAATATTAATAAAATTTAAATATTATAACAATGTCATATTGAGCATTACTTTATTTAAATAAATAGGCAATCAAACATTCAGGTAAAAGAATTACCTACAAATCAACAATACAATAATTATGATAACTAAATGCAACACAGATTCAAGGTAGATCTTGAAACTATTTTTCATCGTAAGTGACAAACGTTACTTACGATAAGTCGGTTACGATAATTCTTAATTATCTTCAATATAAAACTATTACTTTTGTTGTTTACGATATAATTTATTTCTAGTAATAATTTTTCCATTTATGCAAATATGGATCTAAGAGTTTTTGCATTAAGGTTTATATTATTTTATTATTATGGTTTATAAAATATTTCAAATCTCAGCTTAATGCTGGTGAGTGTGAACCTATCACGGGCTTATGCCAAGTGGGTCGGTTCATTGAGTATTGTTGTAGGTGTTATTATTATTCTCTTTATTACTTATTTTCTCTAATAATTACATTTTTAAATATAAATATAAAAATTATATATATTTAAAAATATAAAAACTGAAATGACCCACCGATATCGGGTGCAGGGACCAAGCTATCGGTGGTTAGGGCTCCAGAGAAAGGAACCTCCGCACTATGCGCGCCGTGTCGAGCAATACTGCCTTCTGAATCGAGGACTTGACCCAGCTATTCAACGCGAGCCTCTTAAGATGGTGGTCGAGGCTCTTGGCAATTAACCCGTTTACCGAAACGACTATCGGTACAATGATCGCCGAGCCTACATCCCACATGTCGACAACCTCGCGAGCCAAGTCCATATATTTAATTTGTTTATCTTTTTCAGCTTTCACGAGGTTCTCGTCATGAGGGATGGTGACATCGATGATCATTGCAAGGCGCTCTAATCGATCTATCACCACAATATCTGGCTTGTTAGCCACAACGGTTCTATCAGTGATGATATTATTATTATTATTATTATTAATCATAATCATAATCATAACTTTATTTGCAAGAATATGGTCAAGTATACAGAATGGTCGTTTTATAAAAATGTACAGCATATTCTGCCATATGTGGCGTGCAAAATACATAATAATATACAATAAATGTTTGTTATATTATTACATGTCTAATATTATATTAAAAAACAAAAAGAAAGAAAATAGCTGGTCCATTAAATTAACAATACATGGAAATGTCAAGTAATGCTTCATGCTTATGCCCATATACCTTGAAAATGTCAGTTATTTGATACCAATAAATAGTACTAATTATATAATTATAAAACGTGTCATTTAGATTAAATGGATCCAGATAAGAATGTCGTACCTATTGTTAATATTACATACATAAGAAGTGTCACGATAATTGCAATAAATAAGATTAACAGAAATTTAAATAAAAATAATGATTGAATTTAAGTAATTGAAATTAAATATTTTATAATTACATTGCAAATGTGATTTTGTCCTCAAAATATTTGTTTATAGAATAATATTGTTTCCCTATTAATATATTAAACAGTCTGCGTTGGAATACCGAAGTAGGCAATGTCTTGAGGCCCTTTGGTAAATTTATTTATTTATTTATAGAATTACAAAACATACACTTAGGAAAGGATTTTAACAAGTTGTGTTGAGTGGCTCAAGCAATAGTGCTGTTTCAATTACAAGTTGCCACGGCATGCATTACAATTCACAAGGTATTAGAGCAAACAAGGTTATTAGATATATTTATGTGACAAACTTTAACTAATTTAATATTAAGTTAATATTAAGTACTTAAGACTAAGGCTCGAAATACATTCATACATTGTCAAACATTTGGTGTCGGTTAGCGCTGGATAGCTGAAGTGTCCCTGAGTGCTATAGGCCATGTATGCACCACGGGCGAAGCCGGGGCGGACCGCTAGTGACATTATATATTATGATTAATTTAGAGAATTGTTTTTAACACTGTTTTATATTTTACAAGATTGTGCGTAAATAAGTCACAGTCTTTGTTAATCGAGATGGTGTTGTAAGCTTTTTGTAGTCGGTTTATAGGAGAATTAAGGCCCAGGTTGCTGTGTGCGCGTAGAGGGGAGAAGAGATGAAAACTATTTTTTCGCGGCAATTTAAAAGGAGTATTGAACCGTAATGTTGTTACTAATTGTGGACAGTCAACTACATTATTAGCTATTTTATACAGCAATATTTGATCAAAAAATTTTCTTCTGTTTTTAAGACTGTTCATTTGATAAAATTTTAGGCGGTCATTGTAAGATGAGAGTTGTTTTGCCTTTTGACTTTGGTACGCAAGGTGGTAAACGAAACGTTTTTGTACCCGCTCGACCGTATTACTATGAACTTCATAATATGGCGACCATACGGGACTGCAATACTCGAGACCTGACCTTACTATGCTATTAAAGATATTTATTTTAGTTGATGCATTTTTAAAATCCTTGCAATTTCTTGCTACAAATCCTAGAAGTTTATACCCTTTTGAAGTTATATTGTTAATATGTGTATCAAATCTTAATTTTTTATCAAAAGTAACGCCTAAATCTTTGTATGTATCAATTAATTTAATTTTATTATCTAGTATAGAATAAGTAGTATTGTAGGAATGTTTTTTTCTAGAGAAGTGCATGTGATAGCATTTATCGCTATTTAGGGTCATTTTGTTGTCAGAACACCATTTCACGAGGCGATTTATGTCATCTTGAAGAAGATTGAAGTCGGTGACTGTATTAATTGTTTTAGCGATTTTTAGGTCATCAGCGTACAAGTAGCTAAGGGAATTGTGAAAGCATGAGGTAATATCGTTGATGAATATATTGAAGAACGTAGGACGTAAATGATTAAAAATTCTTATTGCCATACAGAACACGTTTCTCCTATATAGTTCTAATCTGATTTGGGGGAGCTTTAGTCTGTCCTTATGTCTAGTTCTACTACCTTCGGCTTCCCCCAACTTATTGAATAATTCAGGATGTTTTTTCACAAATTTGCATAATTCGAAAATATATAGGCATGGTAAGGGTAAAATTTTATGTTTACTAAATAAAGGTTGGCAACTATCTAGATGGTCGGCCCCGCACATTGCTCTTATGCACTTTTTTTGTGCTCGAAATACTATGTCCACGTCAACCGAGTTTCCCCATAAAATAATTCCATAGCGAAGTATGGATGAGACATATGCGTGATATACAGTTGTAGCGGTTTGGAGGTCTACTATTTGTCTTATTCTTCCTAAAACATATACATACCGATCTATTTTACTTATGATTTTATTTATATGAGGCTTCCAGCTGCAATGGTTGTCAATTGTAACGCCTAGAAAGACACAGTCATTCACAACTTTTAAAGGTTCGTTTTTATATGATATATTAAGATTGATAGAGTTTGATTTATAAGTTTGAAATTTAATTATATTTGTTTTGGTCATGTTTAGTTTTAGATTATTCTTTTCAAGCCATGTAATGGTTTTATTTATAGTCTCGTGTATGTCATTTCTTAGTGTAATTTCATTTTCGCTTTTAATAATTAAGGTTGTGTCGTCAGCGAATAACACGCATTCATGGTTTAAAGCATCAGGAAGATCATTTATATATAATAAGAATAGCAAAGGTGATAACAAACTACCTTGCGGGGTTCCGTAATTATTTTTGCTATACTTTGATCTGTAAGTCTTTTGCTGTGATTTAATAGTCTTAGTGATTTCTACACATTGCTGTCTTTCGCACAGGTAACACTTTAACCAATCGTTAGCTACTCCCCGTATGCCGTAGTTATATAGCTTAGAAAGTAGAGTTTTTTGGCAGACAAAGTCGAATGCTTTCGACATATCTAGAAATACGCATGCGATCATTTGTTTTTCATTGAGGCTCTGAGTTATCTGTTTCATTAGAGAAAATCCTGCAAGAGAGGTACAGCTATTTTTGCGGAAACCATACTGTTGTTTTTTTAGCACTTTGGACATAGTTATAAATTTATCTAATCTATTGTGCATTACCTTTTCAAACACTTTCGCTATTACTGGAATTAACGTTATTGGTCTGTAATTGCCTGTGTTTAATTTGTCACCCTTTTTGTACAGAGGTTTGATAATTGAGTTTTTTAAGCGGCTTGGATAAGTACCTTGCGATAGTGATAGATTTATTACATGTCTTAACGGGGATGTTAGGCATATCGCACAGTATTTTAATACTTTGGTACTCATACCATCGTAACCGGTGGATTTCGAATTTTTCAAAGATAATATAGTTTTATACACCTCTGTATTGTCTACAGGACCTAAAAAAATGCTGTTCTGGTTTTGTGGAATAGTAGCCGTGCAGTTGTTATTTTGAGTTTGTCCATTGGATATTGAATTGTAATTTTGGATATGTCTGTTTTGAATTAAATTATTTGTAAATATGTTATTTGAAATTGAATTATTTGAAATTGATTTATTTAAAATTGAATTATTTGAAATTGAATTATTTAAAATTGAATTATTTGAAATTGAATTATTTGTTAATGAAATATAATATTTATTAAATATGTCACAAAAGACAATGGGCAAAAATGTATGGGACCTGGGACCACCCTCCAATAGTAATAAGACGTATGTCATTGGATAGGTCTATTCAATAGAAACAACTTTTTTTATGACGGCTTTGTTGTCACAGTTGTCCGTTCAGAGACGTATGACTTACTAGTTCCGATAAAGGGTAAAAATAAATATTTAATAGGGGAAAAAAATAATAACACTGATTATTATTTAATTATTTATTATTATAATTACATTCAAAAACACTTTAATTAAATCTATTTACATGATGTCTAGTCTGGTATTAAGTGCACGCGTGAGTTAGGGATCATCTACTATGACGCCATTTAAAAATATTGCCGGTGCATTAAACCCTTCATAAATCACATACCCTAAATACCAGATTATTGATATAATGTGTGCACATGTGCCCATCGTTCGCCTTCCTGATAAACATGTGCAATAATGTTCAACAATATTATTACCTTCATTTCCTATCAAAATATAACAATAATATATTCTTTGCCTCACATGACGAGATTGGATACGTCCACGCAGAAGCCACGCGTTTTCTTGTAAACCGTAATCGGGCAAATCAGCTAACTGATTTTCTCTATAAGTTTCTATGATATATAAACCATTCTGCAGATGTTCGCTGCAATAACTTCTCGCAAGTTTTAATTGATATGTACCCAAGGCTAGTACGATTATTTCATCCTCGGTGAGCCTTGGGAAGTTTTCTATATGATTTGCTTCAATTCGTTGAAAATCTGCTCTCCGGTTATTTAATCGTTTTCTGTCTACATATGTGTACAAAAGATTTGGCGTATCAACTTTGCGTCTTATATGATTTAAAAAATCTTCTGCATGAGCGTTATCTTCGATGGGCACGTGGAAGTGGTTTATAATAGCTGCAGCAATTCTAAAATCAACGAACATGTTCGGTAGCGCTCTATTAAAGTATTTTTGCCGCAGAAGTTTAAAGTCTCGTTTAAATCGACCGTTTACCACTTCCACTACCCATCGGCACATTGTTACAGCGCGAGCTTCGTTTGCCTGTTCAGTTGTAAGTTGTGTCTCTCGACGATCTTTAGTTGGTGGCACATAACATTCGTAGCCCCAAGCTTCTATGGACTCTAACCCATCTCTAAATCCGCGGTCCAAGATGAATGCATCATTTTCTTCTAATAAAAGATGTATAGGGTTTTCTTCGTTGGTCATTATATCATGCATGATTTGCGCATCAGTTTTGGTAGCAGCGAATGGTCCTATAACATCAATTATATAGCCATCTGAGGCAACGATCAAAAACGGTTTTAACAAGTTTTGGAATTTATGTAAACTGTATGACAGTCGCTGGAATAAAAAGTTGCTGCTTTTATTTATATAAATGTAAGTTCCATCACATATTAATATTATTTTGCTATTTTCTTCATTCCCAAAGAGCCGCTTTGGAATTGTTAAGTTTCTCGCCAAAATGTTCGCTCTATTTATGTGATCAATGCCCAAGTGTTGTGTGACATATTCATTAGTTAGGCATTTACGCGCTATTTTTAAATACCTTTCAAGCTTTCTTCTCGACACGTTAAATAAAGTTGAAAGCCTTTCATTTGAATCTCCCGTGCGAAGTTTTATCAATAATGCGGCTAACGCTGTTCTTGAATCATTACATCTCTCGTTCAGTGATGGAGTTTGTTCCAAAATGACATCGAATTGGTCATTGTTAAGACCAACCCAAAAATGCATTTCTTCATTGGTTAGGGTTCCGCGAACTCTAAAATCGAACCTTACACCACGTTGAATTGCTGCTCGGAGCATATCACAAACTTGATTAAACTGGGCTGCAGTAAAATCATGACTTATGTTACAAAAATCAGGAAGCTCATCCCAGTTATTGCCTTCAAGGTGTTCTCTACATACTCTAGCTTCCTCTGGTATGTACAGTTTGTATTCACAGAAGACGTGGACTTTAATGGCCTCTGGTATTCTGTGTCGGGTATCATTAGCACAGTTGTTAAATATACAATGCCTGTGGTTATTTGGTGCTCTCTTGTACTCAGGAACATGAAGTATATGAACATTTTGTTCATTCTCTTGCGAAGCTTCAGGCACTTCTGCTGCAACAGGCGGTCTAGCAGCATTTACAGCTCTCTGCCAGCATCTATGGCACACGCTCCTGGTGTTGTCGAATAACACCTGGTAATAGAAAAATAACATTATAACAAAATATATTTTAGACAATACAAACTCCGGCATCTAGCCTCAAACTAAACAGATATTTTTGGACAGTACCTACGCCAACTAGCCCCAAACTAAGCGGAGCTTGTACTAACAGGCTTGATAACTAATATACTACATAAATACTTTTTTGTAAACAAATACCGTTTGTCCATACCCGTATTCACGGCGTCATAGGCAGAGGTACTACCTACATCACCAACGAGTCGTCAAAGCGAAGTTTGTACTATGGGTATTACACATTGATATACTGTTAAGATATTCGTTTATTTAGTAGCTTCCGCCCGTGGGTTTGCTCGCATTTTAATGCTTAAGAAGTAGTCTATGTGTTAATACAGTTTTTATTCTTCTTAGGTACCTGTCAAGTTTCATACACATCCGTTCAGTGTTTTTCCAAGAAAGAGTAACAAACATTGACACATACTTTCGCATTTATAATATTATAAATAACAAGAAACGAGAAAAAGACTCACCTCTAAAACTGCATGTTGTTGTATGAATGCAACAACCTCTGGTTGCGCTCTTGGGAGGTTATCTGTCAGCGTATGCCGCTGATATCTGCCACGATAAAGGCCTCGCCTACACATAACACAGTTGCGGAAATCTTCCATAATTATTATCCGATCGAGATGCAATACAAAAGTCCAGTGTGATAGCCAATTCAATAAACAGTTCGCGAGGATAAATCAGTGTCCAATAAAAAATGCTAAGGTCAAAGTCGGAAGAAGCGAGTGTTACGGAAACAAACAATAATTCACGTATAATAGCAACGAACGACTGACTTTGTTTACCTGCAGCGCCGCAAGCGCACGGCTCCATGTAACCGGTTTGGATGGTAGGGGGCGTTCCGCACCGTCCCTAGGCGCGCTTTGGAAGACGCGAGAGCGAGACAGTTTGTAAAACGAAGTATTATCATAAAATAAAAATAATGAGCACAATAAAAACGCTTTTTAAAATATATTTTTATCAAAAATTATATGTAATATATCTCTGGACGGACAACTGTGACAGCATAGTTGTCATAACAAAAGTTGTTCCTATTGAAAAGACCTATCCAATGACATACATCTTAATGCTATTGGAGGGTGGTCCCAATCTGCCCATTGTCCTTTGTATAGGGTCGTTATATATCGTATCATCAATTTGAATAGTACTTATTTCCGTACAGTTTATTGTGTTACCGGTTTTATCTCTTATAATTTGTCACGACGCCCATGCTTTATTTTTAGATTCTTTAATATATCGATGATTACTAATTTGTTGCGCTTTTTGAATACATTTTTTCAGTGTTCTCGAATATTGCTTATAATTATTTTTGCTGTGCTTTTTGTTGTAGTTATTTAGGTGATACTTTAGATACAATACTCTTTTCTTAATGCAGCATTTTTTTATTCCCTTAGTAAGCCATTTATTCTTTTTTGGTTTGTCTACACATTTAATCCTTTTTATTGGAAAACAAAGGTCGTAAAATAACGTAATTAGGTCGTGAAAATGGTTGAAAGCTTCAATTGTGCTTTGTGATTCATATACCTCCGAAAATTATAGACAAGACAAATAGTTTTTGTATTTCTTAATATCTTCCTCGCTAAGATCTCTAATATTCCGAAACCAAAACTTCCGCTTTATTAGAGAACTGGATTTAATTATCATGTTCAAGGTAATCGATTGGCCTGTCTCGTGGTCTGAGAGTGCCAGAAAATGAAGTTTAGGTTTCACGTTTTGGATGTTACTTACTATTATATCTAGGCATGCATTGTTCCGCGTAGGTAATTTTATATGATTTAATAGACCGTTGTTATGTAGTATAGATTTGAGTTCTCTAGACATAGTGCTTGGTTTCAACATATCTATATTCCAGTCACCGCAGAGAATAACTTTTTTATTTACTTTTTTACTTAACTTCGATGCGAGGTTATCTAGCTTTTCTAAAAATAAGTTTGTACTTGATGACGGGGTTCTATATATACATGCTACAATCTGATTAAGATTTATGATTACAATAGCACAATATTCAAAATGGAGAGGCATCGGAGGGATTAGATTGGTAATTTTTGTATACTCTAAACCACTTCTGATCAAGATGCATGTACCCCCTCTGCGCTGATTTGGTCGGGAAAAGTGTGTTGCGAGTTTATAATTACTTAGCTGTACGTTTGATTCAGTTCCACGCTTAATGAATGTCTCGCTCAAACATATGACGTCGATTTTCATGGAATTATTTTGCAATTCTGCAATGGCTACGTCAAGAAGATCTTGTTTATTTAGTAAGCCGGCGATGTTTTGGTGAAGCAAAGTAATTTCTATGTTATTGATACGAGGCGCGAAAAAATGTCGGCTCATGGAGACAGTTGGTGTGTAATTGTTGCTTATGGCTTATTTTAAAGTACGATGTAATTTTAGTCTGGACTGTCTTCTTTAGCGTTTGTTGTATATGGGCAAGTTGTTTGTTAGAATAGTCTTTAAAGTTATTTAGTATTTCCCTTTCGTAATAAATGTAGTCCAGCAGTGGACTATTAAAGCCTGATGATGATGATGATGATGATGAATAAATGTAGTCTATTTCAATATTTAATTTATAGCATAGCGTTTTTAGATACTTATTGTGTTTACTATAAGAGTTATTTACAATATTGCCATACGTGTAATAATTTGTATTTATTTTTATATATTTACAATTTTTATAATTTTTCGCTATTAGTTCAATATTACTGTTTAACATATTCTCGTTAAGGTAAACATTGCTCAGGACATGGGCTATGTACACCTGTTGATTCAGTTTACACAGTAAAATACATAATTCCGAAATTACCTTATAGGGATGTTTGTCGTTTGAACCTGTCGCTATAATTATAATGTCATCTTGAGCAAGGCCACGTAGAAACTCGTCATTACAACCACTCAATATTCCTTCAGTCGTAGCGTATGGCTTAATGATCGACGTAACACGATATTTATCATTCCATCTGTTTGTTCTGGTTTTTATGATGCTTTGTGCTAGACCTTTAACCTGTTGATCGCCGAATATATATATGCTGGGTTTATGGTTGGTAGATGATTGTAAGACGTGTTGATCAACCGGTTGCAGAGTTGAAGTTGGTTCAATTTGCTGCTGTGCATTGATAGTAGCGCCATCTTGTTGTGATTGTGGAAGTTGCCCGTTTTTTGGTGAGTTATCCTTAATCGTGTTTTCTATGGCTTTTACAGGTTTTATTTCAGAGGGTGCTAAATTCATTTCATTGTTAATAAATTCGTCTGTTAAACGGCGTTTGGTATTTGCTCGGCGCTTTGAACTAGTGGCTTTTCTATTTGATGTAATCGGGCTACTGCAAAGTTGTTTCAATGTATTTATTTCGTTGTTTAACTGGCTAACAACCTGTTTTAGACTGTGATTTTCACATATAACATTGTCGAGCTCGTTTTGAGTGCTATCCAAGTCGTTTTTCATGCGTTCTAATTCCTTTTTTAATTCTTCTATAAGGTGAGGATCTACAGTGCGATTCGAAATGTCAAAACTTTTGCTTAGGTTATCCTCAGACACCGTAGAATCAAGGGAATTTCTGCACAGACTTTCACACGATTTCGTTTTAACCAAACGTTTTCTTCTTAATGTTATATTATTATCAAAATCCATTTTGTACGTAGTGCCATCTATTGGAATATGTGTGAAATTATGCGGGTTTATCAATACGCTATAGGATGTTGATGAGATAGTGTCACTGTCTTTCAAGCTTACGTTGTGTTTACACAGATGGCGTTTATTTCAATAAAGTTTGTATTTGTTATGATTAGACACAATTTGAAATTATTTTTTCGTAACGTTTTCTTTTCGATATAAAGTGAATTGTTGTAATTGGTTGATTTTTCCACTTAGTGACGTACTGTGTTCTTCTTAAAAAGTAATTTTTATTGATGAATGGTTGTTTTAATTGCACTGTATTGTTTTTGTCACAATACTGATATTGTTTGGGTCCGTTCACAATTTATCGATTCACTGTTTATTATGATTTGCCTTCACTACTGTAGCTATATAGCACTGTTGATATCACGTTACGATAAGTTTTTGGCTGATTAAGTCACTTTTAATCATTTTGAGGAAATAAAAACTTAGGAGCAATTATACTTGTATGTCACTTGTAGCAGCGCCCTCTAGCGTCTCTTTAGCGTCTCGCGTTTAGCTGTTTGTTATGATAAAAAGGTGAAATACCTACATTTTGTCGCTTATGATGTTCTTCCATAACGGGCTCGATATATTCAATGTTTAGCACTTTGTAGAACACAGTCTGCCTATACATAGATTACAATAAAACTTTTTGTTTTTATTTAATTGAGTGTGCTGGAAAGTGTTAGTATATATTTCATAATTACTTACCTGGCATGTTTATCATTGGTACAGCATCTTTGGTAAGCCGATTATTACGACACCAATACTTTTGTTCAAAGTGTACATGACACACACGGCGATATTTGAAAATGTTGTCATTTTCGAGTTGTAAAATGTCACCACCAATAGAATAAACCAGCATGTATTAAACAGCTCCTTATTCTTAGCTGGATTAGGGAATTTATGCAAATTCACCTGGGTTTCTGAAATAGAAGCATAAGTGAGTTACTACTTTACATCTTTATATTTATTCGTAAGCACCTCTCAACTGTGGAATATCCAAAATTTAGTAGCAACCAAAGGACAATGCGCAAAATTGCCCCAGCCCCGGCGCAAAAGCAACTTATCTCAGATTTTTGTACATATCAAGTGTATTAAAAAATATATATATGTGATATCTGTAGTCATAGTCATACAGAAAAAAATGCTGTGACTAATTATATAGGTGCGGCTTTTTATTTAACAATATTATCACTAATCGCGTAATTATATACATTTCTATGACGACGACGTGTAGGTAATAGTATTTAAAGGGTTATAAATAACTAGATGTTCCCGCGGTTTCACCCGCGTTTATCGTTACTGCGCCGCCCCCGTGGGTCGTAACGTGATGTTATATAGCCTATAGCCTTCCTCGATAAATAGGCTATCCAACACTAAAAGAATTTTCAAATCGAACCAGTAGTAATCACGCAGAATAAACTAGGAGAAACATCGTTTGTACTATGTCTGTAATGGGTAATTATTTTGCTGCGATGTTATTTTAAAACTGCTATATCTCCTAAGATATTCATTGAAATCGAATGATGTAAAGGGCAATTATATTTTAAATTAAATACTTGTGATGAATAACGTATTTATTTGGATAAGGATTAATATCATGTTTATAAAAATACCTTCGCAAATAATGCATTATTTTAAAACAAATTTCGTTAGCATAAAAATGGTTATACTGAGCCAACCTTAAAAGATAGACATATGCTGTCGCGGACTTTTTTTTAGAACTTTTAAAGGGGAACAATTCTGTCATACATGATTTTTGCGAAACTTTAACTGTTTACGCAGCGCACGCAGCGGAAGCTCTCAAAAGGAAAAAATATTCTCCGATTTTGAAACATTCTTCATTGGTGCTCCGCTCCTATTGATCTTAGCGTGATGATATATAGCCTATAGCCTTCCTCGATAAATGGGCTATCTAACACTGAAAGAATTTTCCAAATCGGGCCAGTAGTTCCTGAGATTAGCGCGTTCAAGTAAACAAACAAACAAACTCTTCAGCTTTATAATATTAGTATAGATAAGAAAAAGATGTAATAAGGAACTTGTTTATTCTACAGTATCACAATTCCAAGTCTATTAATACGCTATCTAAGAAAGCAGCCGGATGTTCGAAATCGTAGTGTCTGGCCCAGCCTAGATAGTACAAGACACTGATTACGTGGACACAACTCCCAAGTGTTCGACGACCGTGAATACACGAGCAATAATACCCTTTAATGGCGGCCCGGCCCTGTGTCTCAGCATTGTACAAAACGTAAGTATGGTACGTTTTGCTTCGCACATGTCGAGATTGTATTTTGCATCTTAATAAAACATTTTCTTCATTATTGATTAAACCTCTTTCTGAATGTTGATAATAAAAGATCTCGTATATGCCCGTTATTTTAATATGTTCACTGCAGTTATACCGTGATAGCTTCAAATGGTACGTTCCGATTGCTATCACAATTAAATCCTCGTATGTGAGTTCAGGGAAATCCATAAGTTGCTTGTTAGCGTCCAATTTGTCAAATGTGACTCTTAGACGATTTATATTATTTTCTTCTATATAATCAGCCAGAAGATTTGGTCTATTTAAATTCAGTCTAATAGATTCTATGAATTCATTTGCGTATTCACTATCGTCAAAAGTTTCTTGAAAGCAGTTGATGATGGCTCCTGCTATTTTAAAATCGCTAAAAGTATTTTGTGAGGCGCGATTACAAATTCTTTGCCTGAAGATCTTGCAATCTCTTTTAAACTTGCCGTTAATCGCTTCAACCACCCATCTACAAATACTAACTAATCTTGACTTGTTTGCGTCCACGGTGGTCAATTGATTTTCGTCTCGTCGTTTAGTCGGTGGCATATGTGCAACATATCCATAGGTTTCTATGAGTGGTATCGCGTCACGAAAACCTCTGTCCAATATTAGAACGTCGCCCTCTTCAAATAAATAATTAAATGCGCCGTCTTCAATTGGTTCTTCGTGATTTTCTAATATTTTTGTCATGATGTTAGTATCCGTAGTTGTAGCGGCATAAAGTCCCAATATATCAACTATATGACCATCACCACAAACTATAATAAATGGTTTTATAAGATTCCTGTATTTGTGGAGGCTGTAGGTGCGTCTCTGGTATAAAAAGTTAGAACTTTTTTCAATGAATATGTAAGTACCATCCATTAATATCACGGCTTTTGGGGACTCTTCGTTTCCAAAAATGTAGTTTGGAAGGATTCTGTTTCTTTCAATTATCTCGTCTAGGGTTATATGGTCCAACCCGATGTACAGTGGCACAAAATCGTTCAGTAAACATGTTCTGACTAAATGGATTTGCCTGTCAATGCTTCTTCTTGAAAAATTAAAAATAGAACACAGCCTAGCACTGAATTCTCCAGTTCTAATCTTGCTTAAATACACAGCTAAATCTATTTCTGGTGTATTAGATTGTTGTTGTAAAGATAGAGCTTGATTCAGGAGGCGATTGAATTTCTCGCGGTTTAGTCCAGTCCAAAAATGGAGCTCATTGTCCTGCATTTCATTTATGTCAAATAATGTTCTTGTTTCAAGGGCACGTGTGTAGATGTTAACAATATCAATAATGTTGTCGGCGTTGAATTCATTTTGTGATTGTGTTATATTTTGTGAGAATTCTTCCACAACCATGGTTGTTAAATGACGCTGGCAGATCCGAGCACGCTCTGGTATGTAGAGATTAAAATAGCTGAGGAGGTATACCTTGATAGAATTTGGAAGTTGGCGTAATAATGTATTTCGACAACTGTTCATCATACAGCGCCGAGATGTATTAGCAGCTCGAGCCAATCTCGGTACAGCTATTGGAAGCTCTAACCCGTACTGGAATGACAGGCATGGCTGGTCGGTCTTCATTTGAAGTGGAGTCAATTCTGTGCCAGCACGGGTGACATATTGATCGTGTGCCGTCGAATGGCACCTGTAAAAAAACGTAAATATAAAATAAACTTGATTTGGATGTACTTAATGGACGCGTAGTATAATCAAAATCAATTATCTAATCTATCTATACTATTGTAAAACTGTAACTGAGGGCTTAGTGCGAGTTTGTTTTACGTTAACGCGATCGACGCGTTTATGACGTTCGTCGCTCCGATTGACCCGCTCCAAGCTCTTAACCAATCAGAGAGCCAAACGCGGTAAACGTCTCGATCGCGTTTACGTAAAAACAACTCGCACTAAGCCCTCAGAGCTATGTTTGTACATTGAATAAAGCCCCTAGTATGAGTTTGGAAAACCTATTGTTTACTATACACGCTAGCGTCTACCGTAGCTTGTCACTTTTGCCGGGTTACATTTTGACCATAGCAACTAGGCTGTTAGCAGCTTACTTAGTAGGGATAGACGGCCAATATTAAAAATATATGGTCAACGCGAGCGAATGTAGTAAACCAACTTATCGATCAGTAAACATAACTTTTTTTTGCAAACACACAAACACAGTACATATAAAATATCGAGATTATTATCTTAAGAAACAGAAAACGTTATTAACAAGTACTTGATTTCTTACCTCTTGTGGTGGTTCTATGTTGCGTACGATATGTTCCATGAAGTTTGCACGATCTTGTAGAAACCGAACATTAAGAACGTGTCTACGTCGTCGCAAAAGTGATCGATGACACACAACACAATGATTGCGGTCTTCCATATCAACATCCAATCGTTTGCACTATCAAGTCCTGGGAGATAAGAGCCAAGTTGTTAAAATAAAATACAATCAAAGTAGGTTCACAAGGAGCACAACAAACGTACACGAAGTCAAAACAACGAGTGCGTCATCATAATACAAACAAAGCTACCTGCCTTTGCGGCAATGGTGTCACTACTCTTCACATTCTAGCATAAGGGAAAGAGCGAAACGGCAATATTAGCTATTTGTTAACTGCTGCGCGAATCCTGTGTATGCGGCCCACAAACAATATAAGTCGTTTAGCTAGAATAGCAAACTAAATAAAGATCGTAATAAAGATCGTTTCAAGTTCAATAAAAATATTTGTATGCAGCATTCACAATATATAATATACAATATTTTATATTGTGAATATTAGTGGCGCTTATATATATGTAGTTAAGTAGCCTTTATTTCATATTTTGCTTGCTTTTTAGTATTATGGTCGAATATAAAATTGGTGCCTTATAGAATAATTAAAGCAGTTTTTCTTTGTATAACTATGATTACGGGCATCACATATACATATATATAATTATATTTAATACCCATAAAATATACAAAAATGTGAGACAGGTTTCTTTTGCGCCGGGGCTGGGGTAATTTTGTATGAAATTTGCGCATCGTCCTTTGTGGACTTTAGTTCAGCTATTTGGGGTGCCCGCCAGTTGGTATGGTTTTGGATTGGATTGGTAAACAATAAGTGCAGTATGCAACGTTGGCACTGCACACTGGTCATTCCATAGATAGGATAACCAACTGATCACTTTGTGTTGTTCTATCTGAGCGTCTTTGTGCTTCAGAGAACATGTTAAGCTGTTGCTCTTGGCTGTCATGAAGATCTTTGAAACTTGCTATTCTATTCTTTAGGGCTGCAGAACATTGCTATTCTTTAGGGCTGCAGAACATTGCCATTCTTTAGGGCTGCAGAACTCAGATGTTGTCACTCCGTGAAAAAGTAGTTATTCCTCGAATCTCATTAGACTAGATAGCGGAACCCGGGCTACAAAGCACGCTTTGGATGTAACCGGTAATAAAGCTAGGATGATGATGACTTACCTAAGCTATTTACACATCCTGGGACGCAACACTTTCTATTAAGGTCAGTACTCACATACGGTATTACTCGATCGAGCTAAACTGTCGAGTAAAACCCATGGCATGGGCTTTCGTCCACACATTGAGCATTGATCTATCGAGTGAGGCGCGCCGTTCAGTATTCACCGAACCGTTCGAGCCAAAAGATGTCTGTGCAACAAAGGAAACGGTGGCTATATTTAGCAAGTCTCACAGTGCTTTATAAGAAAATCAAAGAAAATGAAAAGAAAAAACGTAAAAGGAGGTACTGGGTTAAACATTGGTTAGATCGCCGTTCTGATTACAGCCATGTGAACTTGATTGAAGAGCTACGAGTATGTCCTGAAGATTATAACAATTATTTAAGGATGCCTCCAGAGCTATATGAAGAATTACTTTCTTTGATTACCCCATTAATAAAAAAAAGACACACATATGAGACAATATATTTCTCCTCATGAAAGATTGACTGTAACATTGCGATATATAGCGACTGGAAGAAGTTACACTGATTTACAATATTCTTCAATAATATCAAAACAAGCCCTTAGTGTAATAATACCCGAAACTTGTGAGGCAATATTCAACGTGTTAAAAGAAGAATACATGAAAGTAAGTGTTTACAATTATTTATTAAACGTTATCATTATTGTAGGTGCTATAACCACGTTGCGGGGTGTATAGGGCTGTGTCCATAGTTATGGTATTCATTTGTGCGGCAAACATTACATCGCTCAGCAATTTTTCTGTTAGAATTCTGGTTGTCTCTGGCAATTTTCTTAGTTTCGCTGCTATATTCTTACCCACAGCATCATATTCATCTTCTCGAACATTAAATAAGTCAGAATTTAGTTGGTTATTTAAAGTATCCAGTAAGTCATCCGCAGCCAGTGTATCTGCGCGTCGTTTACGATTGGAAGATTTTGATGGTTGAGACGAAATAATATCCGAGGCAGGAGATACAACATCAGAGTAGTTGGTCTCTGTTGTCGACGAGTCCTGAGTACTGGAATCCTGTAAATAATAAAATATTTTTATTGTTTTTCAGTTTCCTGCAACAGAAGACGAATGGTTAGCTATAGCACAAGATTTTGAAAATTATTGGAACTTCCCACACTGTACACGCAGCATCGATGGAAAGCATGTCGGGGTTGTAGCGCGTAGTAATTGTGGTTCATTGCTGTATAATTACAAAGGTTATCACAGTATTGTGCTAATGGCTGCAGTTAACGCGAGGTATGAATTTATCATGGTAAACGTCGGTTGCAATGGACGTATTTCTGATGGTGGTGTGATTGCGAATACAAAATGTTATCAGTTGTTAACAAAAGGAAAACTGCGATTACCACCTCCAGAAAAAGTTGATAATGGAAACAAAGAGTTACCATATGTTTTTATTGGTGATGAAGCGTTTGCATTGAGATCTGATTTTTTAAAACCATACAGTGCAGTATCACTTGACCATTCAAGAAGGATATATAATTATCGGCTCAGCAGAGCTAGGAGAGTAGTAGAGAATGCATTTGGTATCCTTTCTAATAGATTTCGTGTTTACCATACGCCTATTCAGGTTTGCAATACTGCAAATATAAACAGCATTGTATTGGCTACTTGTGTTTTGCATAATTATTTACTGCGAAGAGCTTCTCATACGGTGAGCCAAAACGAGTATGACAGTGAAATTATTGCGACAGGTGAAATAATTAGCGGTGCCAGACCCAATGAAAACATGATAAATTTACCACATTCACAGCAAAGAAATTCATCAGAAATGGTTAAAAGAATAAGAGATGATTTTAAAGACTATTTCAATAATGAAGGCGCTGTTGAGTGGCAAGAGAGAATGGTTTGATTATATGATTTATAAACGTAAAGTGTCATAACTGTGTGAGAGCTCGGAATGATTTTTTTTTTATTACTTATTACTAGCTTAATTATAATTACAATCATAAAAATAATAAATAAAAAGTATAGCAATTTACCTGTGTTTTATTAAGATTGTCCCTTATAGGTAAAATCGGACTTGAATCATCTAAAAAATCTAGAAGCTTGAAATACCACAACTTTGTATTATATACTTCTGCTGCGCCACTTCCACTTCGTAATTCACGTGTCTTTTTCCTTTCTTTACGATAAGAAGCACGTAGGCTGTTTATCTTCTTGACCACGGTTTCTTTATTTGCATCCTGATCAGTAGTTTAAGCACAGCTAGTAATTTATCATAACATTCATTTCTCTTATTTTTGTGGGAGTAATCTTTGGATTTGACATTCCATAAACACTCATACTGTCTATATGTGTTAATAAAGTCTTTTATAGCGCTTTTGGAATAAACTAGCAAATCCATTTCTCTTAAAAACACATGTTTCAATCACGATAAACAATACCAGACTGACGCTCGCCTCGCGCCACTCGCAGTCACGTACACACGTTCGAGTCAAGATTGACGGCTCGCTTCGAGTAGGTTCGAAGGAAATTACTTTCATTTAATTCCATCGAGCCGGCTCGCTGCGAGCCTTCGAGCTGTGAGTTTTGCGGTCCACACGTTGATTTTTACTAGACTTCGAGTAAAACTATCGAGTAATACCGTATGTGAGTACTGACCTTTAGACATGATAAACGATATTACCACAGACAGCACCAAACGGGTATTCAGTCCTATCTCAAATACTTATGTAGATTTCTATCAATGCAAACACAAAATCAACACGGCAGGAGGAACAGAAGCTGAACTCAACGAAATAGGTATCTCCTCAGATTCCTTTTTGAGGCACAGAGTATTTTATATACAACTGAAAATTTGAGGGTATTTCAAATGTGATTTCAAATATTATATTATACGGTAACGTCAGAAAATACTACACAGTGTTGCCTATGAATTATTTTTTTATAAAGATTTTTCCCGTTTATTATAAATTAATTATCTACACGTAAAACAATACTTACTTAATTACTACTTATTTATGAACCTATATAATTAAAAAAAAATAAAAATATTAAGCAAATTAAACTTAACAACAGTAACGGCATCTAGCGTGTTGTAATGTAATTACGTGGGCACACAACATCATAAAATTGTGGATACTGCCATCTCTGAAGAGGTTTCATAACTACATCTTGATATAATGATACCAAATTAAAATGTTAGATAAAATGTATTAGATGGGAACATTTTAGTCTCCAACTTTTTTTTGTACGTTTATATCAGAATAATTACTCGGTTGTCTCTACTAAAATTGTCAACCCTGTGTGAGAGACTGGAGTCTATGCTAGGGATAACCCTGTGTGACAGATCTCCAGGCCCCCAACCAGAATATTCCATTTTAGAATAGAGATACATGCAGCCACAAAATATGACTAATTCGTAATTACTAGTGACAATATGTTGTTAGAGAGAATATGTAATATATTAATTGTTAAAATAAATAAATAACTGACTGCCTCTAAGACACTTTCGCAGCTTGCGGAGGTCCGGGAGGAAGGGACACCAAATGTAAGTATTTTATCATTTCTGTGTCAAATATTAAACCATTGTTTATATAAAATGTTTGAGGTCAACGTTGATAGATGGCGTTGTTCCATTCCGCTGAATCGCGCTATGGTATCGTTACCGAGCACACTATATAAGCCCAAGTTATTTTTTAATAAATTCGCCCAGTAGAACAATTCACTTCAGAATACAGTTGTTTTATTTGTAACACCTAGTATTTTTACCCAGTATAGTTCAACAGTTCAAATACCAAATTCGGTATTCAACATTTTGGTCCTACGACCCGGATTGGACTTCCGAATCAGTCCCCTTTTTGAGCATCAAAGCCGCTGATCGCTGCAGTATTAAGTACAAGGCAATCTCCCTAGTGTTGGATTGCGCTCACGCACGGCAGAATTAGCGGCAGAGAGGACATCAGGAATATCATCACTTAGTTCAAAGCCACGACGATAGATGACGCTACTGGTTGGATGTGGAGCCAATTGACACCGGACGTGGATGTAAAGGTGAAAGCAGTGAATCTGTGAGTACAATATAATTATCAGTGATTTAAAACAAACATTAAATTAAAATCGTGCGAAGCAATTGTGAACATTATATACTAGAAGATTTTAACTTTAACATTTTAGCGAAGAATATTGGACTTAGTATATTATAGTGATAGTTTTACTTTGTTGTTTTAAAAATATTGCATATTTATTTAGACTTAGTAAAATTTTGCTGCTTTTGTTTATAATTGTGCATGTTAGTTTAGGACTTAGAATAGTTTGATAAAAAACGGGGGACCGAGGAGTCTATGCCCGATTTTTTTTTATATTGTTGTTATTTCTCAAACACTTAGAAAATTTTACTAACTTTGGTTAGATACTTAATGTGTAGTTATAACAGTAGTAGTTAACTTCCATTCTTAAAAGTAAAAATTAGTATATATACGTGTAAGTTTTCTTAGAGAAATAATTAATTTTAACAAAAGCTTTTTAATCATATTATTTATTTACATTATATTGTGTTCAAAAGTACAGTTGTTTATAAAATAAAATGAAAGGCTTGATAAACGTTTTAAAAGATTTACAAAAGGTAATTAACAAGGGCTTAGTTAATTTAAAAAAATGTCCGATGGATAGGTTGACTTTAGAATATATAGACACCAGATTAGAGCTTTTAGAAAATGATTGGGCTGCTTTTAAAGATGCAAATATTAAATTAAATGAACGATTTAAATTAGAAGATTTTGAAAAAAGATTGCTGATGTATATGATTCCACTGAGGACACATATATAACATATAAATGTCTGTTGAAAACCATGCTAGCTAAACTTCAGGTTAACCGAGAACCTACAAAACAAGTAAGCCATTCTAATAGCAGTTTTGTTAAATTGTCGAAAATTTCTATACCCATCTTTTCCGGCAAATACGATGAATGGACGACGTTTCATGACCTATTCGTATCTCTTGTTCATAACAATACCAGTCTAGATAACGTACAAAGATTGCATTATTTGAAAACTCATTTAACCGGCGAAGCCGAGCAGCTTATTAGACATACGCCTATCACTGAGGCTAACTGTAAACAGTGTTGGGATCTTTTAGTCAAGCGGTATAATAATAAAAAATACTTGGCTACTTGTATTTTAAATCGTTTATTTGCTCAAAAACATATGCAAGTGGAATCGGCAGCTGCTTTAAAGGGTATGATAGACACAACTGCCGATTGTTTGAACCCTCTAACTAATTTAAATATAGACGTATCTCCTAGGATATTATTATAATACATATTATAACGTTTAAGTTAGATTTGGAGACTAGAAAGCAGTGGGAGTTTAATAATAACAACGACTCCAGTAACGATTTGCCTACTTTGGATCAATTTAAGACCTTTATTGAAAATCGGTTCCGCGCCTTAGAGTGCATACCATCTAAAGGGATTCAGCATCAAGGTACTAAAGCTTACCAAACTTCACGTACAAAAGCATTACTGACCACAAATACATCTTACACAGTACGTTGCGAGTATTGTTCGGAGCCTCATAAATTATGTTTTTGCAATAAATTTGCAAAACAAGCCATTCAGTGTAGACGTGATTTTGTAACCAAAAATAAGATATGCTTCAATTGTCTTGATAGCAATCATACGGTGTATGACTGTAAAAAGCATACAACTTGTAGATTGTGTCATAAGCGCCATCACTCCTTGCTGCACCCTAGTGAAGAGCCTGAGAATACTGTAGCAAACTCTACTATCGATCCCACTGGTACATCAGCCAGTGATGTTCAGATAGTGTCGTGTTTATCGACTGGCAATATTCCCAAACCGGGACAGGTTTTATTAGCAACGGCGCTAGTAAAGGCCGAGTCTAGGAATGGAGAATCTCAAATAGTTCGAGTCCTTCTTGACCAAGGCTCTCAGGCATGCTTCATAACAGAGTCTACGGTGCAACTGCTCTGTTTAAAAAAGATACCTGTACGCGGACTAGTATCATGCTTAGGTCAGAATAAGTCAGCACTTACCAAGCACATGGTGCAGTTAATCATTAAATTACGAGTTGATCCTGAGTTTAAATTAATTATTAAAGCCTATGTTTTACGTAAAATAACTTCATACTTACCAGAACATAACATAAGTGTAGATCGTTTCAATTGGATTTATAGTAAAAAATTACATTTAGCCGATCCAACGTACAATCTACCCAATAAAATAGATTTATTGTTAGGTGCAGACGCGTATAGTTATATCCTTAAGGAAGGAATAGTAAAAAGCCCTTCTGGAACTCTTATTGCCCAGAATACATCATTAGGATGGGTTTTGTCAGGGGCACTCAGTCCAGATAACGATATGAGTAATGAAAAGAACACTTATAGAGTAAATATAAATGTAATGCATGCACACATAGAAGAAGAGGACAATTTAAAGAAATTTTGGGAAATTGAGGACAATCTATGTACAAAAAATATGTTAACGCCTAAAGAAATTAAATGTGAAGAATTTTATATGATTAATACAAAAAGTAGAGAAGATGGGAGGTACAAAGTCAAGTTGCCGTTCCGAGATACACCTCCTCCTTGTACATCGGGTAACTCTCGTGCCATAGCTGAAAAGAGATTAAAATCGTTAGAAAGAAGATTGGAGAGAAATCTAGAGTTAAAAAATAAATACACAGATGTAATAAAAGAATATTTGAGTTTAGGGCATATGAGAATAGTACCGGACAATGATAGTAAGAAGAACACAGCGGTGTATCTACCTCACCACGCCGTAATAAGGGAGGACAAATCGACTACAAAGGTCCGTGTTGTTTTTAACGCATCGGAGAAAAACACTAATGGCGTGTCTCTTAATGATACCCTTATGGTCGGACCGTCATTACAAGCCGATTTGAGACATACGGTTATGAGATGGCGAGTCCACCCTATTGCGCTAGTAGCAGACATAACTAAAATGTATAGGCAGATATGGATAGCACCAGAAGATGCTATGTATCAGAGGATTCTTTGGCGGGACAGCCCTCAAGATGAAATCGAGGATTACGAACTAGTAACCGTGACTTTTGGAACTGCATCTGCCCCTTATCAAGCTGTTCGTACTCGACATCAGATTTCTTATGATGAAGGGGATAAGTATCCTATGGCTTCCGATATGGCATTAAATTGCTTCTATATGGACAATTTGATGACAGGATGTAGCAGCGTTCAAAATGACTTAGAAATCTATAAAGAATTGACAAGTTTACTTAAAAAAGGCGGTTTTATTTTACAATAGTGGAATACCAATAATAATAAACTATTAGAACAAATAAATACAATGGAAGAATCACAAGGACAAACTAGTGATATTAGGACAAAGGAAAAATATATAAAAAATAAGAACACTTATTAAGAATTTAAGGACAATAGGACAAAAAATCATTGCGGACTCGTGGTCACACCAGATTGTCACACCAGTGTGACTAATAGGATTTTTTTTCTTGATTGTCACACTATTAAAATTTCTACACCATATACTACTTGTCACTATAGATTAGAGAAGTGAAATAAATGTTTTGTTCAATAAAAAAATACAGTTTTATATAAGTATATTAAATATTGTATACAAGTACATGACAAACTAACTTATTTTATCTGACCATATGATCCGACTATTAATAACCGTGACTCATCATTATTTTAACCTTATTATTCTCAACTTTGGGGTCAGGTTGCCTGTCGGTTTTACCAGAATTTAGTTTTCTACCGAGCGACTGGCGTCGGACCTTTGCAACCCTGAGGGATAACGCGATCTTTGTAGGTTGGACTGGTGTCATGATATGTGAGGGTACTGACTCCCCGTAACGACTATAACAGGTGTTCATGACAACCGTGACCGCGGTTAACAGCGAGGCCATTTTAATCGCAGCATTTCATGGAAATGTCCTAAAGATATTTCATCATTTAATAGTTTTAACTGACAGCCTAGTACAAAGTTGTCTTTGTTAATTTGATCGGCCCTTCTTAACTTTTTTTCAATATTTATCGCTGTTTGATTACCAGTGATCGGAGTAGGTAGATTGATTTTTGGTACTTGTATCATAAATGCACACAGAAAGAATAACATGGATAAGCCATTTTCCCGGAAAGTAATTCCGGTATTTCCGGATTCAATTAAATATTGTTAATGTTGGTAGTGATATTATTCCTACTCAAATCAAAATTTAAAGGAAGGTATCAAAACTAAATTAATTCATTATTTATCTGTTGAATAATAAAAACAATCGAATTCCGATCGAAGCTATAATTTTTATTTTTTTATTTTTAGCCTTTTATGGCTAGAACTTTTATAGATAGACATAAATTGTTGCACTTAAATTTAAATATTTTCATAGGGGTCATGGTAATTTGCATTAAGGGTAGAATAAATGACGGGGCCCCATAGAGGGCCAATGCCTGCTGGGGTCGTGAGACTGTTCTAAGGATGCACCACGACTCTGAAACGTAAAGGGCATACGAAGGAACAGGTTGATTTTAGTCAGATTTTAGGACCAAAAAAAAAGGGGTAGAATAAAGAAAAAAGATAAAAATCAACATTGTTTATTGTTAAATATGTACATTTTACATTTATTCACATTTTTAATCTTCATCGATTACAATGTCAGCATCCTGGTAATCCTGATCTTTACAATTAAAATATATAACTATGAGTTTCTCTATATTTTCTATTTTCAACCTATTTCTTTTAACATCTAAAGTCCATTTATAAATGGATAAAGACCGTTCTACATCTGACGATGTCAAAGGAGCAAATTTTAAAAAAGGTATTAAATTATGTGCTTCATTTTTTTCAATGGCCTCACTATATTCTCTAAGTGTGTCTAAATCTGGGTTTCGTTCCATAACACGTTCTATTTTATTTTTTATATTTTCTGAATTGCACTGATTTATAGCATCTCTGACGTTGTCAAATGCTAAAAGTGAATCTGTCAACGATAAATTATGCTTTTGCAATTTTTTTAAAGACAAATGAATTATAAAATAATTGTCTTTAATGTAATTTAAATCTTCTTTTAAATTTTCTTTTTCTATAATATTTTTTGCCTCTCGAATAGATACCGCATCAGAGCTGCTTAAACAAGATAATACTTCTTTTATTTTTTCAAAGTTTTGAGCGTAATAAAATGCTGCCTCTAACCAAGTGCCCCATCTTGTAACAACTGGTTGGGGAGGTAGCGGCAAATCTGGATATTTTTCTTTTAAAATTTTGACTCTACTTGGGGCTTTCAAAAATACCTTTTTAACATTTGCTATTAAAATGTTAACATCGTGATATTCTAACCTAATTTGCTCAGATACGCGATGAAGAGAGTGCGCCAAACATGTTACGTGCTTCATTTCAGGTAAGTATTGTTTTAAATTTCGTCCTGCAGACAGCATATATGCAACGCTATCAGTGCAGAGGACAAGAATGTTACCTACCTTCGATTCAAAAGAATCTTCCCAAAAGTTTTCCAAACATTCTAACACAAATTGCGTGATTGTTTGTCCATTAACTACAGTTAGCATTTTACATGCTACCAAATAAGGTCTAGTCAAATTGCTAGGATGTAATGGTTTTATTAAAAAATGGACTATATAGCGACCTAAAAAGTCTGTCGTTTCATCTAATGATATCCATAGTTTCTCATTTTTATAATTTTGCCGAATCGAATTGATTTTATTGTCTTCTTGTCTTGTCCAAGTAAACTTTCTGTAACTGTGATTCATCTGGCAGAGTACGATTAGTACACGTACAACAACAGGTACTACACATATATTTTTTAAAGAAATCTTGAAAAGTAGTATTTTTCATCTGAGACCACGGAATATTGCACAAAATGAGAAATTTTATAAGATCGAAATAAAATTCCTCTTCGGGCCGCTTAAACTTTCCCTGGTGTACTGCTCCTTCGATATGTCTTTTAACGTTTCCTTTATTTATGGTTTTCAAATGGCTTTCACATTTTGAACAGTATATTGTACCACTAGCGTGATCGTAAAGTAATTCGGGATGACCGGATATCCATTTTTCTACAGTTTCAGCCTTGACGTTTGCCATATCTGAACTTTGTTTTAGAGATGGAACCTCGTATATATCACCTAAAACAAAGACATGAAAAAATTACATTTTATTTAATTTATTTAGCTTACTCCGTTTGTTTTATTTTTCGTGGATCAAATTTAGTCATTGAAATTTCACCCTCTTCCTGTCAACCGATTGATCTAAAATTTGGTATTCGCCTTTGATTCTGGTGACAATACAATTATGTATATTCAATATTATTGTCAATCCAAAATGGCTGCCGCTACAAGATGGCGGACAACTTATTTTTTTTTTCAATCCCATCAATATGGGTATCAAATGAAAGGGCTTGTTACGTAGAATATTTTGTTGAGAAGTAGATAAGGCCTATAGTAATTTATTTTACCAATACATTGCAAGAGGACACAGGGCATTCAAATTATATACGGATTCCAGTAAAATGTCGGTTAATAGTGGAGTTAGCTGAATTGCGACTACATTACTAGAATATCATAATTTTGTTTCGCACTAAGCTCACTGGTTCATACTCTATTAAAGATTTAACAATATTAAGACTCATGGTATGTTCAGCAGGTTAAGCGAACAAACACAATACTAAATATATTCTTATAGTACATCCAAACATGCTTTATACTCCTTGTAACTAGTAAAATATTACTTACCAAAGCTTGGTTTAAATATGTAGATCCAATTCAATAGTGAAAAATCTGAGTCCGTATATTCGAGCCAAATCGTGGTTTAGAGCAGATTCCAGAAGTCAGTATGTACACAAGCCAGGGTCAAGTAACGTTTTCACAACACAGTAACAAACAAAGATGCGCACTCTACGAACCGAAGTAAACGAGTGAGCTACCTGGCATGTCGTCGGCGGGCGTACGCATTGTTCTGATAACCGGTTATTGTACCACCCATGATCCTTTATTCTGATTGGTCGTTGGGCTTTGTCAAATCGTGACTGTGTGCCGTTAAAAAAAATATGAAGATTAATAAAGAATAATATTGCTCATTTTATTACAATTCCTACCTTTTTTTTGAGGATGGCAAATCATCAAATGACTCCTTCCACTCTGGCAGAATAAAATTCCTACATAAGTTCCGGTTTTTTTTTAATAATCCACCAATTCCGGAGGAATGTCCATATTAATATATAGAAAGAAAGAAGAAAGAAAAGAAAGAAAAATGTTTTATTTGCATCTCCATATATACATAATTTTAAAAACAATATTAGATAATACAATTAACCCGAAAACGGTACATGGAGATCAAAGTAGGCAACTGCGTCAGCTATTGTTGCAGTATAGACTGCAACGCTGGTATTCTCGCAGGCCTACTAACAATAATTTATTAATATAGATCAATGCATAAAAAAGTAAAACATATAAAACATGAGATAAAATAATAAATATAAACTTAAACAATATATTTATTTATACTATATTTATTCATACATAAAAGTGTATATAAATATATACATGTATACAGTGTGACCCGCGTTAAAGTGCAACCCCGAAAATGGGTGAAATTAAATCGAAAACTATCGACGAAAATGGGTCTAAAAAACTTCTAAAAAAAAAACTATTTTTTTATACGCCACTGAACATTTGTTTCCCGAATTTTGACCTCTATGTACAAATAAATTTATTCCTCCCAAACTAGCTGGCCGATTTTGATGAAATAAACGACAAATCAATGCCAAGTATTTAGCGATGAGAATAAAACAAAAAAAACAACTTCATTTTTTTAAATACTTGTGAAAAAGTCACTATTTTTCACTGTTTTTTTCAATCAACTCAAATTTCTATGAAATAAACCCCTACATCTTGATTTGTTTTATAATTTATTATTATTCTTGACTGTATTAGCTTTCAAAAAAAAAATAATCAAACATTGTATCTCTAAAAATACAGGAGTTACGAATTTTTAAAGTTCACTACTCAGAATGGGCAAATCCAGGTAGAGACCCTTTTTTTATTCCTTTGTTATACCAGTGGTCGGCTGCTATTGTGTTCAATGCTTGGGAAAAAGGGAAGGGGTATTGGTACAGTCCGGCAGTCGCCCGCGCTAGTCCGTTCCGATCACATCGCTGCTGCTGTACGTCAGCTGTTGTTCTCGCATTAAAGTTACAGTTTTTCGTTGAGTTTTCGTTATTGACTACTTGTTACGTTTTTGTTATTGGCTGTTTGTTACGTTACTCGACTGTTTTCGTGGTTGTGCTGGGTTGAGATGCCGCGATTAAATGCATTCTCCCCGCGAGAAATCGCTGACATCCATTATTATTATGGAATGTATGGTGGACGCACAACAGTCGCTCGATCGGCATACGTAAATGCATTTCCGAACAGACTTGCACCGTCGGCAAGGAACTTCCAGGAAGTTCATCGGAAGCTCTCCGACATCGGACTTGGATTACAACACACAAGACGTGAACAAGAATCCATTGTAATCGACACAGCGATAGAAGAAGCGGTTTTAAGTACCATTTTTGCCACTCCTACTATTAGTACGAGGCGTTTAGCTTTACTCCACGGCATATCACAAGCCTCAGCGTGGAGAATCTTGAAGAAAGAAGGTCTACATCCATATCATTATCAAAGAGTCCACGATTTGCACGGGGATATGGATTTCCAATCAAGGTGCGTTATGTCGATCTGGCTACAACGACAAATTTGTCGCAATCCACAATTTTTAAAAAAGATTTTATGGATGGATGAGTCGAAGTTCACCAGGAATGGCATCACGAACGCTAGGAATTTGCACGAGTGGACACATGATAATCCACATCTGAAGAGGGCCTCGTCATTCCAGGTGCAATTTTCAATAAATGTTTGGGCAGGTCTACTCGACGACATGTTGATAGGACCAGTAATTTTACCAGCGACATTAAATTCGGAACGATTCCTAACTTTATTAAGGGATGAGCTTCCCCGTCTGTTAGAGGATGTGCCGCTGGCATCGAGACAGGGCATGTACTTGCAAATGGACGGCTGCCCTGCTCACTACGGGCGCAATGTCCGTGAATTTTTAAATAATAATTATGCCAATCGTTGGATTGGGCGCGAAGGCCCAGTGGGCTGGCCAGCCCGCTCTCCTGATCTGACGCCGCTCGACTACTTTCTATGGGGCCACATGAAGCAAAAGGTGTACAGTGCACCTGTGAATTCAGAGGCTGAGCTTCATGACCGCATCATGAGGTGCGCTGAAGAATTGAAAAATGAACCGCAACTTATACGGAGGGCCACACAACACATATCATTACGCGTGGCAATGTGTTTGCAACAACGCGGAGCACATTTTGAAAACCTAATACATTATAATCTAAGTCAACAATAATTAATAATAAATCATTGTTTTTGATTAATTTTTGTTTTATTTCAACTGTCAACTAAAACGGAATAAGCTCATTGGAAGCTTATTTCGTTTTGTTATACACCCCAAGCATTAAATACAATAGCAGCTGGCCACCGGTATAACAAAGTATAAAAAAAGGGTCTCTACCTGGATTTGCCCATTCTGAGTAGTGAACTTTAAAAATTCGTAACTCCTGTATTTTTAGAGATACAATGTTTGATTTTTTTTTTTTGAAAGCTAATACAGTCAAGAATAATAATAAATTATAAAACAAATCAAGATGTAGGGGTTTATTTCATAGAAATTTGAGTTGATTGAAAAAAACAGTGAAAAATAGTGACTTTTTTCACAAGTATTTAAAAAAATGAAGTATTTAAAGCCATTTTTTGTTGTTTTTTTTTGTTTTATTCTCATCGCTAAATACTTGGCATTGATTTGTCGTTTATTTCATCAAAATCGGCCAGCTAGTTTGGGAGGAATAAATTTATTTGTACATAGAGGTCAAAATTCGGGAAACAAATGTTCAGTGGCGTATAAAAAAATTAGTTTTTTTTTAGAAGTTTTTTAGACCCATTTTCGTCGATAGTTTTCGATCTAATTTCACCCATTTTCGGGGTTGCACTTTAACGCGGGTCACACTGTATATAGTAGTCTATAAAAAATGAGTGTAATATAACCATATGATATACTACAAAACACTGCATGTGAAAATTACACAACAAAACACAAAACAGAAAAAAAAAGAAAAAAGCAAAGGAACATTGTCTTACAGATTGTGTTTCCGAACGCCACTTATAGTTGAGTGTAGTTGTTACGTCTGTCATGAATGTCAAAAAAAGCGTCTCACAGAGCTGGAGCTGGATGCGTAAAAAACATTGCCGCTGCGTAAGTGCGTACGCGCAAATTAACAAAGTATGCATTACACAATTATTATTATATAATATATACGTCATATTGTTGTTCTTAGCTGTTATAAAGGTATGTAAAATTATTATTACAATGATTTTTGTTTGTTTATTAAAAACATCTTAAACTTATTACGGAATGTATGTAATGTTTTCAGATTTCGCATAGGCGGTGGAAGGTCATTCCAGCAATGGGTTGCGGCGTATTTGAAACTACCCCTGAAAGCCGTGGTTCTGTGACTCGCTGTGACCACGAGATGAGATGCTGCACGCGTATTGTACTGATTAATATTACGAGACCATGTTAATTTTGTATACAGATATTCCGGTTACGTTATACGTTTCGGATCAATGACCCCATTTCAATCTACCTACTCCGATCACTGTTGATTACGTAACACTGTTAAAAGTTTAGTTATCGTTACGTAATTTTTATTTATATGCTTATTTAATCTAGAATGCCAGCTCTCACATACATTGTTGGTTCTGTGCCGTTGCCCTACTATATTCCACTCAGCGATATATTGTTTGGATTTTAACCAATTTCGAACCATGTATCTTTGAAATTGATTTATTTTATTGCAGTTTAATTGATCTGCTTCTGTTTTTATATAGTCCCATGCATTTTCAATTAATTCTAATGGAGTTAGTGCCAACACCGTACATAACCCAACAATTCTTTTTCCTAACTTGTTGTTTAGACCAATTGATTTCGATTTCCGCCACAAACTCTGACAATAGTGATAGTAACATTTTTTTACGGAAATATTGGGGAAAAAATATTTTAACGCGTTTGTTACAGCAATTTCAAAATCTGCGTGTACTATTGTGGGACGCCAGTCTGGAAATGTTGCATGAAGGATATCGAATAAAGCACTATACGACGACTCTTTTTTATCACTCATAAGGAAGTGTATTAACGGAATAACTTCAGTTGTCTGGGACGTACTCCCCAAGTCGCCAAGTATGGAAAGTAATTGTGGAAATGGCTGTGGAGAACTCTTAAACGTCGCATCTACAAAATATTCCTTTATGGTTTTCAATAATACCTTTGAGTCATTTTCGCAAAATATCAATAATCTATTACTACCATATTGATAATCAGCAACAAGAAATTCTTTAAATATAGCGGGTACTTGTACGTCTTCAAGCCGTTTGAAAACAGTTTTGCTAACTTGCAGTTTTTGCTTTCGCGCACTGTATAGGCTGCACTTCACGCTCTCAAAACTAGGTACTTTTAGGCCTTGTTGCTTCAAAGGATATACGTGCTCTTTATAAATTTTTGGCATAGACTCGGCAGATGTACCCGCGACTTCTTTTAATTTATTCATCGAAAGCGCCATTTGATTATCTTCTGGTTTACAGCCACTCTTATGCGCGACTGTTTTTACAATCATTTCGCCCTAAAATGCGAGAGAAATTATTGTAATTTTTTTTTACAATATAAATTTGAAACTGTACTTATTCAACTTATATTAATCCCCAAGCGTCTGTTTCACAATCACTAAGTAAAAATGAACTCATTGGCATTTTTCTACAGAATATACCACGGGGAGTGCTCTGAAGAGTTATTCCACCTTATCCCGCCCTCCCCTTTCCTATCCAGAACAACGCGTGCTGGGCTCAAATGCCATCCTTACACGGTAGAGTCGATTAGAGCGCGTACCAACAAGTTGCTATGAGGGCGGTGTGGAGGCCACTGCTCTTAGACCACACGACTGCTTACCATCAGGTGGAGTGTGGTCATTTTGACGAGCAAAAAAAAAAAAAAAAAAAAAAAATCTATCTAAAGTTATGACATGACTTCATTGTACTATTTATTGAAACTCAATGCGGTGAATCTATGATATGGGACCCTAGTCTATACTACTAAACTGGGGCCCTGTCGAGTTGTACAACGGGTATCCTGATACCTATCTCAGGCACCAGTCTCTCACAAAATTTAATGAGATTAATGTTATCAGTTCCATGTTTCTTTAAATTGAAATTTTATAAGTTTGTAGAGAGAAAATAAATAAATAATTTATTATTATTTTATTATAAGTAATAATGACAAGAGCAGGATGGTAAGCTCTCAAAGTCCCAAATAACTCTTGCTTAAAAATTGTGAAACAAGCCTGAATAAACATATTGACAGGCACTTACATTTATCGTGATAGACCCAGAGCATTTCGTATTATTGCGGCGATTCCGACAGTACCATATTTGAAAATTGTTTTTATAAACTTTTTGTTTATAATATTGGTGATCTTTATATAGCAAAACTTCCCCACGCTTTCTCTTTATTATAGATATGTTATCCATTTTAAATTAAATACCAAACAATAAGTGCAGCGGGCAACGCAGTGATAAGAAATAATTTATTTCATATATTTTTGACAACAGTGACATGTATGTATGTCACCAGTATTAGAGAATACAAAGCACAACTCTTTGTAAAAAATAAATATATAACTATATTAAAAATAGCAATAATAAGGTTTAATAACTAAACAAATAATTAACATAATATATACACTAATTATTATAATAATAATAATAATAATAAATAATAATAATTGAAAATAATAATAATTTTAGCTATATTTCAATTATCAACAAAATGTGTTAGGTATTCCCAATTTTTCACAGCACTCATAATTCAGTGATAAATGGTGTGGAAATTTTAATAGTGTGACAATCAAGAAAAAAATTACTGTTAGTCACACTGGTGTGACAATCTGGTGTGACCACGAGTCCGCAATGCAAAAAATATAGTTCAAACATTAGAAAAGGAAGTGCAAATTAAAATGAATAATATAATCAAAATATTAGGACTTACCTGGAGCCGTAATGAAGACAATTTTCAGTATTCTGTCAATCTGTCACCATGCATAGCTACACCTATAACGAAGAGATCCATGTTATCAGATATAACCAGGTTGTTCGATCCGTTAGGCTGGTTAGCTCCCAGTGTTATTTTAGCAAAGATCTGTATTCAACGGTTATGGCTGGCAGGTGTAGGTTGGGATGACAATTTAGATTTAGATCTAATAAAAGAGTGGGTTACGTACCGTCAAGAGTTGAATCTACTTACCTCAGTTCGAATCCCACGGTGGCTTGGCACTAATCCAGGTAGTGATCTGGAACTACACGGATTTTGTGACGCCTCTAAAGTTGCCTACGCTGCTGTGGTATACTTGCGCATAATAGATGCTAATGGTGGAGTAAATCTTTCGTTGTTGATAGCCAAAACACGAGTAGCCCCAATTAAACAAATTAGTATTCCGCGTTTGGAATTGTGTGGTGCAGTATTGTTATCCAAACTTCTGACAGAAACGGCACATGTCTTGAATATTAGCCATGATAAAATCACAGCATGGACCGATTCAACCGTCGTACTAACATGGCTAAGCAGCCATCCAAGTCGTTGGAACACGTTTGTGGCTAACCGAACGGCCGAAATATTAACAACGATGAACGTTTCTCAATGGTACCATGTCTCCACAAAGGACAATCCAGCAGATTGTGCCTTCAGAGGTCTAATGCCTAGTTCATTATTAGAAAATAGACTATGGTTTGATGGACCTCCTTTACTTCAAGAAAAGAACATAATTTATAATAAGTCCATTCATATGAGTACAGATTTAGAACAATCCGTTAAGACACATATAGCAACAACTCCAGAGCAGTGTATTTTTGAAAGATTTTCTAATCTTCAAAAACTGTTGAGAGTAATTGCATATTGTCAACGGTTTCTGAAAAAAGGAAAAGCAAAGAGTTATTTGAAAAGGAAGGAATAAGAAAAAGCATTGGATAGTTGAATAATAAAAGTTCAGAAAGAAATATTTACAATAGAATACAAACAGCTAAAGGGCAAAGGCTATATACAATTAAAAAACAGTAAATTAAAATCACTCTGTGTTTACCTTGACGACAAAGGACTAATTAGAGCTCGAGGTAGACTTGAGAAGTCACAAATGAGCCAGGACATTAAACATCCCATAGTTCTCCCACATTCTAGTCATCTTAGACATCTCATTGTAGCAGATTCTCATATCCAAATGGTACATGGCGGTCTGCAGCTGATGACTAACTATCTTAGGTCAGCCTATTGGATTTTAGGAGCTAGGCGTGTGATAAAACAGCATATTAATAAGTGCGTTACTTGTGCCAAACAAAAGGCCCTCACCAGAAATCAGCTCATGGGTTCTCTTCCGTCCGTACGCTGTACTCCAGCCAGACCATTTTTAAATAGTGGCGTTGATTATGCCGGACCCATTAATATCAGGACTACGAAAGGACGTGGCCATCGATCTTATAAAGGCTACATTTGTTTGTTTGTTTGCATGGCCACTCGCGCTCTCCATTTAGAGGTGGTAAGCGATATGAGCACACAAGCGTTTTTGGCGGCATTTCGTCGCTTTGTATCTAGACGAGGTCACTGTGCCACAATGTGGAGTGACAACGGCACCACATTCGTAGGTGCGTATAGAGAACTAAAGCAGTTGTCCAGCGTACAGAGTGAAATTGCAGAAACCTTAGAAATACAGGGCACTGAATGGCATTTCATTCCTCCTCACAGTCCAAACTTTGGCGGACTTTGGGAAGCAGGAGTGAAATCCACAAAATTTCACCTTAAGCGAGTGATTAACGATGCGACACTAACTTATGAAGAATTGAGTACACTATTGAGTCAAATTGAAGCACGCTTAAACTCCAGGCCAATGAGCGTTATCAACGTAATGGATCCGGGTGAACCTTTTCCATTAACTCCCGGACATTTCTTGATAGGAGAGCCCATAGTTAGTGTTCCAGACAATAAATATGACAGTGCAAATATCAGTTACTTATCGCGTTGGCAATTGATCCAAAGAATGTTGCAATCGTTTTGGAATCGTTGGTCTCAGGAGTACCTATCCAACCTTATGAATCTTTACAAGTGGTCTTCCCATGTCCAAGAGCCTAAGATAGATGACATAGTACTAATAAAGGAAAACGACTTGCCCCCATGTCGTTGGTTGTTGGGTCGCATAATTAAAAAACATCCTGGTGATGACAATATTACTCGGGTAGTTACAGTACGCACAAAATGTTCGGTAATTAAACGCCCTACTTCCAAATTATGTGTATTACCAGTTGCCGAATAACCATTTGAGGTTATTTTTATATAATTTTTGGCAACTGCATTGTATACTTTTTATGTGTTTTTAATTTATCTATTGTTATTTTAAAATCCTATAATTTTATACAACTCTTAATTTTAGATCAACTTATACACCTGTTACATTTATATCAACTTAATTTATACACTTTGTTTTAAATATACAGCAAATTAAATCTGTATATTGATAGATTTTATAGTGAAAATTTAAGGTGATATTTTAAAGATGTTATTATGTACTCTATTGTTGTAAGGCAACTCTGTATAGTTGCGATTATTAGTTAAGTGACTTGAGCAAGAACAAAATTGTAATGTCTAATACTATAAAGGACATTCTGTCAATAATGTCCTTGGCGGGCGGTATGTCAAATATTAAACCATTGTTTATATAAAATGTTTGAGGTCAACGTTGATAGATGGCGTTGTTCCATTCTGCTGAATCGCGCTATGGTTTCGTTACCGAGCACACTATGTAAGCCCAAGTTATTTTTTAATAAATTCGACCAGCAGAACAATTCAGTTCAGAATACAGTTGTTTTTTTGTAACACCTAGTATTTTTACCCAGTATAGTTCAACAGTTCAAATACCAAATTCGGTATTCAACACTATGATAATAGCGTTTATCATACAATGTTTTTGTTGGCCATAGATTGAGATAGCGTAAAGTAATAGAATTAAATGTAAATTGAGCGTATTTATTTACATATAATTTTTACATTTCTATGTATCGATCCAATATTGGATCAGTAGGATAATATGAAGATGGTACATTATATGAAGTTCTGCAATTGTTACTAATTACGTTTTATTTATTTTGTTGTTATTTTCGGTTATACAGAATTTGTATATAGAAGTATTCATAGGTACGCTTTTGTTGTAGATTGTCGGTAAACGAAATTATATCGCATCTTGAAGAAAGCGATGATGTGTTATCTGCGGATATCTACTTAACACCTTCAGATAATTACGACAAGAGTGATGAAGATAGCGGAGATGAGGAGTCTTCGAATATAAATCATCTGTCCAGGCATCAGCTCTTAGCACAGGCTGAATTTAGGGCTAATGTTTCTTCCCAGTCCAATTCAGATGTTATAGAAGACATCCCAAATGAACCTTCCTCAGATAATTATACACCCAGTGTTTCAGCAGAACAACCACCTCCACCAAAGAAGAAACGCCCTGTTACGCGTAAATGGAGGAAAAGAGATATTCCGGAAAAGGCAGAAAAAGTATCAGAGCCACCAAATTTTTTAGAACATCTTGATAATCCTGTGCACTTCTTTGAACCTTTTTTTCTATGAAGACGTATTTGAAATGATGCGTTCTGAAACTGAAAAAAAATGTGATTCAAAAAGGGCATCATAATTTCAAAGTTGCGACTGAGGAAATAAAACGTTTTATTAGGATTATTTTGCTGTCGGGTTACAATAGTGTTGCAAGATATCGAATGTACTGGGAGCAAAATGTCGATTATAATTTTCAAGGTGTGGCAGCTGCTATACCTAGGAATAGATTCGAAGAACTGTTACGATTCTTTCACGTCGCCGATAACACCAACTTGACTCTTCAGGATAAGTTCGCAAACGTTCGTCCTCTATGGAATCTACTCAATAATAGATGGTTAAAATATTACCCTGGTGATAGATAGCATTGATGAGTCCATGATTCCATATTTTGGAAGACATGGGACAATACAACATATTCATGGTAAGCCCATTAGGTTTGGCTATAAGAACTGGTCTATTTGTACTCGACTTGGTTACTTGATATATGGAGAACTTTATCAAGGAGCAAGCACAGGAAATACCCACCCAGAACTCGGTGTAGGTGCTTCTGTTGTTTTAGACGTCATATCAAGATTGCCGCCCGGCATTTATAGCTTTTATAGCTTTTATATGGACAATTATTTTACGTCTTTACCGTTGCTGGATGAAATAAAAACATTGGGACACTATGTGACAGGAACGATCAGAGCAAATAGAGTTGAAAAGGCACCCTTGAAAGAAGGAAAAGAAATGAAGAAGACTAACAGAGGATCTTTTGATCAGTGTACAGACACTTTGTCCGACATCACTCTCGTTCGTTATAATGACAACAATATTGTTACCGTAGCCTCAACCCAATGTGGTGTGGAGCCTATTGCTAAAGTGAAACGTTACTGTGACAAGCAAATGAAAGACGTCGACCAACCTCGCTCTATCGTCAATTACAATAGATATATGGGCGGTGTAGATCGTCTGGACCAGAATGTGGAATGGTATCGCATTTCGATTTGCCTGAAGAGATGGTACTGGCAGCTTCTTATGTTTCCCATAAATATTTGTATGAACAATGCTTTTCCATTGTACAAATTATCCCCAGCGTCACAGAACAATCATCATGACTATTTGTTATTTACAAGACATATTGTAACAACATACCTCCGAACTTTCTCTGAAAATTCTTCCGCAGTAAAGAATGCCATTCCAAAATCATCTCTGGCAGTTATAAAACGAGTTCCGGTCGGTATAAGATTAGATGGGAAGGCACACCACATAATCAAAATCAGTAAACAAAACCGCTGTGGTTTGTGTCATAAGAACACGACGATAAAGTGTGAGAAATGCAGCGTTGCTCTGCATCAGAAATGTTCTCCTTCTTTCCACACAAAATAATTGTAGTAATTTTATAAAAATAAATGCATAAAATAGTTGACAGTTATAGAAATATGATTTGGTATATATAATAAAAAAAGATTTTTTGAAAATTCTTTCATTATTTACAACCATCTTCCTAAGTAGTACGCAATTAATACAATGGCATATTTTCCTACTGTTCCATTTTTGGATCGGTACTGTTTGAATGCCTAGATCCAGTTGTGCGGCTGGTGTTCTTTGGCTGGGTTTGTGTGCGTGTAAATCAAACTATTTTGTTGCAATTGACTGTTATATCACGATATAAAATACAAAAAAAATATGGACGTTGCGCACGCGTGGCGTGTAAGGATAGGCGAGCGAGTCGAGTGGCGAGCGGGACGGGCGGCCGGCCGAGGTTCGGTCGCTGTGACGTAGTACCCCGCGGAACCGGTTCCCGGCCGCCGGTGCGCGCGCCCGATGAGACGTAGGAACATATTCACCCGGGTTGAAGGCTGACGGTCTTCAAGACACTGGAAGACGGCAAATATTATTATAGGCACAAGTAATAATGCCCTTCTTCGTGCGGATATCTGCCACTCTGCAGCGCTCGTCAGTCCCGGGCTTGACGGAAACACAGATGCACGGCTCTGACTGCAAAGCATACAAAAACACAAATGTAAGACTTAAGAGGTTTGCAACCCCTTCCCTTTCGGTCGGCTATCAGCACTGGCCCGGCGTAATCGAGTCCAGTGTTTAAAAAAGGAAACTCGAGATGCATTCTGTCATTAGGTAGGTCACCCATTATAACCTGGACAGGCTGAGTTTTAAAGCGAGCACAGCGAACACAGTTACGCACTGTTTGTTTGGCTAGGTTCTTGCCTCCGAGAGGCCAATACGACAACCTAATGTGTGCCAACAGCAATTGGGGTCCGCCATGTAAGATAGCTTTATGTTTTCTGGTAAAAATAATTTTAGTTAAATGATGTTTGCTACATAGTAAGATTGGGTGCTTAACGTCATAGCTATAATTTGAATTATGTAGCCGTCCGTCTACGCGTATTAACCCTTTCAGACCTGGCGTACACAATTGTACACATATAATATAAAAATAAATTTAAGTAATAATTTCACAATATTTGCAACTAAAATCGGTTGTGTTCATTAGTTCACATATTAAACTATCAAAAACGATACTCCTAACGCCATCTCTTAGCGTACTATGGTTTTTTTTGACAAGTTATGACCAGTAGCCGGCCGAAGTTTGAACTGTGTAGGTAAGTTCATTATTTTATTTTTTTAAAGTAGAAAATATCGAAATATATGTAATGTAAAAATTATAGGTCAATGTGTTATACTGATGTCGTCATATGTTACATAATTGCTGTTTGTTTTAGTTTATTTTTGTACCAATTTTTGTGATTTTTATATTTGTACATAAATGTACTCATCAGGCGCATATGATGTATTTCCGATTTGTTGAAGTACATCGTAGGTATTACTAAAATAAATTATAATTGTTATTGAATAGTGTAATTTTATTGCTTTTGATGTTACAAATTGTGTTAATACTATTTTCAGATAAAAGAGTACCAATATGTTTTCGCCGGACGCTTTTAGAGCACTAGAAGAAGGTTGTCTATCAGATTTGGAGTTATCTTCTGATGACGAAGAACAACTTGGACCTGCGCCTGAACGGGAGCTACGATGTGTTCGAGTGGGAGCAGATATCATCCACCGTAACCATCGAGAAGTATTCCCACCAGATTCTGATGATGATGATGAAGTACCTAGTTCATTGTGGGTTGGAATGAGTGAGATAGAACTCGCAGACGCCAGCAATAACTTATTGCCAGAAGTGCCTTCCGCCTCTGAAGATATTCTACAGAGTATTACGCCTAAGCAGAATATTAGGTGGAGACATAAGGAAATAGTGAACACAATTACACCAGCTTGGTTTCCACCCATTTCCATTGATCCTAGAGTCCAGATCCTATTGGATTATTATTACAGGTACGTGCCTAAACAATTATTTCAGGTTATGGCTGAAATGACAAACTTATACGCTACACAATCCAATAGACCAAGATATAAACCTACTACTGCAAAGGAAATAGAAATATTGTTTGGATTGCATTTGGCCACTGGAATATTTAGGTACCCTTGTTTGAAAATGTATTGGGAAACGAATATCAGCCTTCCCTTGTTCACTGAAAATATGGCAAGGGACCGATTTTTTGAGCTGCGTAACAATTTACATCTTGTTGATAATACAGAAATACCAGGTAGTTCTAAATATGCATTTATCAAAGTGCGCCCGATCTTTGATGCTGTTAGAAAGAGGTGTTTAGAGTTACCACTCGAGAAGACCCTTTGTGTTGACGAACAGATTGTTCCTTTCACCGGAAAACATGTTGCCAAACAATATATAAAGGGCAAACCTTGTCCATGGGGTCTGAAAATCTTTTTTCTCTGTGGTAAACATGGTCAAGCATACGATTTTATCCTTTATCAGAGTTCCAGTCCAGAATTAGATAATAATTTAACAAAAAAAATTGGATACGGTGCAGCTGTAGTCCTTCATCTGATAAAGAGAATTGGAGAAAGCAAGACTCACGAGCTATACTTCGACAATTATTTTTCGTCCTACCATCTGCTACAAATTTTAAAACAGAGAGGAATTATGGCTGCTGGTACAGTTCGTATCAACAGATTTGCAAACCCATCATTGCTAAGCGACAGAGAAACGAACAAAAAACCTCGAGGCTTTGCACAAGAAGTGACTAGTTATGACGAAGATGTAACTGTGGTCAAATGGTTGGATAATAAGATTACACATCTAGCTTCTAATTTTGTTGGAATTGGTGAAAAAGACTTAGTGAAGAGGTGGTGTAAAAAAGATAAGCAATTTATTGAAGTAGAACGTCCCGAAGTTGTAAGGAAGTACAATCATGCGATGGGAGGAGTAGACTTGCTAGATCAGCTCATGAGCTATTACAGGACGTTTATAAAATCAAAGAAATGGACTCTACGCATGATATTTCATGCATCAGATTTAGCAGTCGTTCAAGCATACCGAGAATACCAAGTTGACAACGAGGCGCTTGGCATACCGAAAAACAAACAGCTCACATTGCTTCACTTTCGGCGAAGGTTGGCTGAAAGTCTGGTGTTACAAAACAAAATTTCGATGGGTAAAAGAGGCCGTCCAAGTGGCAGTAGCCCAAATCCTCAGATTATACCTAGAAGACCTGGAGAGACACGCCCAGAAGCTGAAATAGCTCGAGACGGTTTTGGGCATTTTCCTGCACACGATGAGGGGCTTGGGACACGGTGTAAAATGGTGGGATGCAAGGGGAGGACCCGAATCAAATGCATAAAATGCAAGGTTCACTTATGCCTAACCAAGGATAAGAATTGCTTCTTAGCATTTCATACATAAGCATGTTATATGTTATATCCTTAAACTTTATAATTCAGACTGTGATTTATGTGCCATTTGTTCAATCTATCCAAAGAAAATGCCAAATTTTGTTAATTGACATTATGAGAATGCTATTATATTTGTTATTTTATATTTATAATATTACTTAATATTTCCTAATAAAAAGTTGTAAAATAAATGTTTTTATTATTACAGATAAACATCCCTTAACACTAATATTTTCATTGCGTAGGACGGATGTGTACACTTGTACACAAAAAGAAAAAAGCTGTTTTTCTTGAGAAGGGGGCAATCAGGAATTTTTTATTTATTTTTTCTTAGATTTATTTATCTCAGTCTAGTTGCAAACATTTTCTCAGATCTATTGGCGAAAAAAAAAAATTCCGGTCTGAAAGGGTTAAGTTTTGTGAATCTATGAAAGGAGAAAGACTAATCAACCGATTCTTTTTTTGCAAGGGCTGATTATTTTTAAGAATAATGTATTCCTCGGGGAACATTTCCTGCTGAGAAATTTGTAAAATAATGTTTTGTGCTGTTTGTAATTCTGTGTATGATAAGTAGCATAGTTTGATTGTGTTGTGTTTTTTACAATTAGAAATAAATCTTTGTATATAGGCTAGAATTCTGATCAATTTTGTAAATGAAGATGATTTGTGTATTAAATTTAAAATTTGGTTATTATTTGTATGATTATTTGTATTGTCAATGATTGTAGAAAATGATATTTCATGTAAAGAATTGTGTTGTGTATTAGGTGACGTTGGGGATTCCATATTAGATCGATGAAGAAAATTGGGTCCCGGCCACCAAAGAGTGGACGTGCTGATGTAATCAGCCTTCACCCCTCGAGATGCCAGATCAGCGGGATTTGACGTCGAAGGCACATAGCTCCAAGTGTGGTCAGATGGTGTTTCTTAAATCTCCTTTTTTCTGTGAATAGCTTGTCACAAGCCTGTTCCTCTAAGGATAAAGAACCTTTCTGTGACACAGCATCAAGTTTCCAGAAACGAGATAACTGGTTCGATTCCTCATTTGAGAGAAAATTACATATGGAAGGTTGTCGAAGACTAGGTTGCTTATATACACAGCCCGAAATAAGCCAAGTTAATTTTGAAGATTGTAATTAAGTTGATTATTACCTAAATTGATTGTATTGGAACCTAAGGCGTCCCAAAATACTTCAGCACCTACAATCATATCTATGGCTGAGGGTATTTTAAAGGTGGGATCCGCTAGCTTAAGGCCTGGTGGGATATCAATATGAGTTTTATCCACATAAGTACCAGGCAGCGATTGCGTGATCCTCGGTAAGACCAAACAGTTTACGTTCACCTCATAAGCGCCATGACAAGACTGTACTGTAAGACTACAACATTTAGAGGTATGAGAAACTTGACCATTTATACCTGTTACAGTGGAGCTAGTGCTTCGTTTTACCAACCCCAATTTATTGCAAAGACTTTGCGTGATGAAATTGGTGGTACTGCCGTTGTCCAACAAGGGCCTGGCTGTATGTAGCCGGCCGCGGACGTCTGACACTTTCACCATAGCTGTGGATAGTATTACAGATTTCCCTTTAGTTTGTTGAGAGGATAGTACAGCTTTGCTGGACAGGGCAACGTTGTCCTCCGTCTGATTTAATGTATCCCTATGTAAGAGGGTGTTATGCTTGAGTTTACAATATTTGCAATGTGATAGCTGACATCGCTTATCTGTATGACCAGGGCGAAGGCAGTTCATACAAACACTGGATTCAGTTGCCTTTTTGTAACGTGAGTCTACATCTAAGTTTCTGAAATGTTTGCAACTAAATAAATAATGACTTTGTGAACACATAGTACATGAATTTTTCTCTGAAGTGCAAACAGGTTTTTATTTTGTATTTGTAAGATAGTTTTTATATTTGTTAGATTCGTTAATTTCTTTATTACTTGTAGAATATGTAGAATTTAAGTTTTTATTTTCATAAATAGTTTCTAATAAATCGGCTCTGTTAGATAAGAATTTTATAAAATTTTGTAAATTGGGAAATGTATCTAAACTGCTTTTATGTTCTTCCCACTCTCGGTTGGTCACAAAATCTAGTTTTTTGGACATCATGTAGATGATTAGCGTGTCCCTGTATTCAGTTGGCTGTCCAAGATTGGCAAGTGCCCTTAAATTTTTATTCTTCACATCAATCATGTTCCTTAATGACCTATAAGTCTCCTTATCTATTTTCTCAAAATTAAATAATGATTGTACATGGTTGTTTACTAGCAAGCGTTCATTATTGAAACGATCAAGTAATAATTGCCAAGCGATGGCATAATTTTCGGCTGTAAAATCGACACTTTTAATGACTAAAGAAGCACTGCCTGTCAAGGCTGCGCGAAGGTAGTGAAATTTGTTAATGGGCTGAATGCTACTGTTTGTCTGTATTAAAGAACTATATGTATCTCGGCATTCGAGCCAGTGCTGATAGTCCCCGTTGAAGTGAGGTAAGTCTATCTTGGGCTGACGGACAAAGTCGTGCTTGCAGCCAGAACCGTGGTGTGGACCGTCGTCAGCGGACGCGTAGGAGGCAGGTGCGGGCGAGGAGGGACGCGCGGCGGCGAGCAGCGCCTTCGCGTGGCCCACCTGCGCATAGTACAGCTTCTCGAACTGCTCCCTTTCAGCGTACATGACGTCCGCGTTCTCTGACAACAGCTCCAATTCTGTCTGTAACACGTCGAATTCCTTGTATAGCGCTTCTTTTAAACTAAGACGGCATTGCAGCTCAGAAGATTGAAAAGAATCTAAGCCTATTTTCGGTAAAAGCCGAAGAAAGTTGCTGAAAGAAGTAAGCTTAGCTTTAAAGCTGCCACGCCTCTTTACAAGTGCTCTCAATTTTGCATCAGACATAATTAAATAAATTAATACGTCTAAAGTGCAAGCAAGGCGAAAGAAATAATAAGTTATATTACTAAAGCGACGTATAAATGAATAAACAGCTGGCGCAGATAATGGTAAATAACACCTGTTGTGTATAGCGGATTAAACCGTTTGGTTCACTCGATAGATAAAGGCAAATCGTTAATGAATAGAAATATTGAAATGATAATACAATAACAAAACAAAACGATTAAGAAATCACTGCAGTTTTATGAATAAGAATATGCAAAGCGAATGAAGTTATAAGAATAAGCTATTCGTATGAAAACTACGATATTAAGAGATCCATATAGCACTATTCTAAAATTCCTGGTATGATATGTAAAAAAAGACAGGATATAAAAGGATATGGAACGGGCTAACTCAAAATTCCTCCACGTTGACTGTCCTCTAAATGACCTCTAAGGCGCGCACACGACGGCCTCAATGGCGTAGTGGTTAGTGTAACCGACTGCCACGCCAGAGGTCGCGGGTTCGATTCCCGCACAAGTCAAACATTTGTGTGCATGAACATTGATGTTTGTCTTGGTCTGGGTATTTCTATGTATAATATGTACTTATGTATTTAGAAAAAAATATATATAATATGTTTATCCATTGTCTAGTAGCCATAGTACAAACTCTGCTTAGTTTGGGCTAGATGGTGTTGTGTGTATGTGGTAGAATATAGAATATATACGGGCGCGGTCGGTCGGGCGGTTCTAAGTCCACGCGCGGGATGCGCAGCGCAAACAGGATGCTCTTCTTGCAGCGCAGAATCCCTCGATGACTTCCTTAAGATGGAAGGTAGGGACGGATGCTCAAAGGGCAACTGGCTTGACCTCTATGCTCAAAAGACTTCCCAATGACGGAAGTTGCTCGGCTGAGCGTTCAAGGCGGCTACTGATAGACTTCTTGACGTCGCACAGTGTCGCGACTTCATAGAACATTTTGTCATAAATCTAATTTTGGGTTAATTTTATATTTAAACTGAAATATACAGGAATGTGACTAAAACAAAGAAGTTTAACTAATATTTTTTTATTCTATATCCAAATATTGCCTTAAATCGTTATCTAAAATATTTTTTTTATGTTTATTTTCTGATCTAATCGTTGATATTAATGGATCGGAAGTAAGCAACAACATGGTAATTAGGTCGTGATTAGTGTCCGGTCTCGAGGTTTTGCGTGTATGGTGTTCTCTAAAATTTCTAGCATCTTTATGTCTTCCTTCTAACGCATCTTCAGAAAGCTGGCCAATTGGTAAGGAAAAAGACTGTATTAGTTTGGCCGAATGAACTAATATTTTATGTACGGATGTTGGTATATTGTACCATGGATATAAATTTAAATATAGAGTGTTTGTCTCTTTCAGGAGTTCCTTAAATTTATCTATGTTGATTTTCAATCCACTTGAAAGGATTCTGTTGATAAGATTAAACTTTTCAATTTAACTCTTATCGATACCAGTTATTACACTATATAACGTACTGTTTTTAAAAATCATTCTGGCTGTATTGCCGTCATTAGTTGATCCAAACCCGGGCTTAGGGTTATCAACTATAAGGCCCATTTTTTGCTTAAATTCGTTTTGAATTCTTTGTTTGTTCTCGTTAAATTTATTTTTTCCCCCCTCCCCTCGAACTTGCCACATGAAGTAGAAATTCAAAAGATCTAATCCAATTATGAAGAGTTGATAAACCATACTTATATGTTGCTGTATTAGGGACCATCGGATACTGATGACAAATTCATTAATTTTGGAGTTGCTCCACATATGTAACATGTTTGGGTAGATCTGACTCCGCTCAGTGTATGACAAACAGCACCATCAATCATTGTGAAGACCATATTATAAGAAACTGAAACCGCACTGTAGGTTCTTGTAATTTTATCACAGAGCTTTCTAAATAATTTATTAACTGAGTTACTCTACTTTCTTCTTCCTTTATAAGATCAGCAGTTTCTTTAGTAAATGATAACCTAATAGGTCGGCAAAAATATGTCGAAGACGGAGTTTTGTTTTTCCATTTTATGTGTTGTGTTTCATCATCTACTAATCGAATTGGAACTAATGCAGTTAAAAAAAAAAATTCATCTGTATCATTTTCATTGTAAAATTTTTGTTTATACGTACTATGACCAAATGAGCCATCAAATCCCCACTTACAGGTCAATGTCAATGAAGAACCTGCCGTAAAGGTTTCCTTGCTCCTTTCTGCAGTTTTCACAATAGATTCGGCAGTTTTGTATAATAAGTTTTGGAAATTTACCTCTGCTACTGTTTCAGTACTACGAACTGTATTAGGTAGTAGCTCATCTCTAACTTTCATTATCTTGTAATAACTCGGAAATGTGTTAGGATGCAATAAATTGATAACCTCTCTTAACCTATTATATTTCCGATACGATAAATCTAAGTCTGTATACAAGGCTAAGGCATCAAATGGTGATAATGTAGACAAACTATCTTTATTAGATGTCTTACGTGATGACCATTCAGCCGCAAATTCTAGTTCATTACAATCTCGGGTTTGAATCAAGTCCAAAACTCGGCGTTTTTTTGAAGCTAAATTAATATCCGTAAAGTTGCTTCTAGGTCTACCACGTTTCGATGGAATATCTCCTGATGATGTGCCTACCGATTCATTACCAAGACAGTAATTTGTCACTACTGTTTCCATAGGTAAATAGTTATCTAGCCAAGTTTTATATTTTGTGTTCATTATTTCTGATATTCTACTACTCGATCTCCAATACGTACTTGCTCTCATACAAAAAAATCTAGCAGTCTTCTTGACACTATCCTTAATTAAATTTGGAGACTCTTCAAGACCATAATAATTTAAAATATGTTGATAAACAGCATTATTTTTTTCGTGTGAGTCCGCTGAACGCCAAACTCCGAAAACTTCAACATTTTTTATTTGACGTGTTCTCAAACCTAAAACGAAATAACGCAGATTCAGCATGTCCTAGCAGACTGAGAGTTTTCTAGCATAAAGTATACTAATTAAGTTAGCATATATAAAAAAAAATAGAGATGTGATAAAATGTGATTCTTTTATAAAATCGAATCGAAGTATGAATATTTTTTTTTTTTCAGTGTTATAAAAAATGCTCAAAACTTACCAACTTCACACATCTTGAATTATTAAAACAGCAAATTAGACAGATAACTAACTATCTAAGACTACATTAATAATATAACACCGATAAAAGATGAAACCACTTGTAAATGTAGCAAGAAAGTTATTCGTGCGTACCAAAACAATTCAAGGCATCAACAATGTCAAAGTATACTTACCCACATTTACTATAATATTATTCTTAGAAAATTATAACTACCTACATTTTATGAAAAAAGTATTCTAGACAATGTTGCCATATCAATAAGTCGCCTGCAAAAATGTTGCAAATAAGCATTTATGATAAAGACTCGCGACACTGTGCGTCGGCAGAAGAGTTGCTGGTTGAATTTTAGCACCACGGACCAATGTCGATCGGGCAGTTCAAAGTTCAAAGGCTCGAAGGACCACTGTTTGAATGCCTAGATCCAGTTGTGCGGCTGGTTTCTTTGGCTGGGTTTGTGTGCGTGTAAATCAAACTATTTTGTTGCAGTTGACTGTTATATCACGATATAAAATACAAAAAAAATATGGACGTTGCGCACGCGTGGCGTGTAAGGATAGGCGAGCGAGTCGAGTGGCGAGCGGGACGGGCGGCCGGCCGAGGTTCGGTCGCTGTGACGTAGTACCCCGCGGAACCGGTTCCCGGCCGCCGGTGCGCGCGCCCGATGAGACGTAGGAACAGTACTGTAACTGAAAAACAGAAGGCTGAATTTTTTTTTTGATGCATTCTATTGTTCAGTGGGTTTTTTGATGTCCCCTCGAGGGAAAAACCGCCCCGAGAGGAAGTTTATTTCGATGCGCAAAGTTCTGCTATTTGATACAGAGAAAGTTATATATGGGTATATTTACAATATAGTTTGTGTTGGCATCAACAAATTCTGTTTTATGGTGACAATTTTAGTGGGCTTTAAGTAAGCCTTAAGTCGAATCTTATAACTAATTCTAATACCCATTTAACCCTTAACTTGGCAAGAGAAAAAACGATTTTCTTTTTGCTGTTTTGGTGAAATTTGCTTCGAAACTGCTTAAAAAAAATAAAAAATTGAATAAATAATATTTTCCCCCTACTTACTAGGGGAAGGCATGAATTATATACAATACATTGCCAATGAGCCAGTGAAATCAATCAGTATGTATATGTATCAGGTATGTAACAATGCCAAACATATGAGAAATAAAAGAAACAGTTATTTATGTAAGACTTTATTCAAAAAAATGTGGAATTTTAGTAATAAAGGTAGAAAAAACATGAAAAAGAGTAAGAAAGCGTTATCTTAGTAACAAAACATTAAATTTTGCTGTGATGGTACTCATAAAAACAATTTCTTTTTTCGACCATACACAGTCTCTGGTCACATTTTGTACATTTTATGTTAGTTTGTCCGTTTTTACAATTTTGATCCTGGTTTGTTGTTATACTTTTACATAACGCAAGCACAAACATTGCACTGAAACCAAGTGACCGTTCCTCATCCTCAAAGTGGTACCGTTTAAAAGTATCTTCACCGCCGTATAATAGGTAATCACACATGTAACCAATAATTGTAGCACGTGCACACATCTTAAAGCCCCATTTGGACAGTTTTTTCTGTGAAGTGACATTTATGCATTTACCACTACATTGCGTGGAATAAAGATTTGTTTGCTCAACAATAAGTTGTATAATCTCATTTGAAGAATTCTAAATAAATTGAAGAATTCTAGCGGTTATGACGCGCTTACGGGCTCGTTTGCTATAGATCTTTCAAAATAGTCTACAAAAACAAACGTTTTACACATAAAGATGTGTAAAAAGTTTGTTTTTCTCCCATTTGAATATTAGAGGTTTACGTTTTCTCTTTTTAGGTAATACGAGGTACTACTCGAGAAACGACTAATGTTTTCTATCTATGAGCTCTTGTGACTTTTGATTGCGATGGTGATGGTGAATTGAATACTGTTGAAGCGGTTTGTTTGAAAGTTTGGGTCCTCATATCTCTGCCGAACGACCAAGGCATGGAATTCTCTGCCAAGGCACGTGTTTCCTTCTTCCTTCAATCCTGGGTTCTTTAAGCGGGGCGTGAAAAAGCATCTTCTCAGGCCGTCAAAGTAGAGACCTCAACATCGCCTCAGCTACTGTGGGGGCGATGTGGAGGCCACTGCTCTTAGACCACACGACTGCTTACCATCAGGTGGAGTGTAGTCATTTTGACGAGCAAAATAAAAAAAAAAAAAAGCAGGTGTTATTGGCGATGTTAGCGGGGAGCTATTTATTAGAACTTCTTTTAGCAAGGGTTGGTGTCTTTGTCTTAGTGGCAATGCAGGAGATGAAGCGATTGGGAAACTTTCTTGAAGTACGTGTCTCTCAAGCGAGCTATTATTTTATGCATTTACTTCTTCACATTCCGCATCCGAGAGCAAATGAAAATTTTCAAGGGATGAACCTATGGAGGGTTCTGGTGAACTGATTCTGGTGTCAAACTCGTCATCAGAACATGTACGCACGGGAGGAATAAGTGCAAATATCTTGTTAGATCGTGAAAGGCAATTGCCAATCTAACACTAGAAAAACATAAAATAAGCAAAAAGCTAAACCACACACATCTTGTTATACGCCTTTTACCATAAAAGAAGAAATTAGTGTACAAAACATCCGAGGCAAAATTTTATTCAAAATTGGTAATGTATCATATGTAATACATCGCAACTAAACATCAAATCACCGGCAGATTGGCAACGTATTATATATGATACATCGTAGTTTACTGTTCAATAAAACGGAAAAAAGGAGACACGATGGCAAAAAATATCTTGCAACATAACTGTTAAGGCTTTGTTTAGTGAATTTACACAAGTATCGACAGAATTATGCATAAATATCCTAAAATCTAAATAAAACTCACCTGTCGTTGAAACTCCATATGTTTTGATGACGCTATTTTGGTGACAACTGATTTATGTGACGTTTCAGACTCCAGTTTATATTTTTGTCTCATTCTTAGAATAGTTTTAAATGCGTTCCACGTATAAAAATATCTGAATCTTGTGTTACGAAGCAGCATTATATTTTAGAAACCAATGTATCAGTAATGTTACGATGCCAAGAAAAGGGTTAAATTGCCACCCATCCACAACACAGCAACCGTCAATGCCAACCAGTGAGTGGTTAGTGTTAACGATCGCTGCGTCACGGCTAGGTGACAACATAAATGGGTTTAGTATATCCTTAAATCTAATCTAGAAGAAAATCTGGACTTTAATTCAAAAATGTTTAATATGTATATAATTGAATTTGTGTTTTTTACTAAAATTACTTAAAGGGTGTAGCGATATAATTATATTACTGATTTCAGGAAATACCACGTGGTTAAATTTACAATGTGGTATATAGAATGTATGATTAGGTGACAGTTTGAATAAGTTTGTGTGGTCTTAAATCAATCTTATATCTAAACTAAAATCTAAATTAACTTAACTCTAAAATGGTTAATATATATTCACATTATTAAAGGAGACCGTCCATATTCGGCTTGCACGTGGACAATCGTTTTATAAACAAAGTAAAATATTAAAAGTTTTGTTTTAATATATAATAAATATTGGTTACTATCCAGTCGTATGAAATTGACTTATTTTATTTATATATTATATCAAAATAAAGCACACAGCCTGGAAGCAATAAGGCAGTATTACTGCAACTGCATAGTCGGCCGAAGAACTGTTGGTTGCTGTTCTCACATAATGTCTGTAATATGGTACCTAAGCTGGGCAAGATATGAAAACGTCACTCCACCAGCCCAGTTTTTGGAAAATATTCTAATAACTTATGAAGGTGATGGTGGCACATGAAAATAAATATTGATTTTAAACAATGTGTTTTATTTTATTATTTAACGAACTTGACACTAAACTTTATAGAATAATGTTTTCTACTTAGTTTAGGCTACTCAAAATTAATATTGTTATTAAAATATAAAATTGTCCCAGGCCAGGATCCCATACAAGTTGGTCGGTCTCCTTTGTGTTATCATTATTATTATTATTATTAAAATTGCTTAGAGAGTCTAGTGGTGCCTATTAATGTCTTCTGGATATACAAGGTGGTTGTATTGACATAGTGTGGAACATTAACTGTATTTACTTATACTTATACTTTAAGTAGTAGAATACCTTACCTACATATTGTTTGATGACAATGTGACTATATTATGGTTAGGTGAAAGTCTAAATGGGTAAGTTTTTGTTCAGTGGGGTAACCTACAGGGTTATTCGATTTGAACGAAACTTATAGGATAACCCTTTAGGTGCTTGGGAAGATACGGGTTAAAACGATTGAGAGCAAAACACCACAAAGCGCAATCGTCTGTGACATGAGTAGGTATGTCTGTCAACAACACGTAGACGGAGAAAACTATAGACGAATAGTGCGCGTGGCCACATGAGATAGAACGATTCATAAAGAAGTGTTGCCACCCATGTACGTTACTCCCTACTTAATTTACTATGTTAGTTTGTAGGATTACGGTCAATAAGTAATACACAAACTATGTAAAAACTTTGTTTATTATTATTTTAAAACATTTAAACATTTTATTTAAAAAAATTAAAACTTTGTCATCATATGGAAAACTGCAAATTAATAGATATTTTAGTTTAATTAATCACTTTGTGTAATTATAATTAATTCATAACATTATCTAAATGTGATTTGAAATTGATGGCTCACGCAATACTAGACATCATAATCAAATGTAACTCCCACAACAATTGTGGGAGAATAAACAACTAGAATGCGGCAACACTGAAATTTGAGGTTATGAATGATTTGATTTCATATTTTGGCTACTAAATCGATTATTCTGTACTTGACGTGAATCTATGTGTGTAAGACACAATCAATTAAAACATTAATAAGCTAAAATTGGCTTATACTTACGAGTGGAACGACAATTTTGGTGATTTCGTTTCACTATCACTTTTACATCCTAATACACTACAACGAACCATATTGACTTTAATATATACACTACCGTCCAAAAGTTTGGAATCACTAGGGTAATTTTAATTAAAACGACTATAATATGTGTAAAGTATACTTTATCACACTTAAATCTTAATCAAACCTTAGATTAGCATTCAGTTAAATATAATCAGTACAAATAATAACAAAAATATACAGTCTTCGTTAAATTTTGGCTTCGTCAAAATGGCCACCCTTATTCTTAATTACTTGTTCACAAATTTTACTCATTCTTTTGATTAATTTATTGAAGTATTCGGAGTCCAGTGACTTCCATTCGCTCTGTAAATATTCCCACAACTGTTCTGAGCTCGATGGACACCAGTTCTTCACTTTTCTATCCAGTTCATCCCATACTAATTCAATCGGAGACAAATCTGGCGATTGTGAGGGCCACTTCATAATTAGCAAAACTTTTTCACTTCGTTTTTGCTCTAAGAACTCCTGGCATAATTTGGATGAATGCTTAGGGTCATTATCTTGTTGAAAAACAAAATTTCGACCGATCACATTAATTCCAGAGGGAATGGCATTTTCTTCAAGTATTTTCAGATAGTCTTCTTTATTCAGTCTCCCGGTGATTTTGATCAGATGGCCGGGTTTATTATTACCAAAGCATTCCCAAACCATCACACTACCACCGCCGTGCTTAACAGTCTGCACAGTACACGCTTCTAAAGCCCGCTCCTCTTTTGATCGGCGCATGAAAACTCGTCTATTAGATCCAAAAATTTGAAATTTGGACTCATCCGTCCAAAGGACTTTTTCCAGTCTTCTACCGTCCAGTTTTTATGTGTTTTGGCCCACTCCAGTCTTTTTCTTTTATGAACACTAGTCAATCTGGGTTTTTTGGCTGCTACACATCCTCTTAGACAAGCAGCTAGCAAACGCCTTTTTACAGTTATTATTGAAACTGGCTTTTCTCGGCTTTCATTTAAAGTAGCGGCAATTTGAGGTGCAGTTAAACGTTGATTTCGTTTCGATAACGTCACAACGTAGTTATCTTCCTGCTTTTTCGTAGATTTGGGACGTCCAGATCTCTTCCGGTCTTGATTTCCTCCAGTAGCCTTTTTTCGTACAAGAGTATAATGTACACCTTTGTATGAAACACCGACCTTTTCTGCGATTTGGCGCATAGAATAGCCTTCTTCGCTCAAAGTACAGATAGCACTCCGCTGTTCACGCGAAATCTGTTTCCTTTTTGCCATTTTATGAGCTTGCGAACTTTTGTAACTATCACATGAACGTCACAAATCACACTGAACTCTAAACTGATAATTTTTGCAATAATACACCCATATTCCAAAGATTAGACACTACTCATTACTACAACAATGCTTAAAAGCGCCAATTCTAAGAAATCTTCAAACGGTGGTGTCCCTACTTGAGTGGTCATAAAACACGTGTGTCGCTCTTTTTTGAAAACAATGGACAGTTGATAAGAAATTAGTGTTTTTGTTAAATGTTATTGTTAGTACGGTCGTAAAAATACTAATCACCAATAACAATACGTTTTTTGATGGATTTATTGCGGTATAGTTTTTCTGTCGACGAAAATTAGGGTGATTCCAAACTTTTGGACGGTAGTATATATGAATAACCAGTTCACTAAGTGTTTCCTTATGTAATTTTCACAATAATTGTGCACTTTTATTGAAATTAAACAAAAATTAACGCTAAAACGTAAGCAAGCGACTCTCAACTGTCAAATTTGTTTAGCACAGTACTTTGCTGACCTTGAAAAAACCGGCACGCAACGCGAGACAGAAAATATTCTCATGCTGTCTCGTTTCTATACACGTCAAATTCATAACTCCTTCTTACTCTTGTGTGAATGAAACAGATGCTATCAATTTGTCTATAGTTTTCTCCGTCTACGCAACAACAGAACCAAATTGAACCAATCAACAGTCCTTGTCAACAACCGAGCTTTATCTTTTAACATGGGTACTAGTATTTTTGCCAAACATTGTTGAAAGTAATTGAATTATTTTTACTACACTACAGTACCCTTACCTACCTGTAAGGAAAACATGCGCAAGTAAATGAATTCAAGCATTGTTAATTTATTTACTCCGTTTAATAATAATAACAAACTGAAACTGATTAAAATACATTACACAAATGTAATAATAAAGGTACTTACTACAGTTAATACTTGTCACTTGGCAGAATAACTATAACATGGCAACACTAAACTAATGGAAGTTAACGGAAGTATCAAATAACTTTTCATTTATGTTTTTTGTTATCCGGCCTTAACTAGTTAATGTGATACTTTAAAAAAACGTTAGCAATTAATCATTTAATTGCCTACGTTTTTTTCTTTTAGACGCTCTAGTAATTCACTTTTAGACGCTCAAAAAATTGAGCGTCTACTAGCGTAACTTTGGACACCGTACCCTGCCACCCCTTTGCTGGAAAACTGGATCTGTATTTTGCTCTTTTGATTACTGGATCTGAATAAAAAGACATCATGAGCCTGTGCATTAATTACGAAATAGCCACAGACCGCTGCAATACAATTGGAAGGCGAAGATTGGAAGATGAAATGATTCTTTCAATTGCACAGGAATGGGTCGCGCCTCAAACGGTTAGTATCCGATATTTTTATTTAACGTAACGTTTTTGTAATAATACCTATGTAATTATTGAATGTTATCAAACTAAATAGGGTTACAGCTTATGTTCAGTTGTATTCCCTCGCTCAAAAAGGAGGCCTGTGTCCCTGCAGTGGGAATGTAATAAGGCAGCTTATGTTTACACAAATATGCAACTCAGATGTTTATTGCTAAATGGTAGACATAATAGTCATATGATAAATGTTTGCTTCAGTCGCAGCATGTAACCTGACTCGGCTTCGCAGAGCTCTGACGATCTGCCGGTGCCAAATATCGAATGACTTATCGGGCCGCCTTTGTCCGGATGCATTGCACCCAGGAAAGGCGACCCTCCACCGCAGCAGCGATTCGTCCAAGCTCAGCGACTGCTGAGGAGTATACATGCAACAAAACTTGCGGTTACAGTGCTCCACGACCGGCGTTATTTTGGAGATCTTACGATCGTAAGATCTCCCGTGGAGGGTGCCATTATTGACGAAGTGTAAAAACCGCATCAAGAGGGAAAAACGATTTCTGTTCATAATTTCACGGAATTGTGGCATGCCCAAAACCCCTGTGGTCCCATATTTATCAATCCGTGCCCTATAATGAATGCTCATATAGTTAAGGAGAGCAAACAATCTGTAAAGGGGAAACCCGTTTCTGAGCCTACCGTTACACGAATCAGATATGTACCAAAAAAATTGTCTATCTTACTTAATTAACACATTTAAATATTAGCCTCAATACCAATGGCCAAGTGTAGAAAATAATTAGAAATCTATTTTTTTATCTTAAACAAGCCTTGTAAACCGTTAGAACTCTTATTGCATTATACGTCACTAACTTCACAAAAGCTGGCATTAGATGAATAGAGTGTACCACAAGAATATGATCTATTTAGTGGAAATCGATAATGATTGAAATGCTACGAATAATTAAATAATACTCCATTGTATTAGTATGTTTATTTTTAGGTACTAAAATCAATGTAAAATTAAAATCTGGAGTATAGTTGATTTTTAAGCACCATTAAATAATCATAAAAAAACGATAAAATCGATTTTATCGATTATTAATTTCATTGAACGGAATGTACTAGAAACGACAAAGTCAACGTCTGTCCATTAATTGTCATGATTGTTTCATGTCATTAATGTCCTTCGCTTTTCGTATATTTGCGCAAGTGAATGTGTTTTTCCGTATATCTCGAGATTTATTTTTACATAAGACCTTTGCTCGAATACTGGACTGGACTCTGATTGCCTTCTGACTGGACCCTCCCTTGAACTTTGGACACCGTACCCTGCTACCCCTGCCGACTTTAGCCGGAAAACTGGATCTGTATTTTGCTCTTTTGATTACTGGATCTGGATAAAAAGACATAATGAGCCTGTGCATTAATTACGGAATAGCAACAGACCGCTGCAATACAATTGTAAGGCGAAGATTGGAAGATGAAATGATTCTTTCAATTGCACAGGAATGGGTCGCGCCTCAAACGGTTAGTATCCGATATTTTTATTTAACGTAACGTTTTTGTAATAATACCTATGTGATTATTGAATGTAATCAAACTAAATAGGGTTACAGCTTATGTTCAGTTGTATTCCCTCGCTCAAAGAGGAGGCCTGTGTCCCTGCAGTGGGAATGTAATAAGGCAGCTTATGTTTACCCAAATATGCAACTCAGATGTTTATTGCTAAATGGTAGACATAATAGTCATATGATAAATGTTTGCTTCAGTCGCAGCATGTAACCTGACTCGGCTTCGCAGAGCTCTGACGATCTGCCGGTGCCAAATATCGAACGACTTATCGGGCCGCCTTTGTCCGGATGCATTGCACCCAGGAAAGGCGACCCTCCACCGCAGCAGCGATTCGTCCAAGCTCAGCGACTGCTGAGGAGTATACATGCAACAAAACTTGCGGTTACAGTGCTCCACGACCGGCGTTATTTTGGAGATCTTACGATCGTAAGATCTCCCGTGGAGGGTGCCATTATTGACGAAGTGTAAAAACCGCATCAAGAGGGAAAAACGATTTCTGTTCATAATTTCACGGAATTGTGGCATGCCCAAAACCCCTGTGGTCCCATATTTATCAATCCGTGCCCTATAATGAATGTTCATATAGTTAAGGAGAGCAAACAATCTGTAAAGGGGAAACCCGTTTCTGAGCCTACCGTTACACGAATCAGATAAGTACCAAAAAAATTGTCTATTTTGCTTAATTAACCCATTTAAATATTAGCCTTGTGGAATAGGTTCTGTCCTACAGGGTGAGAAATGATACGGCAATAAACTGTTCACCAAGTCTATATTGTTCACAACACAGTACATACATTTATTATAGGTAAATGTTCTTATGTTAGAGACAACACTGTCTGACTCCGCGGTACAGAACCTACTCCACAGTGGTGACCCCGACATGATCTATATCAGTGATATTTATTATGCAATGCTTCCACTCAATAGTATGCCGAGGATTATTATCAGGTCGTAATGGATCATCATACCTTACTGTGAGGAGGTTGCTGCTATGGTCTTCAATGATGGAACATGTATTGACAGTAAAGGACATAGGCACGCATAAATTCACGATCCCATTCATGCTCAGATTGCGAATGGTTTGCTACAAGTTGAATGTAGTGAGAAGGGGAGTCATTTGAGTGAAAGAAATGTCAATCCGTTGTATGGCGGCAAGTTCCGGTGTCTCAAAGGATCCGATGTTTGTATATGGAACGTTTCGCGTACTATATTCAGACAAGGCTTCGACTGACCTGTCGGCAACCTGAGTCCCGATGTCTACCGAGGGAATTATACCGTAATCTAGAGGATTTTCTATTATGGAGCGTGCAAGCTCAACCATCAACTCATACATTTGAGTATTCATGACGCATTGATTGAAAGGACCTATTGAGGAAGCCAAACCAGAACGTACCAGGAGATCAATATAAGTCTTTAGTGGACCACCCGAGGGCTGAATAAATACTATCCTCTCTGTACTGCGAAACGAATTAACTACTAAAGCTTTAACCGAAACGCAACAAAAATAATAACGTCATTTTTAAGAAACTTAGTTTACCGTTACAGCCTCAATACCAATGGCCAAGTGTAGAAAATAATTAGAAATCTATTTTTGATCTTAAACAAGCCTCGTAAACCATTAGAACTCTTATTGCATTATACGTCACTAACTTCGCAAAAGCTGGCATTAGATGAATAGAGTGTACCATAAGAATATGATCGATTTAGTGGAAATCGATAATGATTGAAATATTACGAATAATTAAATAATACTCCATTGTATTAGTATGTTTATTTTTAGGTACTAAAATCAATGTAAAATTAAAATCTGGAATATAGTTGATTTTTAAGCACCATTAAATAATCATAAAAAAAACGATAAAATCGATTTTATCGATTATTTATTTCATTGAACGGAATGTACTAGAAACGACAAAGTCAACGTCTGTCCATTAATTGTCATGGTTGTTTCATGTTATTAATGTCATTCGCTTTCGTATTTTTGCGCAAATGTATGTGTTTTTCCGTATATCTTGAGATTTATTTTTACATAAGACCTTTGCTCGAATACTGGACTGGACTCTGATTGCTTTCTGACTGACCCTCCCTTGAACTTTGGACACCGTACCCTGCCACCCCTGCTGACCTTAGCTGGAAAACTGGATCTGTATTTTGCTCTTTTGATTACTAGATCTGGATAAAAAGACATCATGAGCCTGTGCATTAATTACGGAATAGCAACAGACCGCTGCAATACAATTGGAAGGCGAAGATTGTCTTAAAAGAGTCTTTATGACTTGATACGATTGTTTTTGCAAAATGTATGGTTTCGTGTGCATCAGCAGGAAATTGTCTAAGTATACTATGATATAAATGCCTTCCTTTCTGAAATAATTTGCCAACCAATTAGTTATGTTTGCAAATGTACAAGGAGCGGTACCTAAGCCGAATGGTAAGCAAGTCATTTCATAAACAACACTCTTATAGACAAAAGCTAAGAACCTGCGATGGGATTCTGCGATTGGGATGTGGAAATAAGCTTGCGATAAATCAATTTTTATCATGTAGTCCATGACATTTAGGCAGGAGGGAACTTTAAAATGATTAAGTAGGCGAAACTTAGGTGGGTTCAAGTAAAGGTTTAGGTTTCTTAAATTAAATATGGGACGATTGGAACCATCCAACTTTTTTCGTAAAAATATGAGGGATAAAAAGCCTGTGTTATTACTAGCTATACGGGCCGCGCCAGATTCAAGCATTCTTTGAATTTCATGAGACATTTCATGAGAGGGCATCGTTTGGAATCGCAAACAAATATCTTTGTCGAACTTATATAATGGTGGCCGAATAGTAAAGGGTATGCGATACCCCGCAATAAAAGCTAGAATGTTCTTCGGTGCACCACCACATAGTATTATATAATGGTGGCCGACTAGTAAAGGGTATGCGATACCCCGCAATAAAAGCTAGAATGATCTTCGGTGCACCACCGCATAGTGTTTCCCAAACGTGAAGATTTTTACTCACCTGCCCTGCTTAGAAATTAGAACGTTTTATTTTTATTTTGTTTAACCGAGGCGCGTTTTGTGGGAAATTGAGACTTGTCGACTGTACGGGTATTGCGGGGATTCCTATAGTTTTGGTAGCTATTGGAGGGTTGTTGTACTTTTTCTTTAGGAACGTCCGACGTTGTAGTTGGTGGTCTCCTGGCTGGGCCTCGATGGGTAGAAGTCGAAGTGGCTGTCGCTTTTCTGAATTTCCCAGGAAAAAGCTTTGTAACGCCTCCTTGTTCTTTTACAAGCTCTGAGAGCTGAGGCTCGGCGAACAGATGTTGCTCGCAAGGAGGAATTGAGTGTAATAACTCATTCAGAGTTTTATTCTGGGCTTTATAAATTCTTCTTTGTTGAATCACTTCTGCCCGTTTTCCACAACTGTATTGCAACAGAGCGTCTGAGATCTTGCGGAATGAGGAATCCGCAGCTAAGAAGTTTTTACTTATATATAATTTAACGCTAGGTTCTGCTATTTGATAAATTTCTTGGAAGGTCTGACGCTATTGCAGAAGTTCATGTGTAAGCAAATGTCATCGCGTCCTCTAAGATTACGAGCTTATCTAGAAGAATTTGTAAACTAAAATCTATCTGAATGTATAAGTCTAAAAAGTGCATACGGTTAACTACAAAATTATCTCTAATGGTAGCATTTTCCAATAGGCTAGTTAGTTTTTTCTGATTTCACAGGCCTGCAAAATGAAGGTCATAACTTCCTCTCTGGAATTTGATAGCTGATTCTGGAGTATTTTGATGCGCTGATTACGAATATGTACTTAGTTTTTCTCCATCACCTCCTGATTTTTCAAAAAAGCTACAGATAGAAAATTGAGAAAAAATCCAAGTTTTCACTTAAAAAATTATATATTTAAAAAAGTACTTAATTTTTAACTTAAAAAACTATTAACACGTAATAACAACTTATTGCTGGGTTAAAATACACTTAAATTTTATTTGTGGAACCTGGTCCTTTTTTCCTGGAAGCTTCTGTTGTGCGATTTTCGCTTATATTTCCGGTTTGGATCATCACGCTTCAACAACCAACAATAGTCCGCCATCATGCTGACATTCCATCTTCCTTGATACCGGACTTCAAGCTCTTTTAAATCTTGGTGAAATCTTTCACCTTGTTCTTCGCTAACGGCTCCTAGATTTTCTGGGAAGTAATCAATGTGCGAATTCAGAAAATGAAGTTTAACGCTCATATTACAACCCATTACACCAAAATTCGTTATCATTTTGGCTACTATTTCTTTATAGTCCGAGCTTTTATTGTTCCCCAAAAAGTTTTTTACCACTTCCTTAAATGATTTCCACGCTTGTAACTCGACATCATTGAGTTTTTGATCAAATTTTTCCTCCGACATCAATTTTCTTATATCAGGGCCGACAAAAATTCCTTCTTTTAACTTAGCATCTGATAAAGATGGAAAAACTGAATGCAGATATTTGAAACCTTCCCCATCTTTATTTAAAGCCTTCACAAACTGCTTCATTATACCCAATTTGATGTGTAAAGGCGGCAGTAAAACTTTTTCTCTGGGAACCAAACTCTGTTTAAGCACGTTTTTGATTCCTGGGGTTAGTTCAGTTCTTGGAGGCCATTCCTTTTTGGTCCAATGATGTTGTTTATCCCGGCTATCCCATTCGCAAAGAAAGCACGGGTATTTTGTATAACCACCTTGTTGGCCGAGTAGCATGCTTATGATTTTCAAGTCTCCACACACCATCCAGCCGTGATGTTCGTAAGCTATAGTAGCTAAAAGCTTTTCCAAATTTTCATAACATTCCTTTAAATGGACAGAATGTGCAACAGGTAGTGAGGCATATGTATTCCCATTATGTAGAAGGACTGCTTTTAAACTTCTTTTTGAGGAGTCAATAAACAATCTCCACTCCTTAGGATTGTATTCAATGTCGAACATTTTCATCAAGCCAGGAATATCTTTACAGTACACCAAATCATGATCTTCAGCGAAGAATGGAAGGAAATCTTTTTCTCTGTGACGGTACCATGAAAATGAAGTACCAGGTGCAAGCATATTTCTTTCTTTTAATCGTGATCCGAGGAGCTCAGCTGCATCTTTGGGGAGATTCAAATCTCTTGTCAAGTCGTTTAAATCTGACTGTGAAAAGAGCTGACACTCGTTAGAATCTACTTGAAATACAGGATCAGATTGGGATGCATTCTGTTCATTTGTATCATTAGCAGAATCTTCAATTTGTATAGCTGGATACGGGGGCTGCACCATTTCTGAATCTCCGAAAACTGCAGGCGTAACTGATGACACATTTGGATAGCTTATGTCACTTTTATTTTTAGAATTGTATCCAGTTATGTCACAACAACAAAAGTAGCAATCTTCAACATGGTTGTTAGGCTCTCTCCATAGCATGGGCGAAACGATTTTGAAGCTATTTTTCTGTCCTTTTGACCACTTGCGAAGTTCAAGTAAACAAGTCGAACAAACTTTTTGAGGTGTCCAAGTTTTGTCTTGGTTACTTATAGAATGTCCAAAATAACTTTTGTAAATATTTTTCACATAGTCTGTAATGTTGTTTCGTTGTTTTATCACCATGAATTTCCCGCAAATATAACAAAAACAATTCGAAGAGTTTAAACAACTTCGCGACGACATTTTAAAGTTTAGGTTGCAAGATGCGCACTTCGACTGTTAGTTTTCTAATTCAGAGTAGGTACTTATACAAAAAAAACCTTTTGTTTTCTTCATTATACCCTTTTTGAACAACATTAACAACAATTAGGCAATATCACCTAAACATCGTGTATTAATGAGCTCATTACTAAATGAAGCCAAAATGACCCGTTTTCGAAATGGTTAATGCGAATTACTTACACTTATTATGTAGTAATTAACAAATTACTGATTTGCATTCATTTCTATGTCGTCTTAAACTAATTAAATGCAATAAAAATTAAGCTGAAGTAATTAAGTGACGTTTTATAGATTTTAAAATGTATGCGCTCAGACATTTTTAGTTAAAATCTTAAATATTCAATATCAAAGAATCCTGACGTGATAGAATTTTTTTATTATTTTTCTCGTAATCAGCACATTAGAAACTATAGAAAACGTTAATCAGATCTCAGAGAGGAAAACCATTGCAGACCTGTGTTTTCATTTAAAATAGTTATCTGTTTACTAAATTCGTTTATCAAGTATAAACGAATTTTTTAGCTAAAAATAGGGATTGCTTTTCTAAACTTCGTACTTTACTAAATGAATTGCGTATACTCGATAACTCATTTTCTATTTTAACAGCATCTTCATAGTCTAAATTACCGGTAATTGCTTTAATAACAGATCCTAACCCATTTACTATGCCACGTCTAACATGAGGTGTAATAAACATAAGCTTTTTACCTATTAAGTTTATACTAAGTTCTATTTGATCCTTATAAGTCCTATATGTATTCTCAGTACCCAACATACTTGACTCAATTGTCTGAGTATTAGCGTATAATGCCATGAGTTTTAAAGTAACTTCGTGCAAATAAGATACGTTATAAACACAAACCAAATGATAAGTATCGATTTGTTTAACAGCTTGTCCTTGTTTCAGCAAAAGTACTCCGTTTTCATTATTGACCGGGCTTAGGGTCAAGTTGGCGGTTGCGTAGAGCACGCAGGCTCCTGCGATGAGGGTCCTGGAACATGTTGCGGTCGTTGTAGGAGTTTGAAGTGAACTCTAATAGATTTTGCATTTGGATGACTACCTATGATTTCAGCTATGTTGTTAGGATGCAGGTGGATGATCTTATATGGACCTTTGAAAACCGGTTTCGTCTTGTCGTTGCGCGCAGTTTTGGCCACCTGTTTATAGACCATTTCACCTACCTTAAATGTAACCGCTTCCGCTGCTTGATTCCGCTTTTCTATTATTTGTTTCTTATTTTTAGACAAATGCGCTGCCAAGCACTCTTGCACAGCTTCAGCGTTCGCACGGTGTTTAAGGACGTAATCCTGGTAAAATTCCTTGGGATAAAATAACTCTAACGGGTTCCTAGAAGCCGTATGACCAAACAAGAGCTCTCTGGGTGTATAACTTGTTGCAGAGTGTATCGAATTGTTATAAGCTATGATTGTGTACTTCATTATTAATTGAATAGGATCTTCTTTATTGGTCATTCGCTGTATTCGCACTAACCGTGTCCACCATGTTACTCATGAAATTACTTAATTGAGTTGTTAGCGAGTTGCCCAGATGTTGGTCACAAATATATACAACACAGATATGCATTTTATAGGATACCCGAGGGTTCCTATGGTGTAGAGTAAGTGTAACCCACAGATCTTCGGCAGATGAACACCAATCCTTGCGATCGTCAGCAACTAGCTCACGCCTTACCGCTATTAGTACCCCCCCCCTCCCATTGTCTGATCAGTATTAGCATAATCACGGTCTCGTCTCTATACTAAATAATTATCGCTGAACAGTTCACTATCGGATATGCCATCAATCAGCCAAGTCTCGGTAAGGCAAACAACATCATAACTGTTAATACACACGTTTCTATAAAAAGTACCTGCCTTGGTTCGCAATCCTCGAACGTTTTGGTAGTAAATGTTAATGGGCGCCATCATAAATCATAAAACGCATTAGCAATTGTATAAAAACAAAATATATAAGAAAAATAACAAGGCACATACAATACCAATCATAAAAAAAATGAAGTCATAAAACTTCTGTTCAATATAATAAGCAAGCAAAATGAAGCTTTAATACAACGTACATTAGATTCATTAACACAAATACAGCAAGAGATAACAAAACAATTAATTAACTTGTTATAGAATATTTTTTTATGGATATGCAAGGTAAATGGTTCTTTATACAGAAGCGCAGAGGGTGTAATATTAATATGGCAATAATAAACGAAGCATTTAATACACAGTTGTGAGCGAACAAAAGGCTGGTGAGTTTGAATAATAAGTAAAGAATAGGTACCTTTGTTTATCAATCTTTGTCGGCCCGCACAACTCAATGACATACCGGTATGCAGAATCGAGGAATTTACGAAAAAAACTTCTTTATGTCTAGTTCCGTTTTAATCTGGTGCCTTGGAGAGGTAAGATTTTTCGTATGTATATTTTGCAGCCTTTTACCCATACATGTTCGTAACCTCGTTCTTTAGCTTTAGCTTTGGTGTTGTTGAGCAGTATCTTGTTATCCAAGGTCAAGTGATCATTAACATATTGTTATGTATTTATGTGGAGCGGGGGAAACGCACATGCAGTCAAACCACGAGTCAGTTGCATACTCATTTATTTTTCTAAGACGTCTCGTACGCGCGTCACACACGCAGGTGTCCGCGTCGTACGCATACTACAATATATAACACTCCCTTTCCCACATAGCTTAAAAAAATGGCTTATAGTTAACGGGTAGAACACGTCGCTTTGATCTGCAATTCTGTGAGTCGGTCCGTATATTCCTCGCATTATCTCTTCCTGAACAGTGAGGGGCCGGTAACTCTGGTGTAGAAGGTGACGGTGAGATTAACGGCTCAACGCTCGTATTTTCTTCCTCTCCACGCTGATCATCGTCAACGGGTTGTACGGTATCCGCGTTCGCACCTGTCAACGCATCGCCGTTTGCAGATCGCGACTGCGGCGATGGACTGCTGTCATCACTTTCTATATCTCCGTGCCATTGATTACCATCACAGTGCATCTTTGAATCGTCTCCAGCTTGAAACCGTCTTATCTGATTAATGTGTCGAACTACTGTGCACCTTAGTTCGGGAACGTATACCGAATACATGACATTTCCTATCTCTTGCTTGATTGCCCCTTGGGTCCAACGGAATCTATCATTTCCACAAAATCGCTTTACCCAAACGACGTCATCTATCTTAAATTTTGGTCTTATTATCCCTCCCTTGTTTTTACTCTGTAAAGACTGATTTTGCCTAACTGTCATTGAAAAAGGCGTGGATGTCGGAACGACTTGATATGGATTAATTAAGTCCAGTCGCGAACGTAGAGGGCGACCATAAATTATTTCTGCAGGAGATTTACCTGTGGTACTATTCTTGGAGTTTCTATAATCAAATAAAAATTTTGAAATCTTTTCTGGTAGTGGTATTTTATTATTAGTTTGTAATATTATGCTTTTTATGCCTTTCTTAATAATTTTAACAAAACTTTCAGCTTGTCCGTTACTTGACGGATGATACGCCGGCGATAAAACATGCTGAATACCGTTTAGACTGCAAAAATTTTCGAACTCTCTAGACGTAAAAGAAGTACCGTTGTCCGTTACTAAGGTATTTGGCACTCCTACTTTAGACATAAAGTCGCATAACTTACTTATAACTGCCTTTGATTGAACCGAGTAACAATCAACCCACTTGCAAAATGCGTCTACTATAACTAAAAACATTTGATTATGTAGCGGACCCAGAAAATCCAAATGGATTCTATAGAAAGCATGCGGCGGGTAGGGCCACGGCGAAGGAGGCACGCGCTGTGGCGAGGGCCGCAGTTGCGCGCAGACCTCACACGCGGCTGCCAATCGTTCGAGCCCCGCATCGATCCCCGGGAACCAAAACCTTTCACGAGCGGCGGCTTTCATTTTTACCACACCGAAATGAGAATTGTGTAATTCTCCTAACACCTTATCTCTTAGCGAATGCGGAATTACTACTTTATGGCCGCGTATTAAACATTCGTTTTCCAAAGCTAATTGAAACCGACAATCAAAATAAGCACGTAAATCGTGGCCATGGACTTTTCGCGGCCAACCATGTAAAACATATCTTTTAACACTTTTTAAAATCTCGTCGCGTTCAGTCTCGCTACGTAATTCATTCAGCGTAATGGGTAAACTTCCTTCGACAACAAAATTAACGTAAGCAGCGCGCTCTTCACAGTAGCGGTCTTCCCCCCGCGCTTCCCGCCCCGCTTGATTCTCATTCATGAACGTCGCTCCAGATAAAAACGTCTGCACTGTAATCACCAGTACGAATTGTTGAATTATATATATTTATATGTGCAAAAATTAATTAATTATTATATAACTATTTAGAATAATTGCACCTCAGTAATTGTATAATTTAACATCATACAATATAAATAGTAGTCAAATACTTAACAGTTTGATTAGCTATAAAAGGCGTAACAACACCGCTATCTGTCACTTCTTGTTGTGAGCTGTAAGTGAACGGACATATAAAACTGCCTTGTGTCAAAGTTTAAAACAATAAAATAAATAGTTAGTGTTTGTAGAGTGTGTTATTTAACCCATAACCTCTAACAGGTTATGCGCCCAGTGCCGCGATCGAAAATTCTGTGTAATAAATAAATCAAAACTACCTGCAGTCTAGTATTCAAATCGTGATTCTACTGTGTCGTGTAAAGGAGTGTGATATTCGTAAGTAATGGAACGTTTAAAGCAAAGGAGGAATATTAAGCCGTTTGTCGGCGATAATTACAGTATCTGGAAGTTTCGAATACGTTCATTACTTAGTGAAATGGATATGATTGGGATTATTCACAATGAAATGCCACAAACACGTTCTCAAGCGTGAGACAACATGTTAAGAAGGATTGCTTTTATTTTAAACGAGCGAATTAACAAAAAGATATGGCGAACAGAACGAGAACAATTCAAACAGTCAGTTTATCGCAAGAGTCGAAATCTGACGACTTTTCAGGTTATGCATTTCCGACTGGAGAGTTCCAACAAGATGATAATGTAAACAAAATTACATTTTATGCTGGATTCAGGAGCATCCGATCACATTATATACAGGGACGATATTTTCTTTACTTATTAACATTAATTACATATTCTATCCTTACTTCCTTACTAGTGTTATAAATTCGAAAGTAACTCTGTCTGTCTGTTGCCTTTTCGCGGCTAGACCGCTTAGCCGATTTGGATGAAGTTTGGTACAGATATGGTTTGAAACCTGGGGAAGGATATAGGCTACTTTTTATTGATGTAGGTACCATGCGTTCGGAGCCGCGCGCAATAGCTAGTATACTAATATTGTGAGGCTGAGTAGTTTGTTTGTTTGGTTGAGCGCGCTAATCTCGGGAACTGTTGGTCCGAGTTGAAAGGTTGTTTTAGTGTTGGATGCCCTATTTATCGAGGAAGGCTATAGACTATATAACATCACGCTACGACCCACAGGGGCGGCGCGGTAGCGATAAACGCGGGTCAAACCGCGGGCACATCTAGTATTCTATAATATTCTATAACATACACACAACACCCTCTAGACCAAACTAAACAGAGCTATGGGTACAAGACAAAGTATAAATATACATTTATATATTTTTTTTATAAATACATACCTACATAGAAACACCCAGACCAAGACAAACATCCATGTCCATCCACACAAATGTTTAACTTGTGCGGGAGTCGAACCTGCGACCTTGGGCGTGGCAGTCGGTTACACTAAACACTATGCCATCAAGGCCGCCTAAATACCAATAAAAAGTCTGTTGCTAAAAATGGTTTATTTATTTCAGCTGCAAAAAGAGGTATAATTAATGTTGTAAGCAGCTATGGTGTTCCGAGAGTTTTGGAGAATGTATTGTATTGGCCTGAGGTACCATATAACTTATTATCAGTTTCAAAGATGCAGCAGGTCGGATTGAAGCTTATTTTTGATCAGCATGGAATTCTCATTATAAAGGAAGGTAAAATAATTATGAAGGGTAAGCTTTTACATTAGTAATCTTATTACGTCAGATTTTAGAATACCTATTGAGAGGGGTCAGTCTGTTTCCCAAGCATGTCAGGGTAATGTAAATAATTATAAATTATGGCATCAACGCTTAGGTTATATTAGTATTGAGTTAAAGCGTAATAATTTAATTGAAGACTAAACTGATTGACACAATATTACCTACTGATAATTTATGTGAAGCTTGCGTAAACGGTAAACAGACTAGACTACCCTTTAATATGGTTAAAAACAAAGGAATTTGAAATGTGTATTTATACACAATATTATCTAATGTTCTCATTTGTGTGACTTTGTCCTTTTGAGAATAAATTCTTGAAACCTGAATACATTAAGCGATCATTATACATTGTGCATTCTGATGTAGGCGGACCAGTCACTCATTCGACGTTTGATAATGAGAGTTATTGTTTTGTTTCTGGTTTGGTTTCTTGATATTGTCTTTGGTTTCTTGACTTATAAATCAGATGTATTTTGAAGACTTTGTTGCAAAAAGATAGTCAAAGTTTAATTCAAAATTAGTTACTTTCTAAAGTAATAATAGTGGAGAGTATCTGTCGACTAAAATGAAAGGACAGTAATCACTTAACAGTACCCAGAACTCCACGGTTAAATGGTATGGCTAAACGTATGGTTCGAACCATAACGAAAAGGCTCGTTCTATGTTAACTGGTGCAATGATAGATAAACGCTTTTGAGCGAAAGCAGTGTTAACTGTTGTAATATAACATCTACAAAAGCCCTAAATCAGTCTAAAACTCCATATGAGTTATGGCATGATAGAAAACCAAGTATTGGATCCCTTGGGATGTTTGGTTCAACTGTGTATGTCCATAATAAAACCAATAAATGTAAATTTCATGGTAAGACATGAAAAGGAATATTGGTGGGCTGTAATAGTCCAAATGGTTATACAGTATGGAATACATAATGCGATAAAACTGTCAGGGATGCTGTAGTGGATAAGATTAATTTGTTTGGTATCCAGGCCTACACTAAAGCCTGAAGGGAATAATTTTAAAACAATTCTCAAGGCAAAACTGATGTGGACCAAGTGGTGAAATCAGTGTCAACCAAATCTCAAAATATAAGTATCCCTAAATCAGATATGCATTTTAAAATCTGATGTACAAGACAGTACTAGTAATAATCGCAAAATAGATAATGGGGTTGCATGTGAACCTGACATTGACATGGTTTCCTTACCTGTAAGCAATGATAAAACACATTTACCTAGAGTCAGTGATGGGCTCAAAGATCGTCTTCGTATTTGTTATAATGAAAGTGATGATAATGATGACTATTTGTGTAGTGTCAATTCATTTACATGTATAATACCTAAATCATTTCAAAAGATATAGTCACTTGATAACTTGTTAATAGGTCTTACAAGGAGAAAGCTATTGAAGATGAACTAGAATCTCATAGAATAAATAATAAATGGTCTCTGGTGCCAAGACCAGATGATAGAAGTATTGTAGACTATAGATGGGTCTTTACTATTAAAGCTGATGAGTTTGGAAAACCTTTTAGATATAAAGCTCGTCTTGTTGCCAAATAATATCTTACTGATTATAATTAAACTTTTGCGCCTGTCGCTAGAATAGCTAGTTTTCGTTTTATAATTAGTTTTTCAAATCGATATAAATTATTAATTCATCATATGGATGAAAACCGCTTTCTTAAATGGCGTTTTAAAGGAAGAGATATATATGAATATACCTGAAGGCGTCCTAAGTAAACATAGAAATTATGTATGTAAATTAATTAAAGCATTATAATATGGGTTGAAACAGGCTGCAAGGTGTTGGTTTGAAGTAATTGAGCGATCTCTTAAAGAAAAGGGTTTTCAATATTCATCGGTAGATAGCCTATGGATATGTTAGACAAAGGAAATGTCACGAGAAATATTTATATTGCATTATATGTTGATGATTTGGTTATAGTATGTGCAGACGTTCAAACAATGAACGAATTCAAACGTTATTTAATGACTAAATTTGAAATTCAAGTCGTTATACACAAAATAATAATTAAATAATATGGCATTGCTTAAAACGCGTGTTATATACGCGTGATATCTTAAAGGTACTATGTATCTAAAGTTAACCTATAAAAGAAATTATTATGATAATGTCTTATATGTATATGTAGATTCTGATTGAAGTGGTCATAACTATTCTGATCGGAAAAGTACTACTGGTTATTTATTTAAACTGTTTGAAAAGTGTACTATAAATTGGTGTACAAAGAGACAAACTTCTGTTGCAGCTTCATATACTGAAGCCGAATATATGGCCCTTTACGAGGCTCTAAAAGAAGCCTTATGGCTTAAGTCTCTAGCAGAAATTATTAACATACGAATTAATAAACCTATTGTTTTGAGGATAATAACGGCTGTATAAATATTGCTAATAATCTAACTAGCCATAAGAGATCAAAATATATTGATACAAAATATCACTTCTCATGAGAGCAAGTTGAAAGAAATATAAAACTGGCAGATGTTTTGACAAAGCCGTTACCAACAACTTCTTTCCAAGAATAAACATACAAAATGGGTTTAGAATAAGTATTATTACTATGCATAAGTGTGTACATATTTGATTAACTTATGTAAATTGTCTGATTAGGTTTTTCTGGGTTTTCCCTAATCCTTGCAACAAATGTTGGACCATGTTTACGTTTATACATTTTCCCAGCAAACACTTGGAGGTGATATATGATCTGTTAGGATATTATAAATATCTACAACAATTACGTATTCTTGTTTGAATTGTATAAAGCAGTGATTAATTTTTGAGGGGGCGTGTTGAATTATATATATTTATATGTGCAAAAATTAATTAATTATTATATAACTATTTAGAATAATTGCACCTCAGTAATAGTATAATTTAACATCATACAATATAAATAGTAGTCAAATACTTGACAGTTTGATTAGCTATAAAAGGCGTAACAACACCGCTATATGTCACTTCTTGTTGTGAGCTGTAAGTGAACGGACATATAAAACTGCCTTGTGTCAAAGTTTAAAACAATAAAATAAATAGTTAGTGTTTGTAGAGTGTGTTATTTAATCCATAACCTCTAACACGAATATATTCTATTGAATAATTATAAGCCGATAAAAATAACGCATAACGTTGTAGCCTATTCGCTGATACTTCAGGGATACCACCATGCGGACCGAAAATTGTTATTAACGGTTTATGGTCTGTGCGCAATACGAATGGTGTGATACGACCATATAAGTACTGGTGAAATCTTCTCACACCATAAATAATGGCTGTAGCCTCCTTTTGTAACTGCGAATAGTTATTTTCCGCCGCTGTGAGTGTCCTTGAAGCGAAAGCAATAGGCCTCTCGCTGTTATCCCCACACGATAATTGTGACAAAAATGGCGCCTAAACCTTTTGGCGAAGCATCTACAGTTAATATCAGTTTCGCGTTAGGATCAAAATGGGCTAGCAACTGATCAGACACAAGCAGCTTTTTAATTCGTTCAAACGCGTCGTCATGAACGGAAGTCCATTCCCATTTTTTATTCTTATGTAACAGTTCATATAATGAGCTTAGTATCGACGACGCGTTTGGCACGAAACTCCTATAATAGTTAAAATGTTATTGGATTGCTAATCCAATGTGCTCTGCACGCGTGGGTTCGTATCTCATCCTCGTACTGCTAGGTGGTTACATTTCGCATCGCAGACATTCTCACAATTTGGTGCCGTGTCTGTGCAATCCCAATTGTTACAAAGCTGTCTGTGCATTATGGTAGTCGGTACTGTGTAGCTATAATCATACTCTTTCCGTTGTCTTATGGCTACCATTGTGATGCTTGCATTGCCCATTTTCAAAGTATCGCCGGTTTGCATGTTCAAGCTTGTTTCGAATATTAGTTCACTCCCAGTCTGTTGCTCTTGAATTTCAAACGTTATGCTGTCGTATGATTGACAGTTGACAGTGTACAACAATGCCATGATTACCACCCATGTTACACAACCCGTAGATCTACTGGTAAAAAACAACAACAATGGTATTGATAATACTGCTAGGGTTGAGTACGCACGAACTCTCATTGAATCGCAAATTAAGCGCGTGATCGACGGGCGAGTAAGACCGTGGTTTTAAATACCGCCGAGCCTGGCTCGCGGCTCGTTGGTGCTGATCGATTAGCAAGCAAAACAGTCGCAAACATGTCTTGTTCCGAGTCTGAAGCCTTGTGTTATCTCGCCATAGGATATTACGCAGTTATGAAAAAAAAAGAAAACGCCCTAAAGTTTGGGTTAAAAGTTGGATTGAAAAAAGGCAAGCTTTGTCACATACCCATTTAATTCAAGAATTGGCAGCAGAGCCACTTGATTACCAAAATTATCTGAGAATGTCTGAAGAATCGTACAACGAGTTGTTATCTTTAGTGACACCTTTAATACAAAAACAAGACACTGTAATGCGAGAAGCTATTTCTCCACATGAACGTCTGACTGCTACAATCAGATACCTGGCAGAAGGGAAAAATCAAACCAGTTTGCAGTATCCTACTTTAATATCTAGGCAAACTTTGGGAAGAATTATTCCAGAGACATGCAGAGCTATTTACGGTGCATTAAAAAACGAATACATGAAGGTAAGTAAAATATTTATTTGAACTTAAAATTTTTCACAGTAGCTACTTCAGAACAATCACTGAGAACAATACAACATTATTTGAAAAAAAAAAAAAAAAACTTATGGTAAAAAATTTGAAACAAAATATGACAGCTCGTTTGAGTTTCCTGAGTCAAATTGTTGATTATCTATAGCTGCCTGAACTTGAAACTCTGGTAGAGTTGAGATTGTGGACGTAAAATTAGATGATGAGGTATTTACTGAAGCTGGAGCACGTAATAGTAGTTGATCATCTGTGGGTGTCAGAACTTGATATTGTGGTAGAGTTGTCGCACTGGACGTACAGATGGAAGACCTAGTATTTACTGGAGCAGTTGCAGTCAAATAATTTACATTTCCATGTCCCACGTTAACTTCTGAATTTACAGAGAGCCGTTGCATTTGCCCATAAAAAATTACATCGTTGATTAGTTTCTCTGATAACATTTTCTGTTCTTTCGTCATTGTCCTTAATTTTATAGCAACGTTTTTCCCAAAAATATCAAACTCATCATCTTTCTGACTGAGCCGTTGACTAATCAAACTAAACATATGATTTACATTGTCGTCTTTTCGTTTCCTTGTAAATGATGAAGGTTCAGGCGTTGTAGCTGGAGATGGAGTTTGAGATGACTGTCCAGGCAATGAATTAAGCGATGATGACGGTGGACTAATTATCTGCAATAAAACAAATAATTAAAGTACCTCTTGTCTTGTTTCAGTTTCCTGGTAATATAGAAGAAATGAAAATGATAGCTAAACAATTTCAAAACAAGTGGCAGTTCCCCAATTCTCCAACTCCGTAGGGACATTGCCTCATTGGCATGTTTCTACAGAATATACCACGGGGAGTGCTCTGAAGAGTTATTCCACCTTATCCCGCCCTCCCCTTTCATATCCAGAACAACGCGTGCTGGGCTCAGATGCCATCCTTACACGGTAGAGTCGATTACAGCGCGTACCAAAAAGTTTGGGTCGTCATACCTCTGCCGAACGACCAAGGCATGGAATTCTCTGCCAAGGCACGTGTTTCCTTCTTCCTTCAATCCTGGGTTCTTTAAGCGGGGCGTGAAAACGCATCTTCTCAGGCCGTCAAAGTAGAGACCTCAACATCGCCCCGGCTACTGTGGGGGCGATGTGGAGGTCACTGCTCTTAGACCACACGACTGCTTACCATCAGGTGGAGTGTGGTCATTTTGACGAGCAAAATAAATAAAGAACAAAAAAAAAATTGCCTTGGATCAGTAGATGGTAAACACGTCAAAATAGTTCCACCTCCTGGCGCTGGATCCCATTTCTTTAATTATAAAGGCTTTCATAGTATTGTTCTCATGGCAATTGTCGACGCAGATTACCAATTTATATATGTTGATGTCGGCATTAACGGCCGCGTTTCTGATGGAGGAGTTTTAAAAAAGACAGAATTTTATAAGCGTTTGAATGAAGGTGCTTTAAATATACCACCACCGGAAAAACCAACACAGGACTCAGATCCTTTACCATTTGTGTACATTGGTGATGAAGCTTTCGCCTTAAGACCAGATTTCTTGAAGCCATATCCACAACGAGAATTGAGTGATCATGACAAGAGAATCTATAACTATCGAGTGTGCAGAGCTCGGAGGATAGTAGAAAATGCGTTCGGTATTTTAGCCGCAAGATTTCAAATATTTCACAGTGCTATCAACTTCCAATCAGTCGAAGATATTATTTTTGTGGTATTGGCTTGTTGCACTCTGCATAATTATTTATGCAAATCCAGAAGGGATTATATCTCTCCAGGTGACAGTGACACAGAAAACCATATTACTGGTACAATTCAAGAAGGTAAAATACCACCCGGGCTTAGGCCCGGGTGGTATTTTAGAGCCCATACAGGTGACCCGTACTGGAAATTCAAGCAATAATGCAAAAAAAGTTAGGGAAGATTTTGTGAAATACTTCAATACTTCTGGGGTTGTACCATGGCAAGAAAGAATGATAAATTCGTAATTATAATAGGTACTCACATCGTTCAGAGAATCTTGAGTTGATACTTATTTATTTATTTATTTATTCATAAAGAAACAATATAAGCTTACAGCAATACACCAACACGCTTACATGTTATGCTAATTTAAAACTAGGTTAAAAATGTATTTATTATACTAATTAAATAATAAGAAAACATAAATAAAACAATTAAATTAAAATTATAAACCTATCAAATTAAACAATCAAACACATTATACATTATTTAAATACAATAATACTTTCTTTGTAATTATGCTCATATTATCAAAGAACATGTCTGTATCTGGATTCGCTCGTATTAAATTATTTATGGACTCAATAGCCCTACCAGTCGGAGTACTGGCGGCGGGAGATACACGCCATGATGGTGAACAGGTAAGCAGCTGATGCCACCGTCGTCCAGTGCCACGCATGTATTGGTCTGGAACGTAGAAGTGTATGGATTCACGCACTAATGGGTTATCGATTTTGTGATTTAGAAGTTGATAGTAGTGCATTACTAGTGTAAAACTACGCCTGAGCTCTAAAGTGTCCAGACCAACCATCCCACAAACAAACATGGACGGGTAGAGATATGGGTAATATCCATGTATGCGCTTGTATATGTAACGACCAAATTTGCGTTGTATCCTTTCTACCATTAAAGTATATAGCTTTTCCTTTGGGCTCCAGACAATCGCGTTGTATTCGAGTTTACTTCTTACGTATGCATTATATAGCAATTTTATAACAAGTACATTATTAAATTGTGATGACATTCTCATTACAAACCCCAACGACTTACTTGCATTTTTAGATATGCTTTTAATATGATCAAAAAAATTAAACTTTGAGTCCAACATTAATCCAAGATCACATATCGTAGTGACGCGTTCGAGCGGCTGCCCTGTCATCTTGTATGTCCATACGATTGGAGATCGGGAACGAGTAAAACTGATGGTTTTGCATTTGGCAACATTTAAAGCTAGTTTGTTTACTCTGCTCCATTCTGCAACTGCATCTATGTCGCGTTGTAGGTCTTCACAATCTGATGCATTCTTAATAGTTTTAAACAATTTGAGATCGTCAGCAAACATAAGACTTTCTACGCTAGAGAGACTGTTAGGCAGATCATTTATCATTATTATAAATAAAGTAGGACCCAAGGTGCTTCCCTGACTGACTCCAGATCGAGTATAATAATCTTGTGATCTATAATTTCCCATTTTTACATATTGCTTTCGGTCCTTCAAATAGTTTGCTAAGAATTTAAGTAAGTGTGTATCGAATCCTATAGATGAAAGCTTGGTTAACAGTATGTCATTATCCACAAGATCAAAAGCTTTGGCAAAATCAAAGTATGCTGCATCTATTTGACATCCTGACAACGTATTAGACTTTATGAAGTCGGTAAACCTAATGTGATTTGTTAAGGTGGATCGTGCGGGCCGAAAACCATGTTGGGAGTCGTTTTAATATGTATTTTATTTGAGGAGTGATATCATTTTTAATTATTGTTTCAAAGATCTTCCCAAACACCGATAGCACTGCGATAGGTCTGTAATTCGTAACCTGAGTAGATGAGTTTGATTTAGGTACGGGGGTCACCCTTGATATCTTCCATTTACTTGGATAAGAACAGTATTGGAGGGATAAGTTATATATGTATAACAGGGGTGTTTCAAAAGATATGAAACAGTCCTTTACTAAAAATGTTGGTATAAGATCAGGCCCAGAAGCTGTTGATATTTTAAGCTGTCTTACTGCACGTCTAAGCTGTGTTAAATTAACATGCGCAACACTTACTTGGGACATACTATGCTGTTTAATTGCATCTTGTTCAGCCGCTTTAAAATCTAGGTTAGGAATATCACTATGAAAGACTGAACCAAAATATTCTGAAAATGCATCAACAGCCTCCTGACCTTCAACAAACCTATCGTTATGAACAAATTTATTGTCCTGTTGCCTATTTTTCCTTTTATCTCTAACAAATTGCCAAAATGTTGAAGGGTCATGTATTATATTGTTACCCACTTTGTGTAAATAATTTTGAAAAGCTTTTTTTACTAACTCTTTTACTTTGGTTCTGTAATATTTAAAAAGTTCTTTGTTAAATTGAAGACCTCGTATTTTGAACATTTTTAGGTTATAATATTTTAGTTTTATATAATAGATTATTTCTCCCGTGTACCATGACGGGTATTTATATTTTTGATTGAGTGGTACTCTTTTGATCGGGACGTGATTATTTATGGTGCTATTTAGTTTATTATATAGAATGTCAACAGCGATATCAACGTCTTTCTGTTGCAATAGGTCCGACCAGTCTATATTTGCTATATCCAAGTATAAACCCTGAAAATCCGCCTTATGAAAGTTCCACTCACAAATAAGATTAATCGAATTTTTATTACCTCTCTGTTGAGGGGATTTCCCGGTAGATATAACTCTAGGCAAAGCAAGAAATATTTCAAGGGGAGGGTGATAGGCATCGGCTGGTACGAGGGCATCATCACTGGAACCCACACTAATGTCACCGGAGCTAAGATTTGCCAATACTAAGTCCAAGATATAGTCATGTTGATTGCAAACATTATTATATTGTTGGAGCCCACATAGATCTAGAAATAAATCATATTACATCCTAGTGGAAGTACTACATGATTTCAGATTAAAATCGCCCACTATCACAATTTGGTATTCTGGAAACATATTAATGACATTTTCCATACATGTTAATACATCGAGATATTGTTTACTGTTATAATTTGGTGGTAAATATACAACACACACAATGAACTTAACAAAACCTGTTATGGTCACAAACAATATTTCCTTGTCACAAGTTAGACCATCAATATTTGTAACTGCCTTTACCGTGTAACAATCTTTGACCGCTAATAATACTCCACCCCAACCGACATCTCCAGTTCTATCTTTCCGTAATACAATATAATTAGGCGGAAATAATTCTGCGTCGTTTATCGAGCTATTAAGAAATGTTGACTACGAGTCTCATCGTCGTCACTTCGAAGAGTTGACATTGATGCTGTAGCTGTAAAATAATTGTCTGTATTACATATTTGTTTCATTAGTTGATGTTATTTGTTTATATATCCAGGGTGTAACGGTTAGATGTAGTCATATTTTAAGGGCTTGTTCTACCCATCAACACGAATAACTTTTACTATGGGGGCAACTTCGAAATCGCGAAAAAAAATGAGCTGTTGCATAGAAAAGTTCAATAACCTCCCGATGCAATGTATGAAACAGCAGTATTTTTTGCGATTTCAAAGTTGTTCCCATAGTAAAAATTGTTCGTATTTATGAGTAGAACAAGCCCTTAAAATATGACTACACTTAACCGTTACACCCTAAAAATAAATTTATGTGTTAATAAAGAACTACATACTTACATACCACAATTGTTACCTACTTGTCAATAACCAATTTTTTTATTTTTTTATTTATAGTAAAATTTATAGGTACGCACCTATATTACCTATATACTTACTTTCGATCGGATCGTTGAGAAATTCTAGCTCCCTATAATACCACAACTTTGGCTGATACAAATCTTCAACTCCGGAGCCGGTTCTCATGCTTGCTTTAACCTTGTTTCGTTCTTTCCTGTGGGAAGCTCGTAGTGACTGAATTTTTTTCTTAATATGGGTTATATCCGAGTTTGGTTCATATTTTTTTGCAATATCCACGAGTTTATTATATGCTGCAAGCCTATTTGCTTTGTTTTTATACTCGCTTGATTTAGTTTGCCATAAACAGGGACAGTCTCGAAAGGCATTTATAAATTGTATTATAAAATCGTGGCTGCAAGTACGTAGATCCATTATTGTGACACGGACTGAGCACGCACGTTACGAAGTTTGTAGTAGGTAGGTACACAGCTCTTCTGGTGCACATCCGTCCTCTAGCGCTGTCGCCGAAAAGTGACGGCTCGGCTCGCCGGCCGTGATCGACACGCGGTTTTGCATGGCGAGCCGAGTAAAAAATATAGCACGACGACGAGCCGCGAGCCAGGCTCGGCGGTATTTAAAACCGTGGTTTTGCAATGATACACCGGCGAGCTTTACCGACGAGCCATAAAACCGCGGTCTTACTCGTCCGTCGATCAGGCCCTTTAGTTTGTCCTCCAATACATATGCGAAACTTATCATGCCAGCAATAAACAATTCTAACCCTTTGACCCATGATGTGTAAATAGTTTCACATACTAAGCAGATGACAAACACTACTACAGCCAAGGTGTAGTGCAGCCTATTGTTCGTACGCGGTGGTTTGGGTGCAATTGTTGTACTGTTACACGCTACGTATATCGGCCTATATTTACTTAGAGCTTTCAACTTGCGTGGTGCATCGATTTCAGCAGTGGTGCAGATGTCTTGGGTTACTTTGACTTTAAAAATAAATGATTTCTCCCCTACAAAAACTGAATCTTTATATAACACTATTGGGAGCATGCTACCATCTGTTACTACTCTTCCTACAATCATCGATAGCGTGCACTCATCTCGCACATCCGACTGTTTACAGTTCAAACGTTCCCGCCTCCTTATGACGGCGTCCGATGTAGTGTTCAGTAGGCATGTACTAGACTCCTCTTTATTTGCTTTTTTCGTCGAGTTGAAATTAATTTCAACATTGCAAATCTTCACTACACCGTTCGCACAATCGCAGCCCGATAATTGTTCCTCCTTCAGTGTGAATGTGTTCTTTCCCACTGATATTTTCAAACCATCGGTTGTTGTTGTTGTTTCAGTTTTGATGTCTACCGGTAGTATGGTTGCTGCAAGCGCACCGTAGGAAAAGACAGCAATATCCGATTCTTCTTTATGGGGTACTATTCTATTCACCAAATCATAGACTAACAGCGATAATTCACTTTTCAGTTTGGCCGTGACTTTAGCTTCTATGACCTCAGTTAACTTATCCACATCTATTGCGGAGCTATTGATCCTATTGTTTAGAACGTCTATCTGATTCTTCAGCATAGCATTCTCTTCAGTTAGGTTTGCTATTTCTCTCCGTAATTGGTCATGATGTGTTTGATGTTGCTTTACGGCATGATCATTTTCCTCCAAACCATGTTTCAGTTTGTGAAGAAGATCGTTGGCGTACGTCAGATATGAAGTTTGGCCTGTCGCCCAAAAGTCTATGGTTACTGCTTCGCCCAGTATTTGCTCTGTTTTTGGGTTAAAATATTTGACTCTCGCAGACGAACCACCTTTGCCGTTAACGCCTACTAGCTTGTACGGGGTCCAATCGTCCCCACCGCAGGATTGGCAATCACGCCAATCACCATGTCCATCTATCCAATAATATTTTCCCGACGCGAAATATACGCATCCGGGGTTCGTACATAGCATTATGAATTCATTAGGATCTGTATTTCTGAGCGTTTCGCTGTCTGGATTTATACCAACTCCGTTATCGTCTTCCAATAACAACGTGATATTTTTTAAATTTTGATTTAATTTTACAATAGTCTCGCTATTTATTATAGTTGTGGATTGCACACCCTGCAGCTCACTTGCTAATGACCCTATTTCAACCTCTGTGCCGTTCTTGTAAGCTCGAAATGATTTCACAGACATATAGTTTTTTGGTATATTGTTAACTTTCTCAGTGATCATCGTCCAATAAGAATTAATTCTGTGAGTATGGAATCCGTATCCAATGAAGATACCTTGGGTGTGTTAAGGCGAGGACTTGCTGTTGCAAAGGATTTGCAGCTACTGCATTTCCATGTGGCTTTACGATCTCCGAGCTTTCTCCATCCCATTTCTGTGATGCCTGCGCAAGGGAAATCGAATTGTCCCTCGCACACAGAGCATTTGACGCCATCTCTAGCTTCGTTGTCACAGCGTTTACACTTGAACATTTTATGCGAAGACTTTTACTAATAATAATATAGATTGTAGTTTAAAGTTTGAAAAACGCGCGCTCGTCTTCACTGCCTAGGTCCGATGTTACTCGATCACAATCCGAGCGAATGCCGAACTACTGTCCTTGCTATAGCGATGAGTGGCGGGGGAAGGCCGGTCAGTGACCCCAGCTCGTCGTTAATTTGTTTGTTCGCGGAATAACTCTTGCACTTGTAATTATGTTTAAAATTTTGAAACGGTTAACTTTAGTTAATTCTTATTTACGGAGTAATGTCTTGATGGATTTCAAAAAGGGTTTCGGCACTGTTTATGTGATGTAATAAGCTACGCGACGATGTATAGTTTATTAACCAAAGTCAGCTTTTGGTCGTTATTTGGATTTTTGCACTGAGAGCGTAATGCAGCTATACGTATGGTCACGCACGAGACAGCGACTAATCTATCAAATACTTGTTTCAATCTGTCTATATGCTCCTGAAGTGACGTAGATACAATGATGACGTCATCAAGATACGTAAATACGTTGTCTAATCCCCTTAGAGTATGATCCATTAACCGTTGAAATGTACTAGGCGCGTTTTTTCAAACCGAAAAGCATTCTTAGAAACTCATAATGACCTCTTTCTGTAGTGAATGCAGATTTCTCTATGTCATTTGGGTTCATCTCTAATTGATGGTAGCCGCTAGCGAGGTCTAATGTCGTAAAATAATGTGCGCGTCCAAGTCTGTCTAATATGTCATGTATATTTGGTAATGGATATTTATCTTCGATAATTCGATCATTAAGTCGCCTATAATCAATTACCAGCCTCCATTTAACCTTGCCTGATGCGTCTGGTTTCTTAGGGACAATATGTACGGGACACGACCATGGTGAAATACTTTCTCTAATTATTCCTTGTTTCAAAAGATTATCAACTTGGTTCTGTATTTCCTTGCGTTGTTGAGGAGCCTGCCTATAGCTTCTAACAAAGATTGGGGTGTCATCAGTCAGTCTCAGTTCGTGCTTTACAGTATGTGTGAAGGATAATGGAATGTTGTCAGAGTGAAATATGTCCCTATAATTAAAACATAACTTTGTAATTTCTCTCTTTTCCTCTTCGTTCATATGGTCAGTACGTATTTTTTTTAAATTTTCTCGAAGCTCATTTTCTATGGCATTACTATTTTGGATGTTGAGATTATTTAATTTGCATGTGTCATAGTCAAGTCGTGATTCTTGTGGTAAAGGTTCGAGTACTAAAGGCCGATTATTGATTATTATTTTCTTATCGTCTGTAGAGTTTATAACAGATGTTCTAAATGACCCGTTCTTGACCGTTACTATAGCAGCTGGCGAATTGAGTCCGTTAGACCAACTATAGTCATTACAAATGTATTGTCCATCTGTATAGTTTGTTTTAACTACAATAAGTTTCTCACATCTAGGCTCAACTCGAATTCTCTTAACAGGATAGTCTAAGTAAATTGGTATCTGTCAATTTGATGATGTTAAAACTCTATTTTTTAAGTCAACGCTAAACCCTAATTCTTGTAACAGGTCCATCCCAATAATACCTATATATTTGGGATCAAAATCAAATAATAAAAATTTGTGCCATTTATCTGTATTAAACTGTGGGGGTAAGGGTAAAAAGGCTATATGTTGATGTACAGTGACACCATGCGCGGTTTTAACTTGAAAAGGCTCATACTCTATGTATTGTTCGAATATGGTACTTTGTATAGCACTAGGAGATATCACACAGTTTGTAGCACTCGTATCTAGTAAAAACTTACCTTTGAATTCTGGTAGTTCGATGTATGGCAGGTGGTCTTTGCCCTGTCTATTTAGATGTACCGTGTAGATTAGCTGTAATCTTCCTGTTCCCTCTCTTGGGGAAAATCCTGCGGGTATGGTGCATCGTCCGGCATCTCCTGGTACATATCGTTAGAGTATTGTAAGTTGTAACACTCACCTTGTTCGTAGCATGAATCATAGTTGCCCTGGTATTGGTCTGGTTCATTTGAGGTGTAAAATAGCTTTTTGTGGTTTGTTTACAGACCTCATAGTCACGTCGGATACTCTTTGCGGCGGGTTTATTTGTTGGTTAGGCACGTTCGGCTGCTGTCTAAAATTAGAGGAGTTTCTAAAATTACCAGAACCACTGGGTTTTACGTTACCTGATGGCTTATTTTGCCATGGGAGCATGGGCTGAGCCCACTGTTGCCTCGGATCTAGGTTCCAACTGTTGCGTTGGGAACAACGTTTTTATTTGGAAACCTTTGGTGAAATGGTGAGTTATTAAACCCAAATGGTTGACTAACATGTGGCGGTGAAGTGGGTAAACTAGGTTTATGCATTTCCTTTTGTTTGGTTTGTACAAAGGGCGCATTTTCAAATCAAATCAAATCAAATCAAATTTATTTGTTAAACACAGGTGATAATGAGATGTTACAAATAATAGACGTGCAGTTCTGCGTCCTGCCAATGTTGGCGTACAAATATTTACATGATTATACAAAACATATTAAAAAAAGGTAATGAAATATACACAAATACACAATTCTTTAAAAAAAGCAGACCTAAAAACTAACACAGTTTATGGAAAATACATTAAAAATAAATTTTATATAACATTAAATGTTGTCGTTCAAGAAGTCTGTAACTGAATAATAACACTTTTCATTCAACAATATTCGTAATTTTTTTCTGAAAAGGCTTATATTAAGTGTTTTTATTGTTTCCGGCAGTTTATAATATATTTTCGGCGCTAAACAAAACACACTTTTCCATAGGAGCGCTATATGAACCTTACGAATACATAATATATTGTGTTTACGTCTACTGCGTGTGACGACATCTGACATTTTAATAAATAAATGGGGATTTTTCTTCACAAACAATGCTACTTCATATATAAACATAGATGGAAGTGTCAAAATTTTATATTGAATGAAATACGGTCTGCAGCTGTCCATCACTTGGAGGCCAAACATAGCTCTGATACATCGTTTTTGGAACTTAAAAGCTATTTCTTTATGGGTTGAGTTCCCCCAGAAAATAATGCCATATCTAAGAATAGATGCAACAATACCATGATAGGCAGTTAGAAGCGCTTCTTTGTTTACCACTCGTGCCAGTTTTTGCAAAGCATAGGACGAACTATTTATTTTTTTACAAATAACCTCTATGTGGCATTTCCAATTTAACTGGCTGTCAATTGTCAAACCAAGAAATTTGGCGTTATTTGTAGAACATATGTCCTTATTCTGATAGTTAATTTTCAGCTTGTGATCATGATACTGTCTTTGTCTAAACTCCATTAAAGTTATTACTAAACTTATTATGTGCTAAACGCGCCTCCTCCTGTCTCGCATTAATAATTGCAATTTCTAGAGTATCTGGATTAGAAATACGTACTCCTATTGATATATGGAATTCCAAATTATTTACATACTGTTCTATAACCATTTTTCGTAATAGGACTTGTCGCTGTGCTTACCCACCGATTGTAAGGTATCTAAAATATCCCTTAAGCGTTTCCCGAACGTTTCCGCATCTTCACCCTTATTACGGCGGACGCGGGTAAGCTCTTGCATAACTTGTATTTCATTCCGCGGTTCTCCTAGCCTACGCGTTAACGCGGTCTTAATGGCTTGCCAGTTATCAAGCGACTCCTCGTAAGCTATTGCATCGATCGCAGTGCCGCTCAATCTACTTTTAATAAGACAAATCAATGCCGGGTTCTCCCTAGCTGGTGGTTCTAACAGCAAGTTCACTTCGTTTTGTTTTATTGTTATCACTAGTTTTATAACCTGTTAGTTAAGTTTTTTGTTATTACTGTTACCTGTTGTTATTGGTAAAGAAATGGCTGCTTTTACCAGTGAGGAATACGCGGACATGTTAGGGTATGGAAGCGCTAATACTATTTATCAAGAGCGTTATCCCAACCGCCGAGTGACATGACTGCCCATCAGACGTTTGCAAGTACTTACCGAAATTTACGACAAACCGGTAACCTGAACTTTCAAGAACCACGAGTGAACGCAGCACGACCCGATACTACCATTGAGGAACAAGTTCTTGCCGAGTTTGACGCGGACCCTACCAAAAGCATTAGACAGATAGCTTCAATACATGGCCTAGGCATATGGAAACTGTGGTCTTGTAAGCTCGAAATGATTTCACAGACATATCGTTTTTTGATATATTGTTAACTTTCTCATTGATCATCGTCCAATAAGAATTTTCTCCTAACCACAAATATGCTAATGCCTTGTCAGGTTGTATAGTGAAACGTTTTGAGGTTTGATTATAGTAGTATGGGTGAGCTTTCGTTCCATTATCACTTGGCCACCCCAACAACATTAATTGCGTTGCCGCCATGTTGTTACACTCTTTACACTTTATTATTTTGCCATTTGCGTCAACTCTTATTACATTGTTTTTATTATTTGCAGGGTAACACATGTTATTATTGCAGATAGTAACAGCGTCAGCGACACATACGATGTAAAGCAATGCCAATGGTAATATGGTCGACAATTTTGCCTTCTTTGATGTAGCAGCCTTGCGGTTAACTTCTGCTAGCTGGGTGGGCGGTGGTGGTCCATGTACAATGCTTACGCCTTCCACTGGGGTCGCCCCGGGGACTCGCTGCATAACCCATCCTCCTCTATCCCATCCTCGTCGCCACTGTTATGTATTTATGTGGAGCGGGGGAAACGCACATGCAGTCAAACCACGAGTCAGTTGCATACTCATTTATTTTTCTAAGACGTCTCGTACGCGCGTCACACACGCAGGTGTCCGCGTCGTACGCACACTACAATATATAACACATATATTCTATTCTCGCCCTGAAAACCAAGTGCAGTAACCCTAAGAGTTTTGCATTTTTTCACAGCGGCTACGAAGTTATTCTTCACGTAGCTATTGTGCACTGAGCATATTATATTCTTATGATTTTTATCGTTGCGCATAGGTACCCTGGCTATGTAGTTGATTTGTTCTTTGGGTATTTCGTAACCAATGACATTCCCAATCTTGGCTACTATTGTAAACAAATTCTCTGTACTTGACACCGGGATACCCTTTAATTCAATATTATTCATGCGGGAACGCTGCTCAATATCGCGATGGAGGTTCTCAAGTTTGAGTACCCGTTCCTGCAGGACTATAATGTCATCCTTAGTCTTCTTCATGGACTCCGCGTCTTTTTCTAGTGTGGATATTTTATTAGTTAAAGTCTCCATTGTGCTGTGTACAAACTCAATAGAAGTCTTCACTTGAGTGAATTCTGTCCTAATAGACTTTAATTCTGCGAGTTCTTGTTGAATAGACTTGATGCTGTCTATTAAGGATGGCAATGCTTCCATTTGGGTGGATAGCCTCTTTAATTCTGTGAGTATGGAATCCGTATCCAATGAAGATACCTTGGGTGTGTTAAGGCGAGGACTTGCTGTTGCAAAGGATTTGCAGCTGCTGCATTTCCATGTGGCTTTACGATCTCCGAGCTTTCTCCATCCCATTTCTGTGATGCCTGCGCAAGGGAAATCGAATTGTCCCTCGCACACAGAGCATTTGACGCCATCTCTAGCTTCGTTGTCACAGCGTTTACACTTGAACATTTTATGCGAAGACTTTTACTAATAATAATATAGATTGTAGTTTAAAGTTTGAAAAACGCGCGCTCGTCTTCACTGCCTAGGTCCGATGTTACTCGATCACAATCCGAGCGAATGCCGAACTACTGTCCTTGCTATAGCGATGAGTGGCGGGGGAAGGCCGGTCAGTGACCCCAGCTCGTCGTTAATTTGTTTGTTCGCGGAATAACTCTTGCACTTGTAATTATGTTTAAAATTTTGAAACGGTTAACTTTAGTTAATTCTTATTTACGGAGTAATGTCTTGATGGATTTCAAAAAGGGTTTCGGCACTGTTTATGTGATGTAATAAGCTACGCGACGATGTATAGCTTATTAACCAAAGTCGGCTTTTGGTCGTTATTTGGATTTTTGCACTGAGAGCGTAATGCAGCTATACGTATGGTCACGCACGAGACAGCGACTAATCTATCAAATACTTGTTTCAATCTGTCTATATGCTCCTGAAGTGACGTAGATACAATGATGACGTCATCAAGATACGTAAATACGTTGTCTAATCCCCTTAGAGTATGATCCATTAACCGTTGAAATGTACTAGGCGCGTTTTTTCAAACCGAAAGGCATTCTTAGAAACTCATAATGACCTCTTTCTGTAGTGAATGCAGTTTTCTCTATGTCATTTGGGTGCATCTCTAATTGATGGTAGCCGCTAGCGAGGTCTAATGTCGTAAAATACTGTGCGCGTCCAAGTCTATCTAATATGTCATGTATATTTGGTAATGGATATTTATCTTCGATAATTCGATCATTAAGTCGCCTATAATCAATTACCAGCCTCCATTTAACCTTGCCTGATGCGTCTGGTTTTTTAGGGACAATATGTACGGGACACGACCATGGTGAAATACGTTCTCTAATTATTCCTTGTTTTAAAAGATTATCAACTTGGTTCTGTATTTCCTTGCGTTGTTGAGGAGCCTGCCTATAGCTTCTAACAAAGATTGGGGTGTCATCAGTCAGTCTCAGTTCGTGCTTTACAGTATGTGTGAAGGATAATGGAATGTTGTCAGAGTGAAATATGTCCCTATAATTAAAACATAACTTTGTAATTTCTCTCTTTTCCTCTTCGTTCATATGGTCAGTACGTATTTTTTTTAAATTTTCTCGAAGCTCATTTTCTATGGCATTACTATTTTGGATGTTGAGATTATTTAATTTGCATGTGTCATAGTCAAGTCGTGATTCTTGTGGTAAAGGTTCGAGTACTAAAGGCCGATTATTGATTATTATTTTCTTATCGTCTGTAGAGTTTATAACAGATGTTCTAAATGACCCGTTCTTGACCGTTACTATAGCAGCTGGCGAATTGAGTCCGTTAGACCAACTATAGTCATTACAAATGTATTGTCCATCTGTATAGTTTGTTTTAACTACAATAAGTTTCTCATATCTAGGCTCAACTCGAATTCTCTTAACAGGATAGTCTAAGTAAATTGGTATCTGTCAATTTGATGATGTTAAAACTCTATTTTTTAAGTCAAAGTTAAACCCTAATTCTTGTAACAGGTCCATCCTTTGAGTTCAGTCGTGACATCGGTCATAGTCGGACGCGTGTCGCTGTTACTGTGCTATCTTTTTTGTGATTGGACAATTAAATGATCAAGTGATTCCTTGTTACTCCTGAGGCTTTCTTACCTGTTGGTGCCGCCCACTGGGCGGTCTTGGACAGAGACAACGCTACTTTTATCACCTTGTTCTCAAATAAGTGAAAATTCCAAGCTGTGATTCGTCGGGGTTCGAACCGGCGTCACTTAAATCAGTCTGTGGTAGGACGGCGCATTAGACCGCTACGCTACGGAGTGAGTGACGTACGTCGCAAATTAAACAATTGACGTCATCGGAACCGCTACGAGCTACGAATCCGGCGACAACTGCTACGAGCTACTACGCAGACGTACGAACACGACGTAGCAAGCTCCGAGTTACTGTCTCACTGTGCCACAATAATAATACTATTTGCACTAAGATTATATTACTATACGCGCTTTGAGCCGTTGGCGTTCAAAAATTTTACTACTTTTTTAGTAATAAAAGTACTGATTTTATAATGTCGCTGCAACGTACTCCTCCAAAAACCCCTTCTACCCCGATAGAACACACACTATCTGAAAGTGATCTAAACCTAATAAGTGAAGTCTCCTATGTGAATACCAGCCGAAACACGCGCTGCCGTTCGAACAAAACACAGATGCAGTCACCAAGAACGTACGAAGTAGACCTTAAAGATGAAATTACGAAAATGTTCAAAAATTTTAAAACAGAGTTGGATGCAAAATTAAATGATATTTGCGATAAGCAGAACTTACTAATTACTAAACTTTCTACCGATATCTGTGAGTTGAAGATACAAACAACTAAGATACAGACATCTAACGATGAAATAGTACAATCTATGTCGTTCATCAATAATCAATATGAAGAACTTAAAATGGGACTGGAAAACCTACACAAGGAACGAGCTGAACAACGTAAATGCATAGAAAATATTGAAAAGAAAGTTCAAGACCTCCAACTTAAGTCTCGATCTTCGTGCATTGAAATAAGGAACATCACACCCAGTGAAAAAGAAACAAGCTCTGACCTTATAAACACAGTCTGTACTATTGGAAAAGTGGTTGGTACCACCGTCACTCCAACTGATTTTCGGGTCATATACCGCATTCCCGGCAAACCCGGACTAACTCGACCAATCGTTGCAGAGTTTCAATCGGTCCAAATGAAGCACAAAACCTTATCTGCCGTGCGTGATTTCAACAACAGCAGAAAAGTAGTCGTAGACAAACTGAACACTGAACTAATAGGCATCCCTGGCAAGAAACAAGCAGTCTACATAGCCGATCATCTCCCCGCAAGTCTAAAGAAATTGTTCTTCCAATCTCGGGAATTCGCTAAGCAACATGGTTACCAGTTTTGTTGGACTTCGAACGGAAATATCTTTATTCGTAAGGCTCACGGTGAAAAGCAAATAATTATCTCATCTGAACAATCACTGATGGACCTGAAACCAAAACAATGACTAGAATCGATTTACTTGTTCATCAACAGACGTGTCTTATTTAAACTGATATATGGCTTGCTTATAAAAATTCTTAGATATAAGATTACTAAACACTCATACCAATACCTTTCACACTGCACTATCAAACCTCTACAAATACATATCACACATTCACTTACTACCGTAAAACACATACTGATATTAACATACTCACACACAGCTCACTCGAGTCTCCTGCTTTCGCTTTACCTACTGGATAATAAGGTAGCAGAAAATAATTCTTATAAATCAAATTCACAAGGTCACAACTTACAGTGTGTGCTGCCCAGTTTTTGTAAATCCCTTTCTTATTATAAATGGCTAACATAAACAACATTAATTTTGAACTTGACCGTCTAGAAGCGATATCCTCATATAGTTGTATTCCTGAAGACTGCAAATTGTACATCAATACTGAAAAAGGTATAAAACTTTTCCACTTGAATATTCGTAGCTTAAATAAAAATTTTGATCAACTACGTATACTAATATCTGCTATAAATATTAATTTTGACGTATTAATACTAACTGAATGTTGGCTTAGAAAAATAACTAACTTACCTACGTTGGAAGGTTATACGACCCACCATACTACCACCACTCTAAACCAGAATGATGGCGTAGTAGTTTATACTAACATTAAACTAACGTGTAGGGTATATGAACCTGTCTTTATCGACGGCAACTGTCTGGTGTGCAAAATAGATAATTGCGTTGGCGTGGTGGCTATATATCGGTCCCCCTCTTTATCTAGCAAAGATAAATTTAATAATTTCATAAATAGCCTTAATGATGTTTATAATAACCTTAAAACACGTAATAAAATCCTAGTAGGTGACCTAAACATTGACATTGGCCCTTCTTCCACAGACCCCTTTTGTGAAGAGTACCTAACATTTAATGCCTCGCATGGCCTATATAGTTCACACTTCTTACCAACAAGAGTAAATTCATGCTTAGATCACTTTTTTATCAAGTCAGATTATCCATCTACAACAATTATCTTGGAGGCCCATATAACGGACCACATGCCCATTGTTTTACATTTAAAAGAAAATGTATCCAACTCCACGCACCTTCAAACAAGAACCTCTGTTTGTTATGAAAGTATCAAATTAGACTTAGAAAATGCCGACTATACAAATATATTATCAGCAACTGATGCGAACATAGCGGCAAATATGCTTATTACACTGCTTTCAACCACTATAGCTAAACATACTAAGACATCTACGGTCTCGAGAAGGTTTAAAGTTTTGAAGCCATGGATGTCACCAGGCCTGCTAAAATGTATCCGTAACCGCGACAGACTTCACTCTAAGTCCAATAAAGCTCCTGGCAACATGACTCTAAAATTAACTTATACACGCTATCGCAACTTCTGCAACAACCTCATTCGTAAATTAAAACTGGAATATAACAAAACCCAAATTAACAAAGCCGGTAATGATCCTAAAGCCCTATGGAAAGCTATTAGAGATATATCATCTTTACAGAAAAATAAAAATTCTTCAAAAGAACTTTTGAAATTATCTAGTGACGCAAAGACGTCTACTAATTATGTCAGTAACTACTTCAAGGACATTGGAAAAAATTTAGCCGAAAAGGTGCGACAGTCAGCCAACGTCACCGACAATCACACCTCCCTATCATCACTCGACCATAATAGTTCCCTGGGATCACTGGCTCTCTTAGATATAACCGACTCTGAGATTGAAGCCATGATCTTAGAGCTCCGTACAGACTGCGCCACAGGGTGGGACGATATCCCATCTCTAATTTTGCGACAAAATCGCCACTTACTAACACCAGCTATAACGTTCATCTACAACCTCGCCATCCATAGCGGCGTTTTCCCAGACGCATTCAAAAAATCAATTATACACCCTATATATAAAAACGGGGACAGAGACTGTGTAAACAATTACCGCCCAATTTCGGTGTTATCAGCTTTATCAAAAATCTTCGAGAAAATACTAAATCGGGCTCTAAAGACGTTCTTGGAGAGGTTTAGCATTCTGGCTCCGAATCAGTATGGCTTTCGTTCAGGCATATCTACGGAAGACGCCTTAATGGACCTGACCAATGTAATCGTGGAAAATTTAGATGCAAGGTATAGATGCTTATGCATTTTCCTCGATTTATCGAAAGCATTCGATACAGTCTCTGTCCCTCTTCTACTAGAAAAACTTCAGAAACTTGGTGTTCGAGGTCTATCGCATCAGATTCTTAGCGATTACCTTACAAACAGACGACAACAAGTTAAAATTGAGACCTATCTTAGTAATGAGGAATCTACAAGCTATGGTGTCCCGCAAGGAAGTATTTTGGGCCCTACTCTTTTTCAGTTGTATATTAACGACCTTTGCTCCATCCAATTACCCAACACTAAAATCTTCACATATGCAGATGATACTGCCATTTTTGTATGGGGTTCCAACTGGCAAATAGTAAAAGAGCGAGCAGAATTTTCACTGTCCAGGGTTATGAGCTGGCTAGCCAATAATCTTCTAACTTTGAACCTTACCAAGACCCACTATCTAGCCTTCTCACTAAGTAAAATTACCGATCCTAGTCATGATTTTTCAATAAAAGCTCACACCTGTACGGACTATCACGCTTGTACATGCTTAGAACTTGAAAGGGTTAATCAGGTAAAATATCTGGGCGTACTTTTCGATCACAGGCTAAAATGGGACAACCAGATAGGTCTAGTCACAACAAGAGTTAGGCGGCTAATAGGTGTCTTTAAGTCCCTACGTGATGTCTTACCTCATGACAAACTAACTCAAGTTTATCTTGCTCTATGCCAATCCGTAGCCCAGTACTGCATACCAGTATGGGGAGGAGCGGCTAAGACTCATCTCATCAAGCTTGAGCGGGCGCAGAGAGCTGTGTTGGAAGTGATGACCAAGAGACCTTACAGATACCCGACTACAAGCCTTTACGCAAACTGCAAGGTCCTCTCGATCCGACAATTGTTTATTCTAAAGACAATTCTTAGAAAACATCGTAATGTGCCAATACCAGACCAGAACAAACGTAGTTTATCATCTGTATGCCCTCGTATGACCTGCAGAACTACCTTTGCTAGAAGACAATCTCGTAGTATAAGCATCAAATTATATAATGACATAAACAAAAAACTTAACATTGTTATACTAAGTAGACGCGAAGTTAAAGCGAAACTTGTTTCTTGGCTTAAACAACTAGATTACCAAAATACGGAAGACCTTCTTTCTTTCACAGCCTAACACCCGCCACACATACTTAGAACGCTTATTAATGCAAACACGCACACACATGCGCACGCACATACACACACACAGACACACACACACACATACACACACACACACACACACACACACACACACAAATACACACAACAGGGTACTAATATAAAAATAAATATGTATACGTTTACAAATTAAGATAGCAGCGACACACCGTACAATCTGTACCGTCACCTATCGCACGACTGAATACCGTTTCCCAAGATACAGGCTATCTGCCTAGTTTGGGTATCAGTTTCAGTACCTCCTATATCATTAGTCAATGTTTGTGCTTACCTTTTAAGCTTATGTTGTATGTAACTACTGTGTTCAATAAACGATTTTATTTTTATTTTATCCCAATAATACCTATATATCAGTCTCAAATCAAGTCTCAGTTCGTGCTTTACAGTATGTGTGAAGGATAATGGAATGTTGTCAGAGTGAAATATGTCCCTATAATTAAAACATAACTTTGTAATTTCTCTCTTTTCCTCTTCGTTCATATGGTCAGTACGTATTTTTTTTAAATTTTCTCGAAGCTCATTTTCTATGGCATTACTATTTTGGATGTTGAGATTATTTAATTTGCATGTGTCATAGTCAAGTCGTGATTCTTGTGGTAAAGGTTCGAGTACTAAAGGCCGATTATTGATTATTATTTTCTTATCGTCTGTAGAGTTTATAACAGATGTTCTAAATGACCCGTTCTTGACCGTTACTATAGCAGCTGGCGAATTGAGTCCGTTAGACCAACTATAGTCATTACAAATGTATCGTCCATCTGTATAGTTTGTTTTAACTACAATAAGTTTCTCACATCTAGGCTCAACTCGAATTCTCTTAACAGGATAGTCTAAGTAAATTGGTATCTGTCAATTTGAAGATGTTAAAACTCTATTTTTTAAGTCAACGTTAAACCCTAATTCTTGTAACAGGTCCATCCCAATAATACCTATATATTTGGGATCAAAATCAAATAATAAAAATTTGTGCCATTTATCTGTATTAAACTGTGGGGGTAAGGGTAAAAAGGCTATATGTTGATGTACAGTGACACCATGCGCGGTTTTAACTTGAAAAGGCTCATACTCTATGTATTGTTCGAATATGGTACTTTGTATAGCACTAGGAGATATCACACAGTTTGTAGCACCCGTATCTAGTAAAAACTTACCTTTGAATTCTGGTAGTTCGATGTATGGCAGGTGGTCTTTGCCCTGTCTATTTAGATGTACCGTGTAGATTAGCTGTAATCTTCCTGTTCCCTCTCTTGGGGGAAATCCTGCGGGTATGGTGCATCGTCCGGCATCTCCTGGTACATATCGTTAGAGTATTGTAAGTTGTAACACTCACCTTGTTCGTAGCATGAATCATAGTTGCCCTGGTATTGGTCTGGTTCATTTGAGGTGTAAAATAGCTTTTTGTGGTTTGTTTACAGACCTCATAGTCACGTCGGATACTCTTTGCGGCGGGTTTATTTGTTAGTTAGGCACGTTCGGCTGCTGTCTAAAATTAGAGGAGTTTCTAAAATTACCAGAACCACTGGGTTTTACGTTACCTGATGGCTTATTTTCCCATGGAAGCATGGTCTGAGCCCACTGTTGCCTCGGATCTAGGTTCCAACTGTTGCGTTGGGAACAACGTTTTTATTTGGAAACCTTTGGTGAAATGGTGAGTTATTAAACCCAAATGGTTGACTAACATGTGGCGGTGAAGTGGGTAAACTAGGTTTATGCATTTCCTTTTGTTTGGTTTGTACAAAGGGCGCATTAAAGTTATTACTAAACTTATTATGTGCTAAACGCGCCTCCTCCTGTCTCGCATTAATAATTGCAATTTCTAGAGTATCTGGATTAGAAATACGTACTCCTATTGATATATGGAATTCCAAATTATTTACATACTGTTCTATAACCATTTTTCGTAATAGGACTTGTCGCTGTGCTTACCCACCGATTGTAAGGTATCTAAAATATCCCTTAAGCGTTTCCCGAACGTTTCCGCATCTTCACCCTTATTACGGCGGACGCGGGTAAGCTCTTGCATAACTTGTATTTCATTCCGCGGTTCTCCTAGCCTACGCGTTAACGCGGTCTTAATGGCTTGCCAGTTATCAAGCGACTCCTCGTAAGCTATTGCATCGATCGCAGTGCCGCTCAATCTACTTTTAATAAGACAAATCAATGCCGGGTTCTCCCTAGCTAGTGGTTCTAACAGCAACATTATATTTTCCACTTCTCTAATGAAAAAATTCAGTGTTTTAGGGTTCCCATCGTATTTGGGTATAAGGTCCCTTATAAACTTTAGGCTAGCCATATCTGCGCTACCCATTGCCATTCTAATAAACAAAATATATAATTATTAATCTAAACGATTACTACTGCTTACCCTTTACGGTAAAGCGTTATAGTTTATAATTTATGCAATATAATAATATAACAATATCACTAAAACAATTGTTCGTTCAGCGACAATGCCTACTGTGCGAATTCTATTTTTATACGATTCAACCTAAACCGTACCTATAAATGTTTAATGATATAAATGTCTATCGCGATTATAGCATACAGACAAAACACAAAGTACACGACAGGCAATATAGCACAGGATACTGGGTAAACGAATTGTACTTACCACAGGAACCTCTGCATCTCCAGCCGGGTCTTGTAGAACAGCAGGCCTCCTAATTCTTCGGAACACCCGCTAGTTGCCACCGACGTAGGTTCTTCTTGTATGGGATCGTGAAAATAACGATAGGTACCGTTCACTCTATTCGGAGAGTTTTATTCGATATTCGAGTGTCGCGATCCTACCGACTGCGCCTGCTTAAAAAATATATGTATTAATTTAAATACAAGTTTATTGTTAGAAATGTTCTACAAGACTAAGTAATTAACATAATAATCTAATATTAAACTTATTGCTAATTATGCATAAACGATGACACGCGCAGGGCTCGCTCGATGCCTAGTGTGTGGTCAGCAAGGCGTAGTCAGCAATCAATGGGTTGACCGCCCGTAATAGCAAAGACTCGAGCCTTTTAGCCACAAATTTAAAGCTTACAAGCCTTTTTTAAAGGTGGACTCATAAAATAGGACTACTAAAAGTTGCTTCTTAAAAAAGGACTTGCGCCTTTTTTAGGCTTGGGCTTTTTTAACTCAAGCCTTTTTTGAAGACAAAAAAAACGAACGAAAAAAAAGCCTTAAGTCTCTTTTGGGGATCAGGTTAATGGGAAGGCAAAATAAATTAAAGTTCAAATATATGTTCTTTTCATTTATAATAAGTAGGTAATACTCGTACATGATTGAATTAAATGTAATAAAGCAAAGATTTAATATTATCGAAAATTAATCACCCAAAACGTTTAACCAGGATGAGAGGCACATTGATGATTGTATGCTTTTATTGCTCAAACGATTCCTTCTTTTATTGATTAAATTCCTAGCTTTGGAAAATGATTGCTCACTGGGGACGCTCGTAGCCGGTATACATAAAATATCATAAGCCATCTTTTGTAGGTATGGTAAGTTTAATTCTTGTTTTTTCCACCACTCTATTACATCTGTGTCTTCGGATTCAATTGGCAGGGATAAATATTTTTCCAGCTCATTATTATTAACTCTTCTTTGCTTATAAATTGAAGAAAAAATACTTTTACCGTCTGCAGGTGAACCAGAAGACTCCGATAGATTAAATTGCCGTTCAGATGCTTGATTACCAAGATTGTATTTGGAATTAAAAAGTAATGTCATAGATAATAGAGTATTTAAGAATTTTCAGAGTAATAATAATTTTTCAATCTTGGGTCCAGTATGACGGAAAACATAGCATACTCAGTGCGGAGCAAAGGACAAAATTCTTGTAGTTTGACCAACATAGCGCCAGAGACTTTTTTCATAAGTTCATTGGTCATCTCCGCATTCACCGCATTAGAAAGTTGTTTCATTAGAACGTCTACAATGGGTACTACATAGTAAATACTTGGGTATTTTGATTTCGATAACAAAAGTGTAGCATCGTAAAACGGCTTCAGTAAATCAATAAATAATTTCACGTCATCCCACATAAATTCTTCACTATTATAGCTCCTAAATTCACAGTAATTTTGACAAAGATAATTAAGCACTTCTTTCATTTTATATGCACGCTCTAGCATTAGGTAGGTCGAATTCCACCTGATGTTAATTTCTTTTAGTAAAGCTAACTGCGGCATACCCATTACAGCGCATGTTTCAAAATAGGTCTGCTTCTTTTTTGAGGAAAAATTTATGAAGTTAACAAGTTTACTTACAGCTGATATAGGATCCTCGATTTCTTTTAGTCCTTTCTTAACCACCAAATTCAAAATATGAGCTAAACATCTAGTATGAATCACTTCATCATAATCATCATTAAATAAAGTCAGTAACTGTAAGCATTTGATATTTACGTTCTCGTTATCTGTAGTAATGGACATAACTCTTTTTTGTAAAACATATAAATCCAAGATTTCTACAATTTATATTTGTTCAGCTTTATGTGGGTACGGTATCAAATCGAAGTCTAAGATAATTGACTGTAATGTACCATTATTTATCAAGTGAGCCGTAACAACTACGTATGGTTTGTTTGTGACGGAAGTCCAAAAATCGAAAGTTAAAGAAATTTTACTTGTAATCATTTTGATTTGCTCTACTACTTCAAGTTGTTTCTGTTTAAATAGTTTCTGAATATTTGATTTAAGTGACGTTGTACTTATTGGCGAGTAATTCGGTTTTATCTCAGTCATCAGTTTTTTAAAATGTTCTTCTTCTACAAGTTTAAACGCATGGTTGCCATGAATTATAAAATTAAGTACTAATCGATCATACTGTGACTGTTTACTCAATTTAGTATTGTTGTTGGCTGAGCTTGAGGGGCGTTCATGACTTAGCAAATGATTTTTAAGCGTAGAATGTGACGATTTAATCGAAAATCCTTTTTTACACATTTTACATTCAAGCCCACTGTCATTTTTTTTATAATGTGTATTCTTAAGCTTTTTATATTTTTTCTTAGGGTTCAAAGAAGATGTAGACGATGTAGTACTCACACTCATACTCTCTGCGACATCAGTAGACACTATAGACACATCCAAATCAGCGTCAATCTCCATTATCGCCCAAGGTTATTGATGAGTAACAATAATTAACACGATAAAAATCAATTCTATTTAAATGTTTCTGTTCAATTGATGAGCGACTATTTGTTTACTATAATAACCACAATGTATGTAGTAGCACGCATATATTTAACTTTACAAAAACACAATTTAGTATTCTATTTCCTGGTATGCCGTACGATAATACGAACGACAAATGACGACAATGCGAGTAGAACGGGTAAACTAAAGCCAACAACGCATAGGCAAAAATATATCTACCCACATATTAAAATAATAAATACCAACAAATGCATTTTACGCGAATTTTAGAGCACTAGTTCTTAAAACAACTAAACACCTAATTAATTAAAAAAATAGCCTTGAAATAAAAGAAGCTACAAGCTTTATTAAAAAGCACTCAAATTTTTAGGCTTCACGCTTCTCGAGTCAGAAGCCATAATTAGAGCTAGCCTCGAGGGCTTGCGAGCTATTAAGCCTTTTAGCCTCCGAGCCATCGCAATAAGGCGGCGAGTTTAAAAAAAGGGCTGAAAGGCTCGAGTCTTTGCTATCACTTGACGCACGTCGCCTGATTGCTTAACTCACATAGTGCTACTTTTGTGCCGTTTTTGAGATATTAAATAAAGTATAGAAAATAGGAAAAAGATAGTCCAAGTAAATATTAATTGTATATTGATACGAAATAACGATAATAAACATTAAAATAAAAAACAAAACTTTAACTAAAATAAACATTTAAATTATAAAAAAATAGTGAAGATCCATGAAAAAAAATAATTTACAAAATTATGATTCATCCTAGTTATCATCGTTATCATCATCCGAGGCGTTATCACTATAATCTGAATCTGAAGTTTCCATGGGTACAAAAGAGAGATCAATGAATTCAATTTCATGATCATCACAAACTAGTAACGCCTCGACCTCTTTTGATAACTTCTTCTTTTCTTTTTTATTGAATTTCCATCGTATGTCACTCAACAAAGGATCCGAAGATAAAAGAAGACTGTTGAGTATATCCTCGTTTGTTGCGAGGCTACTACACTTTCGAGTGTGGTCCGATCGAACCTTTCTGAAGTCCTTGTTTCTGGCTTCTGATGCCTCTTCAGACAAGAAACCTAAAGGCACTACAAGAAAATGCTTCACTATTTCAGGTCCGTGTATCAGCAACTTATGCAAGCTTGATGGCATGTAGTACCATGAATACAATTCAACGTACAAATTCGCTGCTGCATCGCAATACTCTTTGAACATTGTGAAGTTTATTTTCTCACCCGAAGAAATGCATTGTAGTATAACAGCTATCCTTTGGATTAATCCTTTGTCTAATCCTGTGATTCGGGCTGTTGTATCTGTATCAGCAAAGAATCTCCGAGCCGCATTACCGGTATTTGTGTTACCACTTCCTTGCTTGACTATATCCAGTAGTAAGCCAGTTTCTCTACGAAAAGTCTCCTGTATCACTTCTTTTCTTTATTTTGTCTTCTGCTGCAATTCTTTACCTCTTGCCTGACATGATTTAATTTCAATTTTATATGAAATATGCAACACACACTCCATGGACCTAATCCACGCGTGCAGTGAGCTTAGGCCATATTTATAAAGTTCTTCTTGCACTGGTTTTGCTCTCACTGTCTCCAAATCATTCATCTCTGTAGGGCGAGCTTTGCACAGATCACATACAGCAGCCGATGTTTCAGAGATATATGAGTGGACTTTGCCATCTATCTTCGTTAACATCAAGCTATGTGTCACATTCATATTCTCGTATGTGGTGGGAGTAAGGTTTGAGATCTGAGACTCAAATGCAGCTATTTCTGACTTGATATTGGTTTCTGTTTCTTTCATAAATTTGAATGAAATTGGACGGCAATACATAGTCGACGAGGGTCGATCATTTTGCCACAAAGTATTACCACTTGCTGATTCAGTCAGTTTCAGGGGTACAAGACTTGCCATGATTACCGTTGACAAATCTTCACTGTTCACTGAAGATTTTTGATGGTAAACATTTTGACTCGATGCTCCATTCGATGCCCCACTTGCTGTGCAATACGAGTTGCTCACATGATTTGATATCCAGTGATTTGATGAGTCTCTTAACAGTCAAATCTAATAAAGATTGCAATTTTATGTTTTCTGTAATTATAATGTTATCCTTTATTGGATAGCACTCTTTTTTTTCTTTTAACAACCTGTAGTAACTAGATTACCTTGACAGACTCTCTTTGTAACTGAAGTCTCTTAGTGTAATGTAGCGCCACTTGGATAGACGCATTGAGATATACAAGGCCAATGCTTTTTGTACAGAAACTTCTCAAGGTTGTGTCATTCGGCCATCGATAAAATTTGATACTCTGGATACTTCTTCTGGATTTTCGAGCAAAAACTTCAAAACTTTAGCTACATCTCCTTTTCCAGCCGACTTAAGAGCTAATTCGTAGAAAACAATAACTCATTTTGAGAAGAAGATGCACGAAGTTCTTCAGTACGTCTTCTTTTTTGTCGATTCGTCAGATCTTCAAAAGTTTTCCGGGGAGATATTGCAGTAGATGTTGATGCATCTAATTTAGATGGGCTCTCAGCTTCAAGAGTTTCAACTGAAACGTTCACCGTGTTTTCTTTAATGCCCTTGGGCCACTGTATTTCAGAATCCAGCCATTCTGTATTTCTTTGCAAGAAATTGTCAGTAATTCTTTTGGATTTGTTCCATCTGGCACTGACACGGTAACAAAACTGACGGCACCAGTTTTTTAGTTCTTCTTCAAGACTGTCGCAAACTTGAACACTACAGCTTGATTTTAGAACACTTAATAGATAACTATAGTCGCGTAGATCATTATGCTGGCTTAGAGCAACATAGAGATCTAGATTCGTTACAAAACTACTGAAAGACTCTGTGGCTCTTCACTCAGTGAAATTGTAATTACAACTGAATTTCTAATACCCCCTACCACTATTTATGTACTCACAGATATCACAAGCTAGGCACCGCTAATCACCGCTAATTGAATTTCCAGGAATTACACGTGCAAAGTAGCTTAATCCCTGCTAATTGCACTTAGGTAGCGACATAATAAACAACCTATTGTTATATCGGCGTATATAGTTATTGTGCCAGACACGATCGAAGGCCTTCGCTATGTCCAAACTAACCGCCAAGGCTTACGCCTTTGTCTCGATCGCCTGTGCCCAACGATGTGTCAGGTATACTAGAAGATCACCAGCCGACCGACCCTTACGGAAGCCGTACTGCTGGCCACTAAGCAGCTGATGACCCTCCAGGTACCGTAAGAGCTGACAGTTGATAATGAATTCCATTATCTTCGAGAAAAGGGGGGTTATGGCTATCGGTCTGTAGTTGGACGGAATTAAGCGGTCGTCTTTTTTTGGGATCGGGTGGACCAAAGCTGACTTCCATGATGTCGGGACAACGCCTGAAGAGTAAGAGAGCCGAAATAGTCGCGTTAAGACCGGTGCCAACTCAGGAGCGCACATCTTTAACACAATAGGAGGGATTCCATCAGGCCCATTCGACTTATAGATATCGAGGGATAGAAGTGCTAACCCGCACTGAGCGTTGGTGGAATCGGATATCCGGCATACAACCGTCACACCGCGGTATGGTAGGCGGTTTTTGTCCTCCGTCATCCAAAGTCGAGTTGGACGCAAAGAGTTTGCCCAGAAGATCGGCTTTCTCTTTTGCGTCGTGGGTCAACGAATCATTTTCCATGTGGGTGGAAAGGATGGCTTGCAGAAATTTCCTTCGATAGCTTTGGCAAGGGACCAGAATGCACGAGTTCCCGAAGGAAGACGCTCAAGCCTCTCGCCAATTCTACCGATGTGCTCCGACTTCGCCCTTGCAATGTCTCTTTTGAAGGACCTGGAAGCAAAGTTATACTCCTTTTTTAATGCGCTGGTATTTACATCACATGCCGTCACCGCATCAGCCCAGGCTTGGTAAGCTTCCTGCTTCCTGCTAGAAGCGTTTTGGAAGATGGACCAAACCAAGGCCGAAATTTGCCACCAATGGGAACCACAGAGGACGGAATAAAAATCTCCATACCCTGTAGCACCACATCAGCAACAGAATCAGCAACGGCATTAGGATCATCCGGCGAGAAGCAAACTTGTCCACAAGGGTAGGACGCAAAGAAGGACCGCATACCATCCCAATCTGCTGACTTGTAGTGCCACACAAGGCGGCTGCGTGCGACACGCGATTGCGGCGAGCACGTGAGAGGCACTGTACTCCGGACAAGGCAGTGATCTGAAGAACTAAGTGGGGCGCCAACAGATTCGTGGTAGCCATTCGGATGTGAAGTCAGCAGAAGGTCCAACAGTGAAGGATTTTGGCTCTCCACATCTGGGATTCGCGTGGTCATGGTAACCAGTTGTGTCAGGTCATATGCCAGGGCGAAGTCGTGAACAGACCTCCCCGCATGATCGGTCTTACTGAAACTGAGCCAGTCGGCGTGGTGGGCGTTAAAATCGCCAAGTGAAACGATCTCTGCGGACGGGATCTGCTGCTGCACAAAGTGCACTGGATGTGCTCAATGAGTCAGTCAGTTTCGGTGTCACCGCTATGGGACCTATAGAGGTATGCATAGACGCGAGGATGGTCATCGCTGTCTACACGGAGCCATAAGATGGAGAGGTCTCAACCTTCAAGATTGCTGAGGCGACGAGAGCTGATATCGTCTCTAACATACACGCACACTCCGGCCCTAGAAAGAAAGGAGTGTTCTAGTCCGTACCCAGGGTAGTTGAGGTAGGATGTGTCTGCTGGAGACGACATCTGCGTCTCGGTCAAGAAGAGCAAGGCTGGCTTGCTGTCTCGAGGTGGTGGTGAATAGCATTAAAGGTAAAACTCCTCCAGTCTTGGGTATGGGTACTACACGCGGTACTCTAACTTTCTGAATACAAGGAAATATTTTTTTAGCTGCTGCGTAAGCGGCTTTTATTAATGCTTGACTGTCCTTAGGTTTAAGTTTCTTTATTCTTGATTTTATTTTTGACACAAATCTCTTAAAACTTTTAATGCCGGCTCCAGATTTTATTTTAGCTTTCATAACTTTGCTCACTAACCATGAGCTAAGTTTTTCGGCTTTTGCTGCATCCTTCGATTTTAGTCTCTGGTTAGCCATGTTAAGATTACTATGTAATCCCATGATGTTGCAAAAGTTCACGGCTAGCGTGGCAGGGGGTGCCATGGTATTTCTACTCTTGCCTCGGGCATTATTGAGCGCAGTTTCGTCCCCCCAGAATACGAAGGGCGACCTGAGCGTTCACGCTCAGGTACGTTGAGCTCTGAGCGTGGACGCCCAGGGAGGGATTCTCCAACGCTAGCGCAGTTGGTACCCTCCTGGGGTAGCGTTCGGTAATTCAACTGTGCCATCATAAAGGGGGTTGGGCCTCCGGTACCCTCACTCACTCGACAAAACACAACGCAAGCGCTATTTCACGCCGGTTTTTTGTGAGGCCGTGGTATCACTCCGGTCGAGCCGGCCCATTCGTGCCGGCCCATTCGTGCCGAAGCGTGGCTCTCCCATATGAAAATATTTTCTTACCTTTAAACAATTCTTCTTGCTTCTTCAACGTCTAGGGGAAATAGGTAAAAAATAATTTAAAAATTCATTGTGCAAACAATACACAAACAGACAAGTGTATTTGCGCTCGACACTTGACTTATTAACGAGTCAAGTGTGCAGCGGAAATATATTTGTCATTTTTTTTTTTGATGACTCATATTTGCGGACAGCTTATGTCCGCTCGACAGTTGACGGGTTAATCCCTATTTTCGCTGGGTTGTCAGCATTAGGAACTCTAGCTGGCGGTGCAGCCAGTATTGCAAAAACCGTTAACGATTATAAAGCAGCTGAGAAAAATTTGTGGTAGACAGAACGTCATAATAAGACTATGGAAGCTTTAGAATTAGGCAAGGGTTTATACATTAAGCCTCATAAGAATGGCAAAGGTTTGTTTATTAAATCTTCAAAAAACTAAAAAGAAAACTACCCAACCGTGCTCTAACTAATGTAGACATCCAAAAGCATGCAAGCAACATTCCCCAGTTTACATGAAGGACAAGTTACCCAAGGCACCGAAACGTGTTGAATGTGGTATCGTTAATTTAGATAATTCTACGAATGAAGGAACGCATTGGGTAGCTTATATTAAAATGTGCAATTATTATGAATATTTTGGTAGCTTTGGAGACTTAAAACCTCCAATGGAACTGATGCAGTATTTAAAGAAATGTAATGTTTTTTTATAATTGGACGCACCAGTTCGTAAAATCCCTAAGTCCGTTTTTTAAGTTTTGAGATACAGGCGTGTTAAGTATTATAAATTGTATTCATATTAAATACGTTTTTATATGAGAATTAAATGTGTTAAAATTATAAAGTGTATTCATATTAAATACGTTTTTATATGAGAATTAAATGCGAATTGTTTTATATAGGTAACCTGGTATAAATTAATAGTTAGATTTCATTCCATCTAAATGTATTTATAATAATTATATTAACTGGTTTTATAAATAAAACATTAAGATAGCACATTAGTTTTTATAATTCAAACATATTTTACAATAACTGGTAGATACTTAACTTGTTATAATACACTCCAGATGTCCTATTTATACACGATCTCAATACAGAACAGAGCTCCGTTCACTTCGGCGGTCGAACACAGAATGAATCTGTCGTCCGATTACGTCCCCTTTTATACTGTCAAACAAACAACACCGAGAGACCACGTGTACACATTCTAACGTTTTTAACATGAATATTTGGTTGTAAAGGTTATCAATAATTCTAAGAGGATTAATTTAGTACATAACTATAAAAGATTTGCTACAAAAACAACACGTGGTTCTTTATAACCTATAATTGTTCAAAGACATTGCGTATTTTGGCACAGTAAACACATACAGATTCATAAGCATTTTAATAATAATCTATCACGGCCATACTGACTTGTACTTTGCTCTCGAAGTACAATAGTGTTATAAAATCACATTGGTTTCTGGCCTTGACATGTTGGTCATTTCACCTGCTGCTCATGAAATCTTGACCAACATCGGGGCAGTAACCGACCAGCAGTATATGATGTATATAATAGCCTCTGGCCTTGACATGCTATACCTATCATCTGCTGCACATGAATTCCAGTATAGCATCAGGGCAGTGACTGACCAGCAGATATTACATAATTTTAATATTAGCCTCTGGCCTTGGCATATTAGTCCTATCACCCGCTGCCAGTGATATTTCAGACTAACATCAGGGCAGTGATCGACCAGCGGATATATACATATAAGGATACTGAATCATACGAATTTACTGAGTCAAAATTACGCTTTTAATTTAACACTTTATAATCACTTAAACATCACAACATGTCATAATCAATACAATAGATAACACATTATCCATATAACACCAACAGTAATTTAAGTATTTATTGGGTAAGTAGTACTCTACAAACACTTTTGTATTTATTATTATCTAATAATTGAGAAAAGATTATAATATAAATAGTAAGTATTAACATAATATTTATAATCAAATTACACATTTGAGAACATATCAAAAATAGCTACAGATTTCACATTTTTAGCAAAACAACAAATTTTTAGTCTATCATGGCCTAGGTCCACATAACAAAAAGAAATAAATAATTATAGAGATTCCTCAAAAGATACGTTTTGCTCTACCCATTCGCCTGGCCATATTCGCAATTTATCCTTAGCTATAGTTATATTTCTCAAGTTGTTGCGACCTCGTAATGAAAATCTATCACTAGGTAATATTTCAATAATTTCATAAGGACCTTTGTATTTTGGGCTTAGTTTATCGTGGCGCCTATGATCTTGACTCACATAAACTGTATCGCCTATATTAAAAGTTTTATTAGTACGCCTAGTTATATCAAAACGTTCCTTATATTTGTCAGCAACATCTTTGAGACGTTGTTTTGCTAATTCACGATCAGCTTGTGTATGTATAATAGGTTGTAATGAATCATCTACTACATCAGTCAGTCGAGCCTGTACGGAAGGTATGTTACATTCTTTACCAATTAATAGTCTAAGAGGCGAAAAACCTGTCGATTTTTGGACAGTAGTATTTAAGGACTGCTTTCCAAAGAACGTTCGGCCATTCTGAAGAATCATGAACTGTAGTCGTAAGCATATTTGTAACTGTGGCTACGTAACGTTCTACCTGCCCGTTGCTCCGAGGTGTACCCGTAGATATCATGTGATGTTCAATTTGCATATCTCTAAACAAGGATTGAACTAGGCTAGACGTAAAATTGGTTCCTCTATCTGTAACGACGAGACTTGGCGTAACAAATATAGTAATAGTTTCCCGTAAAGCAAAAAGCAATTCCTGACCATTCAAATTCTTTAGTGGTTTAAGTATACAAAATTTCGTAAAGCCGTCTATAATTATGAGAATGTGTTTGTAACCCTCACTAGATTGTCTAAAGGGACCGGTGCAATCCAGGTGCAACGTGTGAAAAGGTATCGATTTATCTATTGGATATAGTTGACCTTGTTTGGGTCCTGTATGATTTTTTCGCGAAGTACAGATAAGACAATGTGTAATATATTTTTTTGTGAAAGCAGCTATGCCCGGGAACCAGAAGTATTGTTTGATTTTATCAAGAGTTTTATCGTATCCGATATGGCAGTGGTAATCATGGTAAAGTCGCAACAGACTTAGCCTATAGCCCCTGGGTACATATAACTTAGGAGTCCCTTCAGGTTCACTTTTATAATGAAGAAGATTATTGATAATAACGTATTGATTGGCATCCATTTCACCATTCTGAACTTTACTTATTAAATTTTGAGTCTCATTATCATTATGCTGTGCAGTTTCTAACCATGATGTCATTTGTAAGTTTTCATTAATTGCATTTATTTTTAAAGGGGTATCGGTCGTTGAAACTGGGTTGCGGCTTAAGAAATCTACGTGCCCTACAAATTTACCTTTTTTATAAAGAATATCGAACCTAAAATCCTGCATGAAGGTCCACCACCTAGCAACACGTGGAGACAGATCCTTCTTGTTCATCGTAGATTTTATGGCGTTGCAATCTGTCACTATAGTGAAATTAATACCTAATAAATATACTCTAAAATGTCTAAGAGCATTATAAACTGCTAACGTCTCTAAATCGTATGAGCAATATCGTGACTCAACTGGGGAGGTGCGTTTAGTAAAATATGCTACCACTCTAATAGTATTTTCAACTTTTTGCATCAAAATAGCACCATAGCCTATAGAGCTAGCATCGGTATGCAATTCTGTAATTAAATTTGGATCAAAAATAGCTAATAAAGGTTTTGATACTAAACGTTCTATCACATATTTTCTGGCCTGATCTTGTTCGTGTCCCCACTCCCATTTTTGGTTGCTTTTTGTCAGATTGGTTATACAGCTAGTTCGTGAGGCAAACTCGGGGATGAACTTTCTAAAGTAGCTAGCTAACCCCATGAATTGACGAACTTCCTTAACATTACTAGGTACTGATGAGTTAACGAGAGCTGAAATTTTGTTATCACTTGGCCTTACACCCTCTTCCGAAATCTGTCTACCTAAATATTCGATCTTTTTAACAAAAAACTTACATTTATTTAAATTGATAGTAAATCCTGCCGAACAAAGGGCTTTAAGGGTCTGTTCTAGATAATGCAAGCCCTGCTCCTCAGTCTCAAATGGAACTAAAATATCATCCATGTATATTAATAAAAAATGTAAATGGCCTACAGCCTTACTTATAGCTTTTTGAAAAACTGACGGACCATTGCAAATTCCGAAAGGCATTTTCAAAAACTCATAATGCCCATCTGGTGTCACGAAAGCAGTATATTTTATAGAATCACTCGCTATGGGAATTTGGTAAAAGCCATTTTTCATATCTATCGATATAAAAAGTTTAGCCTTGCCTAGTTTGTCGATTTGGTCATCAATGAGAGGGAGAGGGTATCTTTCTTTTTCTATAATTTTATTTAATGCCCTGAAGTCCACACACATACGGTCACTGCCGTCTTTCTTTTTCACTAGTAGGACAGGGCTAGCAAATGTGGAGTCACTTTCACGTATTATATTTTTTTGTAACAAGTCTTTGATCATAATGTTAACCTTCTCTCTCTCAACAGGAGCCAGTCGGTATGGCCTATAATAAATGACTTCATTATTTCTTAAGCGTAGGCTCATTTCACCCGTGGTAACAGTACCAATATTATTTTCAGTTGGTAAAATAGAAGGAAATTTTTCAAAAATATTTGATATTTTTGTTTGCAATGCCTTATCTACATGACTTAATAATTCGCTTAATTGAAAACTGTTACTGCATGAGGCCTGGTTAACTATTACAGATGGTTCAGGGTAAGGAGTACGCTGCAACCTACAACCCTCCGAGTCCATTATGATAGCAATATCAGGAAATCTGACGGCGTTTCTACCAATAATACAATCATAAGCAAAATCTTTATCTCTAGCTATGTGAAATTCAATTTCTAAACACACTTCATCGAATCTTACAGGCAGCGTTGCCTTAGCGAATATGTGTAATTTCCCTTTGCCTATTCCTTCCAGAGTTAATGAACATGGATCAAGATTACAACCTGCTTGCCTGGCTAATGAATCTTTTAATACACTACAACTAGCACCAGTGTCAATAAGAGCCATAACTATCACATCTTTGATTGTTATTTTAGTTAATGTAAGATTCACTTTAGTTAAACAATTTACATTATTATTCTCTGTCGTAGAGGATTTAGTGTCGACACGTTTTTTAAAGTAACAAATAGAATCAGTATGGCCATATTTTTTGCAATAACTACATTGAACTATACTTGGATTTTTAATTGCGTCGGATGATATAGACGTTTTAGGGGTAGTACTACTATTGTCCTCAGCAATACGATTTTTGAAACATTGGGTCTTAAGATGACCTAATTTGCCACATGTAAAGCAACGCTTCTCCTGGGGAATTCCTAGTCTTGGTTGTTTACTAACCGTATTGTTTGTAGTACCATCAATCTTATTACTCGAATCAAAGGGTCGCTTTCTTGATGTTTTGACATACGTTGTAAATAGAGACAATAATTCAGCAGTTGTTTTAACACGACTGTTATGGGAAGCCATTCGTACATTAATATCATGTATGCCTCCACATATCAGTTCAACCAACTGCTCCTCCGTGAAAGTTATTCTCGTAATTTTAAACAAAGTTTTTCTCTAGCGTACTCGCAATATGATTCACATGTTTCAGACGTTAACAATACAGCTTTTGATAGTTTATCAGATAAATTACGTTTCTCTGGGTATAGCTCTTTAATAGTAATCTGAAATTTTTCCCAGGTTCTACCTTCATCAGGTTCCCAAGTTTCATACCAAAGTAAAGCAGAACCCTTCAGGGCTTTACCTGCTTTAGCGACAGTAGTGACGCTACCCCATCCTAGGTCCAGGGCAATAGAGTTGATGTTGCTGCACCACTTCTCAGCACCATTTTCATTTTTATCGGGGTCAAAAGAAGGCAGCACCACATCATCTCCTCGATGAGTACCGGCTACTGCATCCCGGATTGCTTTGAGTAGTCCTTCTATCACTGTAGAATCCATCAGGAAGCACGTCGACAAGTCCTTAAAATAAAACAGCAATTAGTAATGGCTCAGGAATATCCCACTTCTGATGTTAAGTATTATAAATTGTATTCATATTAAATACGTTTTTATATGAGAATTAAATGTGTTAAAATTATAAAGTGTATTCATATTAAATACGTTTTTATATGAGAATTAAATGCGACTTGTTTTATATAGGTAACCTGGTATAAATTAATAGTTAGATTTCATTTCATCTAAATGTATTTATAATAATTATATTAACTGGTTTTATAAATAAAACATTAAGATAGCACATTAGTTTTTATAATTCAAACATATTTTACAATAACTGGTAGATACTTAACTTGTTATAATACACTCCAGATGTCCTATTTATACACGATCTCAATACAGAACAGAGCTCCGTTCACTTCGGCGGTCGAACACAGAATGAATCTGTCGTCCGATTACGTCCCCTTTTATACTGTCAAACAAACAACACCGAGAGACCACGTGTACACATTCTAACGTTTTTAACATGAATATTTGGTTGTAAAGGTTATCAATAATTCTAAGAGGATTAATTTAGTACATAACTATAAAAGATTTGCTACAAAAACAACACGTGGTTCTTTATAACCTATAATTGTTCAAAGACATTGCGTATTTTGGCACAGTAAACACATACAGATTCATAAGCATTTTAATAATAATCTATCAGGCGCATAAAGGTTAAAAATAAATCCTGAAACTTATCCTTTGAGTTTTAGATATAAAAAACCACTGTCATAAATTGAAAAAAGTACAAGCATTTATTAGACCAAATTAACAGAACTGTAAACTTTGCTTAAAAATAATAAAAAATCAACAATGTTTTTGGACTTAACTCAAATTCTTGGACTAAGAGGTTTTTTGGCAGTTTACTATGGACTTAGTTAGTTTTTAGAAATAGTTTATACTGTGACTATGAAAAAACTATTATTATTATTGAATAATAAAACATGTTTCTTAAGTATTTATTTTGTTTGTAAATGAACATTGTTGTTGAGATTTGAAATGTGCCTACGCTGAGTACTTAAAATAAAAAAAAATAACTTTAATAAGCTACTAAATAATTAGTAAATACTAATATAAAAAGACTCTAAAAAATCAACTTCTATCAATCATATCTCTCAAAAATCAACTTATTGTTATGCTTATAAACTAACCTATGTGAGATCATACAATCACAATGAGAAAATTATATTTTTGACAACATAAATAAAATATTTTGACGAATAGAGAAAATTATGAAATGAAAAAATTATGCTTGCTTCTTTATTCAATATCATCGCAGGAATCATCCGGGTTATTAAAATTATTCAGCAGAGCCATTTCTTGGAAAATTTCTTCGTAAAAAGCCCTTTCGCTCTCTGGAATGTACTGCATCAACTTTTTAATGTCGTTTATTTTTGCCTCTTTTACACTCACCATTGATGAATAACAATCATCAGGTGTTTCTCTAATATTTCTCTGTATTCCCTGGCGATACAAGCGAATAGGTTTAAAATTATCTCCACTCATAGTAGCAGACATTTGAGGAGTTGAAAATCTTGAGAATGTTAGTCGCCGATTTGTAGAAATGCCTGGTATAGATGGTTTGATGTATTCCTGGTACATTTTCTTGTAATCTTTCACCTTTATAACTCTTTCACCATCAGATGACTTTCCTAAATGTTTCTCAATGAAAACTATTTCAAACTTCTTTGAAAGTTTGCTATCTTTTGCAAACTTTACGTATGTCTCTGGTGAATAGATCTTCTCGTGTTTTAATTTTTGTCTTTCAATCAGAGCAAAATCCCTATCGATTGGCATCATAGAGTGGCCTGGTATTGGGTAGAATATCGAAATCCGTTCAAACTTGCCTGTCGCACATAACTGGTCCATGAATGTAAATAAAAATCTGTTTTTATTTTGACTGTAACAGTTGTCGCAGAATATTTCCAAATGTTTATGATTTGGTTTCGCGTTGTTAGAAATGTAATCGTTCAAAGCACTTAAAACTTCGTTTGGCCCTTTTTTTGCAAAATTTTCTGTATACATGTACATGGTGGCGGTTTTATCTTTCAAATTATGTATGCCAAAATTGTGCAACCACAACTGCCTGAGATAATATTCATCAGCTACGTTTGTTACTGGCAGAGGAAGATTTTTCTGATAGTCAAAGCATATTGATAATTTTGTACCATCATCATTTTTTTCAGCGCTACTACAACTCTTTAAAAACACTTCAGCCCTTCTCAAATGCATCTCCTGTTGTAATTTTAGTTTTTTCGCTTCTTCCGTCTTTTTTTATTTCTGCAGATTGTATGTCCATTGTAAATTTTTCACATGTGCTGCATATGTCCTTGCGAGGTACTGCAAATTAAATATTGTAGTCGGTATTGAATATATTTCGGAACTTTTCGTAGGTGACGGTGCAGTTTAAATCAGCATTCTCATTTAAAAATTTGCGATGAAGTGCTGTGATCGAGAGGTGGGAATCAAGGTATTTCCTGTTACTGCTCGACGATCTACAATAGTGTGAAGTTCGTGCTGGCACTTTTTCTATAAAATTATGAACTCGTCTTATTACATCTTCTGTGTAGACTACCCTGCTTGGAAGACGACCACGACCATCAGTTACATCTTTTTCTGGATGTTGAACTTTACATTGCAATCGGTCTCTTTTAATGCCGTGGACTGCCAGAAAAGCTTGCTGACACACCTCTATAGTTTTGTTTTTCACAGTCAAGTTATACCTGAATAAGCGCCTGCTCCTGACTTTATCTTTTTTTCGTGGTCGATAACGTTTTGGCATTTCCTCAATAAGGCAACCTTGCAAATAAATATTTTGTTCCGTATGGCTACCTAGGTTTATAAACTTCTGAAATATTGTATTTATTTCTCTTTCAGAAAGTTTTTCTTTGCAGTGACACCGACAATCGTTAATTTTACGAACAGAATGGTCCTTTAATTTGTCCTTTACTTTGACATGTTTTTTCCAATTTTCTGGTCTTCGAATTCGCTTCTTCCCTTTTTTTATGTTTTGTTCTTCAGCACGGCTACTTGAAGCATCTGAATCTGTATCAAAATTTCCGGTCTCATGGTCTAGTTTAGTTTTTTTTGTATTAGTACTAGCAGAGTCAATAGTTATATGAGTATCTTCGTTTTCCGAATCAATCTCAAAAAGTCCAGTTACCGGGTTCAGTTTTCGTTTGAGTGGTACCGATGCTTCATTGTTTAGTGGTGACCTACTCGTTTGCACTGAATCAATTATCGAAAGCGCTCTCTGAGACTGGTCTGTGTACGAACAAGAAGGCACATTGGATATATTATCTGGAATTGCATGTACTTCAGCCGAAACAACCAGAAATGGTCGGTTAGCATCTGATGTATTACATTGTTTGTCTTTTATACGTTTCTCTTCCGAGTCAGACGATTCATTGAATATTCCGGACTTCTCGATAAGCCTAAAAAATGTAAATACAATTCGTTTGTGAACTTTTACTCACTTCTAAATAGTTTGTAATACATATTTTGTACGAAAAATACCTAGATACTAAACTTACTTTCTTAATTTATCTTCCATGTCCATTTTGATAGATTAGAAAATAAACTGCATTATTACACTCGAAAGGAAGGTAGTTGAAACTTAAATTCACAACTTTCACATAAACAAAACAAAAACGAACAAACAATACAAAAATGTGACCGTTAAATAAAATTTTATTTGACGTAAATTCAAAAACATGGCCGGACTAAGTTATGTTTTCAGTATTTTTCGTGGACTTAGAGATTTTATGGACTTAGCGATTTTACGAACTGAAATTGAATCAAAATAGTTTTTTAAACTTAAAAAAAAACGGGCTTAGAGATTTTTAAAACAAAACTTCCAAAGACAAAATCATAGATAATAATCAGCTCTTTTCGATAGTATTACTAATTGAAAAAATCCCTAAGTGTGACTTAGGGATTTTACGAACTGGTGCGTCCAATTATACAAGATATCAAACATTTTATGCAGTGAATTGCGGACATTTGTGCTTAGAATACCTTTGGTCTTTTTGGAATAAACTATTATAAAATTCACGCTTTTCTTTTATTTCAATCATTTGCAAGATGTCATCATCTTTGTCAACGTACTATCCTAATACGTTGCAACTAAATGGACAGTACGAATGTGCTCTATTGCACTTTTCATCATTTAATTCTATTCCAAATATTGATAAAACTAATAATAAGTATTTTTTCTTTCTTATTTACTAACTTTAACTTTAAGAATTTTACTAACCCCATATGGATCTCTGGTCTGAAATAAATTATTATTATTATTATTATAAAGTTATTGAAATACCGGAGGGCACGTGTGAATTGCAAGATATAAATGATTATCTTAAATCTAAAATAAAAGGTGCGTCAATTAAAGTGCAGTGCAATAATAATACGTTAAAATCTGCAATATACTGTTCAAAAGACGTCAATTTTAGTGAAGAAGATCCGTTTGGCAGTATAATAGGTTTTGATAAGCAAATTTTAAAAGCAAATAAATGACATGTATCACAGTTTCCTGTCAACATTTTACCTACGACCGTTATAAGGATTGAATGTGATATTGTCAGCGGCTCGTACATAAACGGAAAACCTAGTCATATTATTCACGAATTTGCACTTAGTGTGCCCCCTGGATACATAATTATAGAAATACCAAAAAACGCTTTAAACTTTCCAATCAACCAAAATAACATAAGCTGCATTCATATCAGGATATTAGATATAAACAATCGCTTGATTAATTTACGAGGAGAAGAAATGCAGCTTTACCTGCACCTGAAAAGAAAAAATTATTGACTATAATAAATATGTACATCAACAAGCCAAAAACATCAGTTCTCTTCATACTACCAATCAATCAAGTACAGGCTCTAAGAAAAAAAAAATAACTAAAGACAATAAGGCATTCCTCAAAGCGTTCAGTTTGCTATAGTGAATATGTTAGACGTTTTATCCGCTCCTTCTTTCGAGAATACTGTCGAAGGAATTGAAATCCATTCCTACAAACCCTATATGACAAGTTTTAACAGAAGCGATGAAATTCGCATACCTATCAACCAACAGGATTTGTACATACTACCATCAGCAAGCACCCTATACTTGGAAGGTACTGTTATAGTTCGCAAAAAGGATTCAAAAGACGTAGCTAGCACTGTTCAATTCACAAATAATGCTTTACTCTACTTGTTTCAAGATATCAGGTATGACTTAAATGGTGTCGAAATCGATAAGATAAAAAATGCTGGCGTTACTACCACCATAAAATCTTTAATATCCATGAACGAAAGTGAATCCAAAATGTCCCATGCCTGGGGTTGGAATATTGATGGTATAAAGAATATTAATGGAGGTAGTTTCTCTGCTTCGATCAACATCTGCTGCAACATCCTCGGTTTCGCTGAAGATTTCAAGAAAGTCGTAATAAACAGTAGACACGAATTAATATTATTGCGCAGTAACACAAATCTAAACGCTGTAAAACTCAACACAGGTGAATTTGTTGAGGACGTTCAAATTAATAAAATAATATAGCGCGTCCGACATGTTAAGGTGTCAGATAAAGAAAAAAAATGTTTACTAAAACTATTAGAAAAAGATCGCCCGCTCCAGATAATATTTAGAAATTGGGATTTGTACGAATATCCAGCTTTACCTAAAACTACAAAACATACCTGGTCTATCAAAACTTCGTCGCAAATAGACAAACCAAGATACATCGTTATTGGCTTACAAACTAATAGAAAAAACAATGCATCATCTGACATGTCTCAATTTGACCACTGCTACGTTCGCGATGTTAGAGTATACCTTAATTCGACTTACTTCCCATATGAAAACCTAAATGTAAGTATCGCAAATAACAGAATCGCTTTATTATACGAAAATTACGTCCGATTTCAACAGTCATACTACGGACGTCGCTCGGAGTCTTTATTGAATGAAAAGCAGTTTAGAGACTTAGCGCCATTATTTGTTGTCGATTGCTCTAGACAAGCAGATAATTTTAAGACTGGTCCGGTTATAGACGTAAGAGTGGAAATAGAGAGTGATTCCGACATACCAGAACAAACTTCGGCTTAATGTCTTATATTAAACGACTGTATAATTGAGTATAAGCCGCTGAGTAATACCGTAAGAAAAATATCATGAATTTAGATACTATCATAGCGGATGTTCAAGCATTCAAGGACCTATACAACAATTTTATAGTGAAAGAATTTGCTTTTACCACTCGCAATTATACACAAACCTTTTTAATAAAACCTCCATATTTATTTAAGTACTTAATATGTGAAGAGAAGAGACAAGTAAAATTTTTAGAAAGAACTTGAGTTATTCATTGGAACGAAGGATATACAGGGTCTGTAGTTAATAATGGATAACCCGTTAGCTGGAGGTTAACCAGTTATCAGGCAGTATGAAAATAATATTTTTATGTCAGGGTTGCCAACAGCATGAAAATGGCGTACATTTTTGTGTTTTTTGTTAAAATTCACTTCTTTACCCTTCCAATTGTTTGCCATTTCAACAAAATTAGTTTTTTTGGGTAATTCTTTTGCCGTCGTACTTGCGAATATTTGTATTATTTAATTTAACTACATTTTTAGGCGCCATTAACGTAAAACAGTATGAAAATAAACATTTTAATCAATTTCTTAAAATTAATATTTCCGTACGTCTAGTTTTAACCACTGATTGTGCAAAAAAAACGTATGGTGCTATGGTTGCCCATTATCTTAATAAAATGCCTAGTGTTTGTGGATTCTAAAAAGGTACATAATGTATTACTTTAAGTAAGCAATACTAGTTACAAAAGCAAAAGTACTAAGTAATAGCAGCATTTCGATTTTCATAAAACTTTACATTTTTTGATTTTATTCAATTAAGATTCTAATTTTGAGCTTAACAGTTTTATTTGTGTTCTTAAATAATCCATGCGACCATCTGCAACTAGTTAAAATAAGCATAGTCCAAATTCAAAAGGGTACCTACTCAGGTAAAAAACTAACGTATTGTGCGCTTAAAAATGTTTTATGTTAAAAAAAATATTTAGAGTGGTAATAAAACGTGTACATTATATGGATTTTATAAAATAAAACATATTTTTAAGAATAAAGTTTTTTTATTTTTATTAATGATACCTAACACATTCTAGAAAGAAGTAAAACACCATTATAAAAAAATCAAAACACTAGCTAAAATATAAAAAATATATATCTATACTACACAAACTTATAAAAAGTCATTATCAACTAAAGATTTAGAAATTTTCTTAACTAACGCTTTCGTATCGTCCATGACACTATCAAGGGCGTCTTGCACAATGTATTGAGCGTTCAATATGACGTTCTCACTGTCACTATCACTGTCAGCAGGCGGAGGGCTGTTGTTGCACTGATCGATGACCGAAATTTTTATTAATTTAATGCCGCGTCGCTGTAGACGACTCATAACGAATGACTTCGTTGGATTTTGCTTTTTTGACTTTTCCCTGCACCGCTTTGGTTTTTGTCTTTTGCAGGTTATTTACAACATTGCTCAGACTCATTACGAATCATCTCGTAAAATTCTTCGTACTTTCTTGAGCGTATTGGCTTAAAACTCTCAGATTCAGATACCTGAAATAAATTATTAAAAAAACTTTATAAACACAATGGAAACAATCTTCGTTTCTAACATGCTACAGTTAAACTAAACAACGATTTAGATTCCTTTTTAAGAATATCATTTGTAAGTCTATTATGTTATATTATCCTATTAAAACTTACACACGGTGATCTGATCCAAAGCTAAGCAGTTTGTACTACGGCTACCAGATAACTGATAAACATACTTATGTATTCTTAAATACATACATATCGTATATACATTGTACCCAGATATAGAACGAACTAGATGTTCCCGCGGTTTCACCCGCGTTTATCGTTACTGCGCCGCCCCCGGGGGTCGTAGCGTGATGTTATATAGCCTATAGCCTTCCTCGATAAATAGGCTATCCAACACTAAAATAATTTTTCAAATCGAACCAGTAGTAATCACGCAGAATAAACCGGGAGAAACATCGTTTGTACTATGTCTGTAATGGGTAATTATTTTGCTGCGATGTTATTTTAAAACTGCTATATCTCCTAAGATATTCATTGAAATCAAATGATGTAAAGGGCAATTTTGTTTTAAATTAAATACTTGTGATGAATAACGTATTTATTTTGATAAGGATTAATATCATGTTTATAAAAATACCTTCGCAAATAATGCATTATTTTAGAACAAATTTCGTTAGCATAAAAATGGTTATAGTGAGCCAACCTTAAAAGATAGACATATGCTGTCGCAGACTTTTTTTTAGAACTTTTAAAGGGAAACAATTCTGTCATACATGATTTTTGCGAAACTTTAACTGTTTACGCAGCGCACGCAGCGGAAGCTCTCAAAAGGAAAAAATACTCTCCGTTTTTGAAACATTCTTCATTGGTGCTCCGCTCCTATTAATCTTAGCGTGATGATATATAGCCTATAGCCTTTCTCGATAAATAGGCTATCTAACACTGAAAGAATTTTTCAAATCGGACCAGTAGTTCCTGAGATTAGCGCGTTCAAGTAAACAAACAAACAAACAAACTCTTCAGCTTTATAATATTAGTATAGATAGATAATCGTGCACATCACACAGATGTATCCTAAGTGGTAATCGAACTCACGACCTCGGGTTTATTAGTCAAGATCACTAACCACTAAACCAACCAATTATTTATTAATTACTGAGAAATTATTCTACAAACGAAACACAAATAGGATAGATTGTAAATAACATATTTTTCACTTACCGATGACATCATTATATCGCACTCGAAAATTATACAGGTTGTCAACGAGGGTAATTATTCGTAAATGATAATAAAAATATGTAAATACCATCTAGTCTTTATAATACATATAAAATGTCAACTAAGCATTTGTGCGCTGTGTGCTGTTTCTATACTGAAGGCAATGAACTGGCGTAACTTTTATTATGTTATTAAGGTTATTAAGACTTATTTGAAAGCATTAGCTCTGTAAAAACCAACCTTATAATTAATAGGGATGATCGATATTAGAAAAACATCGATGTTGACATCGATGTTAACATCGATTTAAAAGCATCGATGTATCCGAAGACATCGATGTTTTCGGTAGGAAATAAAACTATAACAATTTTCTACATACGTGTTTATTGTTATAAAAAAAAATACAATGATAAAATTAACATTTCCAATATTTTTTGGGTACACTTTGTAAAAATATTAATTTTGTCAAGATTTTGCCCTTTGGTCGGTTACGTTAGTAGTGTATTATTGGGGCTTCTGCATCACTCACCTCGCTTCGCTCAGTTCGCAATGCAGAGCGCCCCAATAACACACTACTAACATGATCTGCGATTCGAGCGGTTGGCATTAGAAATTTAATATTATTTTATTCATCGATGCATCGTAATACTGATAGCGTAGTAACAATGGAGCACTGTCGTTTCTACTTGGGATGACATAATATAAACAGCATTCTCAAGTTCGTCCAACGCGCTCAGCACGGCTCGGGCGCAGCGATGCATTCGTACTGATTTATATGTACATGTTATCTTTGTACAGCTCGTTGATGAATGAATGAAAAATCTTGACAATGTTAGCTGATTAGCTGTTCGTCGGAATATTGACATTCATATACGTAATATTATGAATCAATAAGTATTTGCCAAATTTAATATTATTATTAAGTAATTGTTATTTACTTCAAACACATTTGTAAAATGGATGCAAAATTAATAATAATATACGTAATAGTAATGTAATATTCATCTAGTTTCAAACTTTGGCATGGGTACCTAGTCAACAACATATAATATAAACTGAATTATACTATTGTTTTGTCCACAACTAGCTTTTGCCTCTGACTCCGTCTGCATGGAACTTGAACCCCACGATAACTCGGATTTCAGGTGACGTATCGAGATAAAACAGATTGACTGCACGTGTAGTGTAGTCGTTAAGGCGATCGTCATGCCACCTAAAATTGCGTAGCGTGTCGCGGGTTCGAATTCCCACGCAGGACAATTATTTGTATGATCCATAAATAATTAATTTTTCGGGGTCTGGATGTACATTGTGTCCGTTAATTATACGTTAGTAAAGTCCCCCGCGACACAAGGCTTTGATTCTTAATGCGGGAGTTGTCTTTTAAAGCGAAGGAATACAAAAGTTTTTAAGTTAGACTTCTAACAACATATCTTCGAAAACCGCTTCAAATTTTATGCAGTACTTTTTGCGTGATGCGTATACAAACATACAGACAATCAAACAAGAATCAATTATATTAGTGTGCGAGTCTTTATAAGACTCGAGCATTAATATTTCTCAAATATCTTCCATATACAGGCATCAGCTAGTTACAATTTTATTATGTGTATAGATGACGATGTCTCGGGTTCGATTCCCGAGTCGGGGCAAAATTGTTTCTGCGTACTTCTTCTTATGCATGCCCCATAATAATACCGCACTATACTTGATGGTATATCATCCAGCGCATTATTATTTTGATATTATTATAAAACCGAGGTTTCTGTCTATCTGTTCCCGTTGGGAAACAGGCGTGAAGTTTACACATATAATATGTATTATTGTAAATATACTCGTGGATGTATTTTATAGTATGAAATATAGATAATGTGCCCATAAATCGTTATTTCTAGTGAATCATATTACTGTTTCATATTTTTAAAGGTTTTATTATTTTTCATATATTGGAATTAAAATCATAATTTAAAATGTGAGAGGTTAAGTTATTTTGGTTATTATATATAAAATCCTTAACTATCAGTCTAAAGAGACACTCTTCATAAATCTGTGACGTACAGCCGAGGTACATACGATTTCCTTTTTAGAATTTCGTCTCAAATGTCCGCGACAGATTGTCGCCACTTCCAAATAGAGGAAAGGTAGGGTGCGCACATATTAATTAATGAAGATCATATAATTGTAGACTTTACTGTAAGAGTGCTTAAAGTATAACTTACAAAATAGATATTAGAAAAGCTTTCGACAACGTTAGCAAAAAATAATATAATCACTATCTTAGATTTATGAGTATATAAATCAGTCGACTGCTCTTCAATCAATAATTTCATTGAGTTTTGTGTACTATTGTGCCTGCAGTTGTTTATTCGTGATTGTGTACTGTGCCATTTTTTAAGTGAAGTCATTTATTGAAGCAAGTATGTGAGTATTATATTTTTATGTGTATTTTTATTTATAACTTTATTTATGCTTGGTTGGGTGCATTAGGCGGTTTTAATCCAAATATTTAGTTAGTAGCTACACGGATGGCGCAATCGTTTTTGAGTGATCACCCTGCTACTACATCGCACCAGTGTTGTGGGTTCGATTCCCAAGCGGGAAAAATCAGTTCTTTGTGAAAAAAGTGTTTTTTGCGTCTATTGTTTTAATACGTCTATGCCTTTGATTGATTGACATTTACTTCTCGTCACAAATATTTCGGTTCGACTCCGATATTTGAGTTTTATCCTGTTGTTTATTACTTGTAATCATAATGGGTACACAGATGACATGCGGTTGGAATCACAGCTCTACGTTATGTACCTAAGCTTGTTTCAAACACAACAAGCAAGCCATTCATCGATTTTTCGAAACATTTATTGTATATAAAGTTATTTAGATATTGAGTTTTTAGTTTTCAAGAGAAAACTGTGCCATGTATGTATAATAGATATAAACAGAATTCAGATGATTATTCAAATAATTGTATTTTTTTTCTTTTTAGGGCAAGTTTCGTTAATCCATTTGAGTCCGATGTAGAGTCGCATTCCAACGACCTCTCTAGTTCTACATCCCAAAAACCAAAGACTAAAAAGGCAAAGCCAAAAAGCAAGACCGAGCCTAAAAAGCCGAAGAGAACCGCGGCTATCTCAACTGCCCCAAAGGATATTTTTGTAAGCGACTCAGACTCAGAGACGGATACTCTGTCGAAGCGGTCGAAAACAACCAAACGTAACCGCGTGATTGAATCTTCGGTAAGTTCAAAAACCCTGATTAAATTTTTTACTAGCTGTGCTCACAGCTCCACTCGCGTTAGTATTGCTTACTGCTCCGCTCCAGTAAGCCCTAGCATGATGTTATATAGCCTAAAACCTTCCTCAATGCACTTATTGAGCTATAATGTATTTCTGTAATCGGACAGGTAGATCCTAAGATTAGCACGTTCAAATAAACAAACACTTCAGATTTATTATATGAAGTAAAGTATAGATAAACTTATGTTAATAATTATACTTCGACTGTTCGCTTTTCAAATTAACATTTAGAAATCTGGTTTAATATGTATACAAAAAAGTATCTAAGTGTGTTAATTTATTGCCTGATACCCAAGATCAATCAATGATATGGTAGAATGTTATTATTCAATGTTATTTTATAACAATGTTACAGGATGACGAGGAAGACCTTCAACCGCTGAAGGCATCTACTCTGCGTTCGTCCCTGTCTAGAAGAACAGCAAGTGGAAACTCATACCAGCAGGACCCAGCGCGCAGCGGTGATTATTATGTCGAGCTTCGTATTTATAACCAAAGAGACGCTGAACGCCTAGATAAAAATCGATGGAAGCAAACACTTCTCTCCTATAGGGGCTCTGTTTATACGGACTCGCCAACTTGGAAGGCTGTTGGTAATCTTGTATCTGCAGCCAAAGCAGAATTTAGAGGTATACAGCCTATTTTATACCCGAATAGCAATCATGCTTAATGCATTTATATATTATTTTTAGGACTTATATTCTTACCTTTAATTATTTTGCTTTGTAGTTCTATTTACAGGAAGCTCAATGCAAAGATAACTCGATACCAAGATAACTTGATACTAAGATAACTCGATGCAAAGATAAACTCGATATTAAGATAACTCGATACAAATATAAACTCGATACCAAGATAACTCGATACAAAGATAAACTCGATAACAAGATAACTCGATACAAGATAAAGTCTGTACTATAAACTGAATTCAAAGATAATCTCGATACTAATATTACTCGACACAAAGATAAACTCGATACTGATATTTATAAAAGCGCGATCCTAAAAACAATATTGCTGTATAATACGAGTCCCGGATTGCTTACACAATATATTGCTTACGGAAAAATAAGATTTAGATTTACATTTAATAAAATTTATTTCCAATCATGTTCTTTTGTGAAGTTTGTAATATATCAGTGCCAAAATATTCTGCACATAAGAAAACTAATGTACACAAATCGAATTGCTTCTTGCAGACGAATTTTGATAACGTTCGTATAATAGCCACCAGCTTTTAGAAATCGAATAATCAGTTATAGAGTGAATCCATACGAGGCTAACAATACGCCTGCAATATTTTTGACACGAATTTCAGAAAAGGTCTGTTATCTTATTGAAGAATTATTAAAAATACATAAATCCATTAAAGTGAATTTTGAATTGTTTGTGTGGTATATATTGCCAAAAAATGATGAAAAGTCTTTAAAATCATTTAACACGAAGTATATTACAGCATTGCAAAATACAAATATCTCAGACCTATATCAATTATTTTGTGATAAACTTATTTGTAAATGTACTGAATTTCAACTCTCTGAGTCAGGCTGGACAATTGAGTCGCTCAGTCATTTGGAAATTAATGTCGTAAAATAGGTGGTTCTTATTTACAATTGCCTCAACGTATTTCCAATACTAAATCATGTTTAAATATAAAAAATGATGATCAACATTGTTTTCTTTGGTGTATAATAGCTGATATATTTCCGTCAAAGATTAATCCAAACAGAACTTCTTCATATCCGCATTATTCTGACGTTCTGGATATTTCTGACATGAATTTTCCTCCCAGTTTCAAGGATATTAAGCGCTTTGAAATAAATAATCCCGATATCAGTATTAATATTTATGGTTTGGATACTAATGATACAGTTACAGGTCCCTTGTATAAAACAACATCACGTCGTTTATACCACATTAATTTGCTTTATATAACCAAAAACGGGAAAAGCCATTTTTGTTTAATAAAAAGTTTTGAGAAACTTGTGCATAAACAACTAACCAAACACAAAAGTAGAATATTTTAATGTGATGAATGTTTTATTTATTTTGACACTGAAGAGAAGTTACACCGTCATGAATGCTCGGGAATACAAACCATTTTACCTGAGACAGGAAGTAAATTAAGTTTTTTGAATTATGAGAGAACACAAACTGTTCCAATAGTGATATATGGTGATTTTGAAAGTTTATTGCGTGAATATTCTGACAAAAATAAATCCAAATATGTTGAAAATATACAAGTTCACGAGGCTACATGTTTCGCTTATTATATTTGTTGTAATGCAAATCCGAAACTTAACGATTTTGTATCTTATAGAGGGCCTGATTGTTCTAAAAAATTCGTTAATTCTCTAACGAATGATGTAAAACGATTATATAATATATGATTAGAGAGTAAACAAATGTTGCCGTTAACTGAAAATGAAAAATTAAGTTTCATCAGCAGCACACAATGTCATATTTGTAAAAATAAGTTTTCATGTAATGATAGTATTGTTAAAGACCATGATCATTTTACTGGCAAATATAGAGGAGCTGCCCATAATACATGCAATTTAAATGCTAAACAATGTACTTTTATACCAATAGTTTTTCACAACTTATCCGGCTATGATTGTCATTTATTCATAAAAGAACTTTCAAATTTAAGCGGCCGAATTCATATCATACCGAGAAACAAAGAAAAATTTATTTCTTTCACAAAATTTTTAACAGTTAATTCAACAAATGTCGTACAATTGAAGTTTATTGATTCATTTAATTTTTTAAGCTCTAGTATGGAGAAATTAGTTACTACTTTGAATCCAAAGGATTTTAAAAATTTAAAATATTATTTTACTAATAATAAATTATTTGATATTGCTCGAAGAAAAGGAGTATATTGTTATGATTATATAAATTCTTGGGAAAGATATAATGTGACCAAACTACCATCACCATCAAAACTCTTTAACAAACTTACTTCCGAGTCTATATCTGATAAAGACTATGAACATGCTTTAAACGTTTGGAAAACTTTTGGTATAAAAAATTTGGGTGAATATACAGATTTATACCTAAAATGTGACGTGTTACTTCTATGTGACATTTTTGAAAAATTCAGAAATATGAGTTTAAATCACTATGGTTTGGATCCTTGCTATTACGTTTCATCACCTTCATTAAGTTGGGACGCTATGTTGTTGTATACTAAAATCAATTTAGACCTTATCTCTGACCTAGAAATGTATCAAATGATAGAAAAAGGAATAAGAGGCGGACTTGCTCAGTGTTCACTCAGATATGCGAAGGCAAATAATAAATATCTTCCTGATTACAATAGCAAAAAGCCTGATTGTTTTCTGATTTATCTTGATTGTGTTAATTTATATGGATATGCTATGATGCAAAAACTTCCAGTAGGTGGTTTTAGATTTCTAAATGAGGATGAAATATTAAAATTTGATGTCTTAAGTGTTTCAAACGATTCTGATACAGGATTTATACTAGAAGTAGATCTTCATTACCCGGATTACTTGCATGATGATCATGCTGATTTACCATTTGCACCTGAAAAATTTGTTCCGTTCTGTAGCCGAAATGATAAACTTATTGCTAATCTTTTTGCTAAATATAAATATGTTATTCATTACATTCATTTAAAGGAATGCTTGAAAAATGGTCTTCAGTTATTAAACATACACAGAATTCTAGGATTTCAACAAAGTAATTTCTTAGAATCTTATATTTCATTAAATACTAAGCTGAGACAAAATGCAACCTCTGATTTTGAAAGAGATTTTTTTAAGAAACAAAATAATTCTATATTTGGTAAAACCATAGAGAATAAAAGAAAACAAGTAGATGTTAAACTAGTAAATATATGGAGAGATAATTCAAATCAAACTAAAAAAATTTGCGGCGCTGAAAAATATATCAGTGCGCCTAATTTCAAGAACTTTTCTATTTTATCAGAGTCCTTAGTATCAATCCAAATGAATCAAACAAAAATAATTTTAGATCGTCCTATTTACATAGGCTTTAGTATTTTAGAAATAGTGAAATCTCATTTGTATAGATTCCACTATTCAATCATGAAAAAACATTATGAAAATAAGTTAAAACTTTGCTACACAGACACTGATAGTCTTTTATATTTAATACGCACTAAAGATTTTTACAAAGACATGAAATTAAATTTAAAATATTTTGATACCAGTAATTTTGAAAAAAATAACAAATATTGTATGCCCGCGGCGAATGCTAAGATACCTGGTTACTTCAAAGATGAAATGGGCGGTGAAATTATATCGGAATTTGTCGGCTTAGGAGCTAAATCATACTGTATAAGTACAAAAAAATCAACATTAAAAAAAGCTAAAGGTGCTAAAAAATGTATTACCAAAAAACTAAACATACAAAAATACAAAAAAGTTTTAATGCAAAACGAAACCTTAAGAGATAATATGTGTGTTATTAAATCTAAAAATCATAGAATCTTTACTCAAAAAATAAATAAAATAGTTTTATCAAAGAATGATGATAAGCGTCAAGTAATGAATGATAAAGTAACAACTTTACCTTGGGGTCATTGTGTAACAATATTTTAAGAGGTAATATAAAAAGAAATGGAAATTGATTAATGAGCTTACTTATTCGTGTATGTTACATATATTGAGCTTCTTGTAATAATATAATTGTATGGGTTTTGTACTACCCTGTTTAAATGTATTTTAATTTTATGTTTAATAAAATCTTGTGTATAATATTATAGCAAGATATGTGTATTGTAATAAATAAAAGTGTTTATTTAATTATAACAAATATGTAAAAAATAATGATATATTTATATGAAATAAAACACAAACATAAAAATAATAGTTGTTTATTCTTTTTTTAATACAATCCTTTATTTTAAGAATAATAAAAACAATAATATACATATATTTGAAATTACACATTTACAATTGACAATAATAGAAGCAGTATAATCATTTATTGATCAGTTATTTAACATTATCACTTGCAATAGCAATTAAGTATTACATGTTGGATTTGTTTAATTGTTTCACTATTTTATTCACTAAAAAATCAGTTTCATTCATAATATCGTCATAGTCACTAGTCACTAAATACTGCACATTCACACTCGCATTATCAGGCTCAATGCTAACGTCATCCATATCACGTCCATCTAAATCATGAATAATGATTTTTATGAGGCGACGAACACGCCCTGGCTCCTTACGTATGATAAAAGATTTATTGTTCAGAGTTTTAGGTTTATTTTTTCTCTTTTTCAACGTTTGTTCTGCAGCTTTCCGCTGTTTATACTCTTCATGTGATGTTGCCGCTACTTCAGTATACCAGCTCTCTCTATCTTGAGCGTAGTTAAAAGGATTCATTATTGGGTCTGAATCACCAACCAAATTCTGAAACAAAAAGAACACTAATGTTAGAACTAAATAAATAAGGGTGAATTAGCCAGTCATTTTTTTATCGTATTCTGTAAAAGAGAAAGATCCTTGTAAGTGAATAGCAATAATTGTAAATACTATTTAATAATAATAATATAAAATCTGATGAGTTACTCACTTGTAAATTTATTCTCTGGGGCTCGTCATTCAATAACGAATTTCTGTCAAGGTTCATATCCAAAACCGGACTGTAGCACGGTGACATCGACATGATTCTGAAATGAATAACGATATAACGACAATAAGCTAAATTAAAAAGTATAAGTTAATAATTTATTGGAAAATACTTACATCAAAATAACTGCTCACTTCAAACTATAATTGCAGAATGAATGAATATACGTTATTGTACACACGAAATTGGTCCAATATGATATGAGATACCTACACATCGTGTAATATAAGAATAATTTCTCAAATAACATAAATTATGCAACAGTATAGTGATTCATCTTATCGATACAAGTCTGAACCTGTCAAACTGTAATGTGTTTTATGGGGTGCTCCATATAGCTAGTCCTAGCGTATGTATATATATATATATATATAGAGGATAGTAAAAAAATGAGTAATTGACAAGATGAAGTTGGTCAAGCAACCCATATCTTTGAAAGTTAGTAATATCGATTTTAACAAATCTTCTCGCCAGGTCAGACACAGTGCTTTATTGCCTAATACGATTCGATGTATAATATGTGGTCCATCAAATTGTGGTAAAACCAATGCCATGATTAGTTTACTGTTACATGAAAATGGTTTAAAATTTAAAAATATTTATCTTTACTCCAAAACTTCTTTTCAAACAAAATATCGTTTTTTAAGCGAAGTATTAAAAAGAGTACCACAGATTAATTTCTGTGAGTTCAACAATGATAAAGAAGTTATATCTCCAAGTGAAGCTTTAGCTAATTCTGTATTTATTTTTGATGATGTTGCCTGTAAAAATCAAATAAATATTCGCAATTATTTTTGTATGGGTAGACATAAACAAATCGATTGTTTCTATTTATCTCAAACCTATTCTAAAATTCCGAAACAATTGTTACGCGACAATGTTAATTTTCTTATGATATTTAAACAAGATGATGTAAATTTAAAACATATTTATGAAGAACATGTGAGTGCTGATCTACAATGGAATCAGTTTAAAGACATTTGCAAAAATGTTTGGAAAAAACCTTATAGTTTTTTACTTATTAACAAAGAATCGTGGTTAAATAGTGGAAGGTACAGGCAGAATTTTGATACGTTTTTCAATTTTAACAAATAATTGTGAAATAAGGAAATAACATGCTAAGCAAATATAGTGTTAAATCTTCTTCAGAAGCTTCGCTTCGCTTGTCAAAAGTAATTTAACATGGAGAAAAATATTAAAGTAGAATTAATTTGAATGAAAGCAGATATGGGTAAGTATGTATATATAAATTAATTATATACAAAAATTGCTAGTGTTATTCCTCACTTAGTTGAACATAGTTGTGGTTGCGTAAGATGGAGAAAAGTATTAAATTGGAATTAATGAAGTCTGTTGACTGCATAAAAAATAAAATAAAAGAAATGAAAAATCAAGAACATGAAGTTAACTTATCTTTGGATAAAATGTTTAAACCAGTTTCATCAGTGACATCTAGGGTAAAATTATTATATTTGATATACTACACAAACGCGAACAAAAGCTAAAGTCAATGAACTAAACAAACGTCAAACGTAACAAACAACTTTTTTCTTCAACCTACCCTCAATACCTGCAATTATCCTATGCGTTTTGTTATTGCGATGGGCCCAATCATGCTTAAAACATAATGCTTGTAATTAAAAATATTTAAAAATAAGAACTAAAGATGAATTAAAAGAAATGATTAAAAATTAATGGATGACGTATATGGTGGCCATCAATACAGGATGTTAAAAAAAGTACCATTTATATTTTTTGGGGGAACATTTTACTTAACTACATAGTTCATTAAGTTTTTTTTAACATGTATATATATAAAATTTTAGTTACAGATTCTGCGTATATACAACTGCAAATATGACCCTCAAGCTACCACCATAAAAAAGAAAAATTGGACCAATCGCGTATTGGACCAATCACGAATTGGACAAATCACGAATTGGACTAACCGCAAATTAGGTGGATTGGACTAGACGCGTTTTGGACCAAACGCGACTAAAGGATTGTAACGCTCAAACTTCCAAGCCGTTCGTATCGTAATATACTAATCAAATGTTTTATGTGTTCATTTCAGGTCTGACTCTGAGCTAGAATACATCAGCCGACTGTAACCGCTGAACAGAAAACAAAAGTCGCTCGCAAATCCTTGGCAAACAACAGTGGGAAACGCAAGTCACAGACTTCGTCAACATCTAAGGTATGTCGTAATGGAGGATGGAGGTCTAGACACTAAAAGGAAACGAGTCAAAGATTCAAGATATAGGGGGAATACGTTCGAATATTTTATCAACGAAGGAGAGGGCCGTCGGCAAGTCTGTCTCAAATTTATTTTGAAGAGTCTGGACTTAAGTCAGAAGTACGTTTATTATACGCTTTCAAATGCAACATATGGTTTGTCGAAAGAAAATTGCAGATGCAAAACAATTCCGACTAACAAGACCAGCAACGCCAACCTAGAGTCTCTAGTAAAATTCATAAAGGAACTTCCAGCTCTACCATCCTATACTGCAGAAAAGACACTACAAGGCTATATCTACCAGTAGAGTTCAAAAATTTAAAAAATTGTACAGGATTTACAAAGAGGATCGAGAGAGTCAGTCGTTTGATGTCGTCAGCGAAAATAAATTTCGAGGAGTATTCAAAAAAGAGTTCAATATTGGGTTTCATGTCCCAAAAAAAGTCAAGTGTGTCAAGTGCTTACGCTTCGAATCCAATCCTGAAGGATTTTTCTTGCCCACTTACGACGGCAACAAAAAGACATTATCTTTCTATATTAAAAGTGTTGAAAATGCGCTAGATTTGATAGAGAATAGGCAGTTTCAAGGGCCGTCTGACTTCTTTCGTTGACTACCTGGACTCACTCAAGGATAAACAGCTGACTGGTTGTGATGTTTCTGAATTGCAGTTACGCATGGGAAAAATTGAGTCGTTGTACGAACGGTATGATGAGGTACAATTACGTCTTGAATGCATTGTGGATGATCTCAAATTACAATACAGTGAGCGTTCTGATTTTGAGTCTCTTTATTATAAATCCCTGTCGACAGCCCAAAATATACTGTGTGACTTTATTAGGGATAATAAATCGATAGACAGTTCTAAAAGTACTGTTGCTAGCATGCACAAGCCAGTTAAATTGCCTACGATACAGCTACCTAAGTTTAGCGGATTATATTGTAATTGGCTAGAGTTTCGCGACACCTTTGCCAGTCTAATTCATGCTAACAGTGATATTGACGAAATCAACAAGTTTCATTACTTGAGGGCATCACTTGAGGGAACTGCGGCCTTAGAATTAAATCAGTTGAGTTTTCTTCGAGTAATTATTCTGTGGCATGGAAGCTATTACTTGATCGATTTGACAACAAAAGATTACTAGTAAACAATCATATTTCGTCGTTGTTTAATATTGAGTCTATCTTAAAGGAATCTTCGGTTGCATTAAAGAGTTTAATCGATCAATTAAATAAAGACTTGCGAGCATTAGAGTCGTTAGGGGAGCCAGTTAAGCATTGGGACACACTTTTGATTTATATTGTTACGCGTAGGCTTGATCAAAAGACCTATCGAGAGTGGGAAGAGTACAAAAGTAAGATTAACAAGGACATTGTGATTACGTTTGACGCATTCATGACATTTCTACGTCATCGAGCTGATCTAATCGAGACGTTAGAACTAGCTCGAAATAATAATAATTCCCAAACGGCACGAAAATCAGTCCCTAAGATCAAGGCTATGGTAGCTACACAATCTCCTAGCAGCACTAGCTCTGAACTAGCTTCTAAGATATGTCCTAAATGTAACAGCAATGATCACTTATTAAATAATTGTCCACAATTTCATGCATTAAGCAATGACGCTCGTCTCAAGTTACTCCCTACTTATAGGATTTGTTTTAACTGTTTGCGTTCGGGTCATTACGCTAACAAATGTAAGAAACCAGGTTGTAAACTATGTAAACGTAGGCATAACACACTAATTCACACAGATTCTAAAGTCGCCGTTGCGAATACACTGAATAATAATTCAACTTCTATGTCGACTAATAATAATCAGTCTGCATCGTTTTCATTGCCATCTGCTTCCACTGATTCAAATAACGTCGCGTTGTCCGCAAACATTGCACCGTGCTGTAGTCATAAGCAGCGAGATGTTTTATTATCGACCGCTCTGGTCAAAGTGCGGGACCATAATGGTTATGTGCATCTCATTCGCGCGGTTCTAGACAATGGTAGCACTTCGTCATTCATAACGGACGAGTTGTGTAGACGACTTAACTTGTTAACGAGTCAGGTAAATAAATCTATACTTGGCATAAACAACGTCACTTCGCACGTATGTAAAAGATGTAACGTTAAAATAGCATCATTAGATGATAGTTTTGTTTACAAACTTAATTGTTTTGTTTTACCATATATTACGAGTAACGTGCAGTGTCATGATATAAATATTTCGGATTTCAACATTCCGACGAATATTGTTTTAGCTGATCCTACTTTTTATAAGCCCGCAGATATCGATATATTAATCGGTGCTGATCTGTTTTGGGAGCTACTAGGATCACAAACACTAAAGTTAGGTACTGGAAAGCCAGTGTTATGTGAAACTCGTTTAGGCTGGATAGTTTCCGGTCCAATTAATAATAGTAATATTACACTACTTTCACATGATTTAAAATGTAATTTGTCTAAACTTTGGACAAAACTTAGAACTGATTTAACAAAGTTTTGGCAATTAGAGGAGATTAATGCGAAATATTCTAGTTCTTACATGCCGGAAGAAAAATTAGGTGAGGATCATTTCGTTAAAAATACAACACGATTGTCTGATGGTCGTTTTTGTGTTCGGGTACCCCTTAAGAAAGATCCCGCGGTTCTCGGCGATTCTTTTAAAAGGGCTACACACTGTTTACATTCTTTAGAACGTAGATTAAAAGATAAGCCGGAATTTAGTAGGATGTATCATGAGTTCATGTTAGAATATGAGTCGCTTGGCCATATGTCTAAAATAAATAAATCTAAGTTGTGTTCTGGTTATCTTATTCCTCATCATGGAATATTGCGTGAGTCGAGTAGCACGACCAAACTTCGCGTTGTCTTTAATGCTAGTTGTCCTACGTCGACGGGAGTGTCTTCTAATGACTTACAGATGGTCGGGCCAACTGTACAAGATGACCTATTGTCTATACTTATTCGGTTCATATTCCACAAGTATGTTTTATCTGCGGACGTGGAGAAAATGTATAGGCAAATAGTTGTCCACCCGTCGGATAGGTATTTACAACAAGTTGTTTGGCGTGATAATGTATGCGAGCCTATCAATGTTTACGAATTAAACACCGTCACATACGGTACGGCTAGTGCGCCGTTCCTTGCGACTCGCTGCCTTAAACAACTAGGAGACGAGTGCAAAAACTCCAAAATAGCTGACATCATCAGACACGATTTTTATGTCGATGATCTACTTACCGGTGGTGATGACCTAGACGAAGTTAACTTCATTCGTTCTGAAGTCACTAAGGAACTTACATCAGCATGTATGCCATTGCGTAAATGGAAATCAAATGTGCCTCAACTGGTGTCGAATGCTGTTCCTACTTTAGGCAACTTGGCTGCGTCATTTGATTTAAATATTGCGTCAAATGAGCCTGATAGGTTACTCGGTCTCAATTGGTACATCAACACTGATGAGCTAGGTTTTTATATAGGTCTAACTGAACTTTCGACTGAGCCCACCAAGCGTGATTTGTTGTCCGTGATTGCGCGAATTTTCGACCCCCTAGGTCTCTTGGGTCCAATTGTTATCACCATGAAAGTAATGTTACAGAAAATGTGGTTGGATAAATTATCGTGGGATCAGCCTTTACCGTGTGAGATAAGAGAACATTGGAATAATATAATTAAGTCATTACCTCTTTTAAATCATTTACGCATTCCGCGAATTGTAGTCTGCAATCCATATAGGGAGTTAGAGCTCCACATTTTCACAGATGCGTCTGAATCCGCATACGGTGCTTGCGTCTACGTACGCAGTATTAACGATAAGAGGGAGTATTTGGTTTGTTTATTAATGGCCAAAAGTCGAGTGGCACCCATAAAACCTACAACAATTCCTCGGCTGGAATTGTGTGGTGCAGTGGTTGGTTCTCGTCCTTATGAAAAGGTAAAGAGCTCACTTCGAGTGGCGATTAGTCGGGTCTATTGCTGGACTGATTCAACCATCGTGTTGGGGTGGTTACAGATGATGCCTAACAAACTGCAGCCGTTTGTGCGCAACCGCGTTGCTGAAGTTTTGGATAAGGCGGGTGACTGCACCTGGAGACACATTTCAACCGACAAGAACCCAGCAGACCCAATATCTCGGGGTGTGGATATTAGTGTTCTGCAGGGTTCTGATCTTTGGTGGTCTGGACCAGAATTTTTGAGACTTGACCCGTCTGAATGGCCTTCGCAAGTTAAGTATTTAGGAGCAGATACGTTACCGGAAACTCGACCTAATGTAGTTTTAAACACTGTTGTAAGCGATTGCAAAGATGAGGCCTTGATTGAGATAAATCGTTTTTCTAATTATTCACGGCTTGTGCGTTCTGTAGCTTACATGTTAAGATTTATTAAGTCGTGTAGGAAACATTATCCCAAAACTATTTATTTGACACAGGATGAGTTACAAGACGCACTAAATGTTGTCGTAATTCAAAGTCAGTCTGAATCATTCCCTGAGTATAAATTACTTTTAAATAAAAGGAGTATACATAAGACGAGCGTCCTTCTAAAATTTAATGCTTACTTGGACGACAAAAAATTAATGCGAGTAGACGGACGTCTCGAAAATTCTAATTTTCATTTTTCCAAAAAACACCCTATCATATTACAGTCCACTCATCATTTCACAAAGTTATTATTTAATTACGAGCATAGGAGGCTGATGCATGCTAGCCCACAATTACTGTTGGCTTCAATATGGGAGTCTTACTGGCCGATTGGAGGCCGCAACTTGGCGAAGGCTTGTTATCACAAGTGTATTCTATGCCGTCGTATGAAGGGAAAGGTTATAGCTCCTATAATGGGTAATTTACCTAAAGAACGCCTTCGTCCAGGTTATCCCTTTGAGAGCACGGGCGTTGATTATGCTGGCCCTATAATGTGCGCCAGTCGTCAAGGTCGTGGATGCAGGTTGGTAAAGGTGTACGTCGCAATTTTTATTAGTTTTACTACCAAGGCCATTCATTTGGAAACCGTAGGCGATTTAACTAGCAATAGTTACTTACTGGCTTTATATCGTTTTATTTCTCGACGAGGTAAACCCAATGATATTTTTTCTGATAACGGTACCTCATTTGTCGGTGCGTACAATGACATATCTAAATTCTTAAAATTGAACAGTTCATCCTTGGGTGAAAGTGCAGCTAACGACGGGATAATATTTCATTTTATACCCGCGTATACCCCACATTTCAGTGGCCTCTGGGAGGCGGGTGTCAAGTCCACCAAGTACCACCTACAAAGAGTGTTGGGAAATTGTAATTTGACTTTTGAGGAGCTTTACACCGCACTAACTAAAACTAAAGCCATTCTGAACTCTCGTCCACTGACGCCGTTGTCTTCAGACCCTGAAGATTATACGCCGCTTACGCCTGGCCACTTTCTTATTGGGCGGCCCCTCGTTTCCTTGCCGCAACCTGACTACAGGGACTACTCTGTCAACCATCTGTCTCGCTTTCAAAGGATTGAGCAATTACGCCAACATTTCTGGAGCAGATGGAGCAAGGAGTATGTCGCAGAATTACAGCCGCGGACCAAATGGCGTTCCTGTAAGGATGGTTTGAAGCTGAACTCCTTAGTAGTCATTAAGGAGAACAACCTTCCTACTCTGAAGTGGAGTCTGGGACGAATTGTGACTGTTCACCCTGGAACGGATGGCGTCGCTCGTGTTGCAGATATTCGGACATCCACTGGAGTCATCCGAAGAGCGTTCAATAGGATCTGTCCTTTACCAGTGTCTTCGGAGTCTGGTTGAAACCGTTGCTTTCAACGCCCGGGGGCATGTTGGCGCGCCTAAGCAAATTCGCATAGCAGCAATTTATTTAATTGATTATTGTTTATTTTAACTTGTAATATGTTTTACGTGCTGACCGTTCTATGTCGGTCACTTGCTGTACTGAACTCGTGTAGTTAACACCGAATTAAAAGTCATCTTTTATATTGATCATTCCCGCAGTTATTCTTTCAGCAAACCCCTTAGCGCCCAAACAGATTACATACAGATTACATACATACAGACAGAACACGTAGATTTGGAGAATTTAGGGACGAGGTACAGGTAGTACAGGAGCTTATACATTTAAGAAAAGGTAGCTTTGAGATAGAAGCTTTTGCAGATAAAGTAAGAGAACTCACGTACACTCTTATAAACCTCGACCAAGATAAGAAAGTATATTACGATAAAATGTCTACGAACGTATCCCTAGACCAATTACTCACTATTAGCTCTTAGGGTCCGCGTCCAAAACCCAGACTCTCTGGAACAGACAATCGTGTTAGCTAGGCAAGAGGAACTTAAACTGAAAAATAAAAGGACCTTAGAATTTAGGGCAAGGAATAGCTCCAACAAACCAGTAAACATACCAAATAACAATAATGGGTATAGATATCAGCAGCCCTTCGCTAATAATGGGTACAGGTTTCAACAACCCATGGCCCAACCTAATAGGTTTGCAGGCTACAACGGGCAACCGGCCCAAAGACCGATTGTGAATAGGCAACCACCAAACAACCCAAAGCCGGCACCGCATCCCGGTACCTCAAACGAGAACAGGCCATTTAGACATGCGCCTTACGCATCCTTTAACTTCCAAACCGAGGTAGAAAATCTCGAGGAGATTTGCCCTGAGATAGAACCCGTAACTAATAATGTAGATCAGGAAAATAATGAAAATTTTTACCCGTACCCGGATACAGAAATAGAAACATAGTATTCTTAAACTTACACTATCAAAACCGTTTACCGTATATCTACATAAAGGAATTAGGTGGCCGTTTCCTGCTCGACACTGGAGCTTCGCAATCGCTTTTCTCACCAAACGCAAATCTGCATTCAAACACTCGTCTCGAGCGTGAGATATACTACATAAAAACCGCTCACGACATATCCAAACATGATACCGTAGCTTATATTCCACTACCACCTTTGTTTAACTGTAATTACATATGAATGTAATGTAACTTATGAAAGTTCTTATTATTCGACTTCAACCCAGACTTTATCGGACTCATAGGAGTCGACTTATTGTCTCCATTATGTTGTAAAATTGACATGAAGAATATGGTACTGAGAACGGACGTCGCAACGATCCCGATAAGAGGTGGCATGAGATCTTATATAGTTATACAACCACGGTGCGAACAAGTAATTAATCTGCTTTGCAATTATCATGACGACGATTATGAGTTGTCGGAACACATAACCGGCGACGGTCTCGTATTCCCTTCTGCGTTAGTGTCTGTAAAATCCGGTACCATAACGACATCCGTTATTAACGAGTCAGAGAACAAAATTAACTTAGTCAATAATTATAAGATAAATTTAACACCGCTCTCTGAGAACAACTATTCGGTTTCGCATGCTTATACATCATATAGTAAATATAATAATAATGATTTAGATCAGTTATTACGAAATAACCTCAGTAGACTTCGGACGGAGCATATGAATTCGGAGGAAAGACGCGAAATAGAAAGACTATGTTACAATTACCGGGACATATTCTATTGCGAGAATATACCGCTCACTTTTACCCATCAGGTAAAACATAAGCTGAGGATCACCGATGATACCCCAATTTTCGTTCGTAATTATCAGAGATCGGAATAGGTAGAGCTATGTTATGTACTTGCCATAGGTTAGAATAATATGGATATTCCCCGAGTCTCGGGATTTGGTTTTTAAGTAGTTAAATCGTAAAAAACTATTCTCGCCTTCGGGACTAATGAAAGATTACACTTCCTTTCTGACGGGTAAATATAAGAAGGACGGGATTAAGGATAGTATAATAAATAGATAAACTTGATTCATTAAACCACATATATTTTTTAACGTAACAAAATCTTATTCAAGAATCAACAATCATTTAAACATTTTTATGCTGAAGTTGTACAAAAACATATTACCATACAAATTATTTGTTCCTCAGAAAATCAAAACATTATCAAATAGAACAATATGTATTTACAATAAAATCTTAATTAAAATAATAAATACGCTTCAACAATAATTCACTTATTTAAACAAAAAATGTCATTGGTCTGGTTTGCCTTCAGCTTCACTAGAAGACTGAGTATGACCAGAGTTAAAATAAATCACCATTCTTTTTTCTAAATGATCTAATTTTAATCTATTTCTTTTTACGTCTAACACCCATTTATATGTGGAAAACGAGCGTTCGACATCTGTTGATATTAGTGAAGCGAATTTATATGACAAAATTTCGTCATTCACATCATTTTTCGATTATTTTCCTTCATATTCTCTGAGGATGTCAATGTTATAGCGTGTAATTTTATAGCGTGCTGTTGACGTAAAATTTACAACGTTGCTCATGCGCTTATTGGCTTACATAAACCATTTTTATACATATTGACAAAAAGAATGAAATTCAATAAAATCCCGTAGTATCAGTCGGAATCCTGTGGAATATCCATATTAATATCAATGTTTGCGGTCAATGAACCTAAATAGCTCTACCTATTCCGATCACTGGTAATTATAGACAGGCTCCCAAACAAAAACAGGAAATACAGAAACAGATTGACGAACTATTACGCCAAAACATTATTAGGGAAAGCAGCTCACCATGGTCGTGCCCGGTACATATTGTACCAAAGAAGATAGATGCATCTAGACAACAAAAGTGGAGGTTAGTAATAGATTATAGACGGCTCAACTACAAAACCATCGAGGATAAATACCCCCTTTCAAATATTAATGAAATACTTAACAGACTTGGACGTGCACAATACTTTACAACATTAGACCTGGCTTCTGAATACCATCAAGTCGAGATGGAGCCAAGCGATATAGAGAAAACAGCTTTCAGTACGGATCGAGGACACTATGAATTTTTCGAATGCCTTTTGGTCTCAAAAATGCCCCAAGTACATTCCAAAGGCTAATGGACTCTGTTTTACGTGGTCTGGACAATGTTTTAACATACCTAGACGACGCTATTATTTTCTCCACCTCGTTGCAAGTACATATGGAAAAATGCAAACAGGTCTTTGACAGGTTTCGATCGCATAATTTGAAAGTTCAGTTAAATAAATCCAAATGTCTGCAGAAACAAGTAAAGTTTCTTGGTCATACACTTACCGATAAAGGCCTTAAGCCTAATGCTGATAAAATAGCAGCTGTTCAGCGATTTCCGCTGCCTAAAACGCAAAAGAAAATTAAGTCTTTCCTAGGTCTCGTAGGTTACTATAGAAAATTCATACAGGACTTCGCAAAGCTCACTAAGCCGTTAACCGCGTGTTTAAAGAAAAACGCTAAAGTAGAAGCAACCCCAGAGTATGTACAATCTTTTGAAAAATGCAAGGAAGTCCTTACAAATGCACCTATATTACAATATCCGGACTTTGATAAACCATTTACCCTCACAACGGACGCATCTGACGTTGCGTTAGGAGCAGTCCTGTCACAAGGGAAAGTAGGCTCAGATAAACCCATAGCATACGCTTTTCGTACACTTTCAGTAACAGAACAAAAGTATTCCACAATAGAAAAGGAATTACTAGGTATAGTGTGGGCAATCAAGTATTTTCGCCCCTATTTATACGGTAAGAAATTTATTATATATACTGACCATCGCACACTTACGTGGATAATGACCCTTAAAGACCCCAATTCTAAATTAACTAGATGGCGTTTAAAGTTAGCCGAATACGATTACAAAATAGAATACAAGAAAGGTAAAACTAATACCAAAGCTGACGCCTTATCCCGTGTGCAAATAGTTTATAATAACGACGTAGAATCAGAAACTTTGCGTGACGACGAAATCGTAGACATGATATTAGACTATGAGAATCGAACCAATTTACCTGTCGAACCGCAGCCCAGTACTTCAACCGACGTAGACAATGATCTTGACGGTATAGATATTGAAACACTAATAGATACCTCGACGATTTTCGTAGCGCCCCCTTCTATTGATCGACAAATAGACACACCAGAACTTATTCAGGTTAATCCTGTCGAACAAACAAAATACAAAATTCCTGAAATACCGGATGCAATAGATAGACAACTGAAACAATTCCACATTCGGAAATGCCCTGGTTTAGAGTACCGCGTAGACGATAGAACGAAAGGAAAAACTGTTATAAAAGACGTGTTTATTCCAATCAACAATACAGAACAACAAATTATAAAATTTCTTAAAGAACATACCATACCTGACCGAATATTTCACTGTTACTTTTATCACGAGGAATTGTACCCTATATTTTGCAAAGTAGTAAAAACCGTGTTTAGTAATAGAGGCCTTAAATTAGTACGTTGTACAGCGCGAGTTACTTTAGTGGAAAATAAAAATGAACAAATAGAATTAATTAAAAAATATCATGAAGGCAAAACCTTACATAGAGGTAAGAGACTTATAAGCAGTTGCATAAGAATTATCATTGGCCGAACATGTTATTAACGATTCAAAAATACATCAATAATTGCCATAAATGCCTTAAATCTAAATATGAACGCAACCCTTTAAAATTACCCTTATCCCTTACGGATACGCCACACAAACCAATGGAGCATATGTATATGGATCTGTATAGTAGCGGAGGCGTAACATTTCTAACAGTAATAGATAATTTCTCAAAGTACGCGCAAGCGATGCCATTGTCGGCCGCAACCAGTATTCACATTGCGGAAGCATTGCTTAGTTTATTTTCAATTATCGGAATTCCAAATAAAGTTACTACCGATTCAGACCCCAAATTCGGTAATGAGGTTATCACAGAAGTATGTGCCATGCATAACATACACATTCACTTTACCACCCCATACAATCCGAACTCTAACTCTCCGATAGAGCGACTACATTCTACATTAGCTGAAATGATTAGGGTCCAAAGAATAACAGATAAAGGCGAACCTACAAGTTTAATGAAATACGCTATAATCGCATACAACAATAGCATACACTCAGCAACGGGTTTTACACCCTTCGAACTACTTTTCGGACACACTAATAGTAGAAACCCCTTAGAATTACATTATCCGAAAGAGTTTTATCAAGAATATATAAATAAACATAGACAGATCATGGAAAACGTTCAGAAATTAGTAACGACAAAAATGTCAGAACATCAACAAGCGGTCATAGAAAAGGGTAACCGAAATACAGAAGTCCCCAACTTCAAGATTGGAGACAAGGTATACAAACAGGTAGCAAAAAGTGCCCGTAGTAATAAACTGGAACCCCGGTACATAGGCCCGTACACTATAGTTAGGATACATCCCGAACAGATTGCAGAGATCGTAGGCAAACATGTGAATGCCAAAACGATACGAGTCCACTTTCGAATGTTAAGACGTCCTGGAAATGTTACAGGAACGCCCTCGCCTTCGGTGCAGTCCTCTGGGTCGTCGGAGCAGTCGCCGTTATCGAACCTATAGATAACCACAATGGGCTCCTGGTTTTTAAGGAGGCCTCAGCCCTCCATCAAGTTGACACTTTTCATTTAGTTGTAGTTTATAATGTTAGTAGAATACGCGATACATACATAGAAGTAAGCAGAAATTATTACACATTTAAATTAGCTCAGAAGAATATCTCTAATTATAAAGATGATCTAGTTATTAAGAATCAAGTAGAATACCTCATAGATAGAATAGAAAGTAAGCTAGTATACTTAGGCTCTAAGGAAATTAGTGTAGGAAGAACATATATCCCTAGAATTAAGAGAGGATTGATTAACGGGTTAGGATCGATAATTAAAGCCATCACAGGCAACCTAGACCAAGAAGATGCAGTTAAGTTCGAAAATCAAGTTCAAGAAGTTAGAAAGTTAGTAACAAACAAACAAAATCAAACATTAGGATTAATGTCAGATTTTATTACCGAATATCATAACAATTTAGAAAGCATGATTAATAATCAAAAAGAGTTAACTGGCGCAATCAAACAAATAGTTGAACAAAGTCAGAAAATAGAAAATCAGATATATACAATGCAAATACACTTCTCATCAGAAAAATCGAAATACCTTGCAAGTTTATGTTTTGTAAGGATTATCAGAAAAATGTATATATTTAGGAATATATGTCAAATGTCGTTTAATAGTGAACAATATGAGGTTTTCAAATCATAATGTTAATGTTCTAAATACAAATTAAATGTTCATAGGTTTCGTATTTTGTTTTAGAAGTCATTTTTACCCTGTATGGAGTATGAAGGAAATTGATAAAACAACACACGTAAATGAAAAAAAAAAGCTAAGAAACGTTTATTTAATAACTTGTATTCCCTCCCCGAGCTCTTATTACTGCTTCCATACGGTTCTTCATCGATCGGATGAGAGTCACGATCAAATGTTGTGGCATTACATTCCATTCCTCTTGGATTGCATTTTGCAGCTGGCTAAGTGTTTCTGGGGCAGGATCTCTTGCACGAAATCTTCTCTTTAATTCATGTAGGTGTCCCTATCATATTATAATATTATAGCATTTAGTTTATCCTATTTATATATTTACACTCAACAAATCAATAAACACACTTATTATAATAATTCATATTTATATTACGTATTTAATTATACTCACACAGACAGTACTAACACACGTTACACATTCATTCATCACACAATACAACATATATTTTACATCAGCCGAGCATCGATGCCTGGAATATTAGCAGAGGCAGCCGTGTGCGCCTGCGCCGCTAAACCGCAGCGGCCACCGTCGGCTCTCGGTAATCTTCGCGCCTACTCGTGCCACCTCGTATGTGGAGGGGTCGCTCGAGCCGAGGCCCGAGCCACGCCTGCGAGCGCCGCGCCGCCGCCAGTCGCAATCTTAGTACTCACGCGAAGCCCACGCTCGGCTGCTCCGCGCGCCCGTCGAGGCACTCAATGTTTTGTATGATTTACGTATGTAATCAGTATTGAGAATATAATAATAAATTCGTTACATCGCCTATCTTGTTTCCCTTCGCCTCTGGAGTACCCTAAACTGGTGACCCACGCGCGAACACAGGCATGTCCCAGACTGACCAGCAGCCAGCAAGTCAGGAGTCGAGCAGCTCGGAGACGGAGAATTCCCAGGCATATGTGACTCAGCGCCACAGAACGCACATGAAGATGTCCACACCCGCAAAAACTACAGCTGCAGCACCACCGCCGCCGCCGCCATCGCCGCCACCGAACATGCGCATCAAAATACCCCCGTTTTGGCCAGAAAAACCGGCTATTTGGTTCGCCCAGGTGGAAGGTCAGTTTGCAATTACGAAAGTGACTAACGATACGGCCAAATTCTACCATATACTAGCCACTCTCGATCGTCAGTATGCCGCAGAGGTAGAAGATGTCCTGACTGGCCCTCCTAACTACCAGCGGCTGAAAGATGAGCTTATACGCAGACTGTCGGTATCTCGGGAGAACAAGGTGAAGCAACTACTGACACACGAGCAGCTTGGCACACGCAAGCCGTCGCAGTTCCTGAGGCACCTGCAGCACCTCGCTGGGCCAGACGTTCCTGAAGACTTCCTGAGGACCATATGGACGAGCCGACTTCCTACGACGTTGCAGCCGATCGTAGCGTCACAGCCAACGCTACCCCTCGACGTACTCGCAGAATTAGCCGACCGCGTGCATGATATCGCTGCGCCAGCGCAACAAGTCGCGGCGACCGCTACAACATCGCCGTCAGCTGTTCCTTCACCTATTGAAGAGCTAACCCGTCAAGTTGCAGAGCTGACGCGGCAGGTGAGCGTATTGACTATGCAGTCGCCACGTTACTCTCGCCCAATCGAGCGTCGAGAAGGTGGACAGCGCAGCCGATCTTCATCGCGCCGCTCATTATCCAATTACCGCAATTACCCGATCTGCTGGTACCACTCCAGGCACGGGAACAAGGCACGCAAGTGCGTGAAGCCCTGCGACTATGCACCGGGAAAAGAAAAAGGCAGTCAGTGATGGCGACCAGCGACTGCCAGAGCTCCAACACAGGTCGCCTCTTCATAAGAGACCGTGATACCCATGTTCAATTTTTAATAGACACTGGTAGTGATTTGTGTGTGTACCCTGTTTCCGCGATTCGTGACCGCTGTATTAAGACTAATTACCAACTCAGTGCCGCCAATGGTTCAGTCATTCATACTTACGGCTATATTCAATTAAGCCTAAATCTAGGTCTCCGCCGTAATTTTCTATGGCGTTTTGTTATAGCGGACGTAACGAAAGCGATTATAGGCGTAGACTTTTTATCGCACTACCGCCTCATTGTCGATGTCGGGCAACAAAAACTTACCGATGGCTTAACCAATGTCAGCACTGTAGCCTCAATTGGTGTATTTTCTTCAGTTTTCAGTGTCAAGATCGCGACTGGTGGTGACAGCAGATACCACAAAATTTTAGCCGAATATCCGGAAATAACGCGCCCTGCTGGTACTCCAGGTATCGTTAAACACAACACCACACACCACATTCGCACTACACCTGGCCCGCCTGTATCATGTTCCCCTCGTCGCCTTGCCCCCGACAAATTGAAAATAGCTAAGCAGGAATTTGACGTGATGCTAACTAACGGAACTGCACGTCCGTCTGACAGTCCTTGGGCATCACCATTGCACCTCGTATCTAAAAAAGATAACGGGTGGCGTCCTTGTGGTGACTATAGGCTTCTTAACGCTCGAACAATACCCGACCAATATCCTATTCGTCATATACACGACTTTTCACACTATATGTCGGGGTGCTCGATATTTTCAGTTATCGATTTAGTAAAGGCATATAATCAAATTCCGACCGCGGAGAGCGATATACCCAAGACTGCGATTACCACACCTTTTGGTTTATATGAATTCCCCTTTATGACGTTTGGACTTAGGAACGCCGGCCAAACCTTTCAGAGATTTGTTGACGAATTAACTCGCGGTCTCGATTGTTTTTGCTATCCGTATTTAGACGATTTTGTCGTGTATAGTAGATCAATCCAAGAGCATGAAAATCATCTGCGCCAACTCTTTAACCGCATGCGCAAATATGGCGTACTCATCAATACAGCTAAGTGTGTTTTCGGTGCATCTGAGGTAACATTCCTCGGTTATCACATCTCTGAAAGGGGCACAAAACCACTGGACAGCAAAGTGCAAGCCGTAGCACAGTTTCCACCGCCAAAAACCGTCAGAGAGCTCCGACGATTTTTGGGGATGGTGAATTTTTATAGACGGTTTATACCTAACGCCGCACAAATTCAAGCACCGTTGAATGCTTTGCTGGCCGGGTCGGTTAAGGCTTCCCATCCAGTCGTCATGGAGGGAGATTTATTACATGCATTCGAAGCGTGCAAAAAGAGTCTTTGTGACGCAGCTCTCCTAGCTCATCCTGACTCTAAGGCCAAGTTAGGACTCGTCACCGACGCCTCAGACACAGCGATAGGTGGAGTCTTACAACAGCTGAAGGATGGACATTGGCAGCCGTTAGCCTTCTTCTCTCGCAAGCTGAGCCCATCGCAAATTAAGTACTCTCCGTACGACCGCGAGCTGCTTGCTATCTACGAGAGCATAACATACTTTCGGCACATGCTTCAAGCAACTCACTTCACAATTTATACTGACCACAGGCCAATTTGTTACGCTTTTCATCAAAGAAAAAGTAACTGTTCACCCCGTCAGTATAGGCACCTCGACTTCATTTCTCAGTTCACTACTGACATTGTCCACATTTCTGGAAAGGACAACGTGGTTGCTGACACATTATCGCGCGTAGATGAACTGCAGATGCCCGTCGACCTCGAAGTGATGGCCAAGCTCCAAGTCACTGATCCAGAGCTTGCGGCCCACCTCAAAGGTGACACTTCACTTCGCCTTAAGAAGGCATGTATCCCTGGGAGTCAAACTGTTTTATACTGCGACGTCAGTACATCGACGTCCAGACCATTTGTCCCACAACCGTTACGTCGACAGGTTTTTGATTGCCTTCACTCACTCAGCCACCCTGGCGCTAATGCCACAGCCAAACTCGTTGCACAACGCTTCGTTTGGCCACTGATGCGTAAGAACTGCCGCGAATGGGCTAAGGCATGTTTGACTTGCCAGCGCTCGAAGGTAACTAGACACGTTGCCTCACCTTTAGGTACGCACGATTTACCTTCAGCACGTTTCAAACATGCCCATTTAGACCTGATCGGCCCACTCCCACCCGCTGGTGATTATCGGTATTGCCTCACAGCCGTCGATCGCTACACGCGATGGCCGGAAGCTGTGACTATTACCGACATCACCGCCGAAACAGTGGCCAAGGCGTTCATTGCATGTTGAGTATCCCGATACGGATGTCCTACCGAGATCGTAACCGATCGAGGCGGACAATTCCAGTCGGCACTGTTTCAACAGCTGTCCAAATCTATCGGTGTTGATCACCGTAGGACGACGGCTTACCACCCGCAGTGCAACGGTTTGGTTGAGCGGTTTCACCGTCAGTTGAAGGCAGCGATTACATGCCACGCTGACGATAACTGGACCGAATCCTTACCACTCGTACTTCTCGGTATTAGGAGTGCCTTCAAAGAAGACCTCCAGGCTTCATCAGCTGAGCTGGTATACGGTGAGCCACTTCGTCTACCTGGCGAATTTTTCGGTCATGACATTGCTCATTACACCACCGACATCACCGAATTCTCAGCCCGCATGAAATCTTTTACCGAGAAACTACGACCAGTACCGCCTCAGCATCACTCAACGTCACGCAGAACCTTTGTATTTAAAGATCTAGCCAACTGCAGTCACGTATTCCTTAGGGAAGAAGTGCTACGTGGCTCATTGCAGCCCGCTTACACTGGGCCATACGAAGTCCTTAACAGAGGAGCTAAGGCCTTTACAATTCGAGTCGGTAGTAGGGACCAGACTGTAAGTATAGACCGCCTTAAGCCGGCCTACTTACTATCCACTGATACGCTCCCACCGCGTCACGATAATAATTATAATTTACATGCCAACCTAGATCCCCCCCAACAACAGCCACAGGACGCCCTTGTCAGGAAAACTCGCTCGGGAAGGCAAGTACGTTTCCCAGATTACTTTCGCCCTTAGCCGGTCTCTGGAGGGGAGTGATGTAGGTGTCCCTATCATATTATAATATTATAGCATTTAGTTTATCCTATTTATATATTTACACTCAACAAATCAATAAACACACTTATTATAATAATTCATATTTATATTACGTATTTAATTATACTCACACAGACAGTACTAACACACGTTACACATTCATTCATCACACAATACAACATATATTTTACATCAGCCGAGCATCGATGCCTGGAATATTAGCAGAGGCAGCCGTGTGCGCCTGCGCCGCTAAACCGCAGCGGCCACCGTCGGCTCTCGGTAATCTTCGCGCCTACTCGGGCCACCTCGTATGTGGAGGGGTCGCTCGAGCCGAGGCCCGAGCCACGCCTGCGAGCGCCGCGCCGCCGCTAGTCGCAATCTTGGTACTCACGCGAAGCCCACGCTCGGCTGCTCCGCGCGCCCGTCGAGGCACTCAATGTTTTGTATGATTTACGTATGTAATCAGTATTGAGAATATAATAATAAATTCGTTACATCGCCTATCTTGTTTCCCTTCGCCTCTGGAGTACCCTAAAAGCAATTAAAGTAAATTTTGAATTGTTTGTATCATACATATTGCCAAAAATAATGAAAGCTCTATAAAGTCTTTCAATACCAAATTTATGATAGCAGCGCCCAATACAGATATTTATAGTATGTATTTTAAATGTTCTGAAAAATTAATATCTATGTAAATGTTTAGAGTTTGAACTTGCCGAATCTGGTTGGACTATTAATTATATAAGCCATTTGGAAATAAACATAAACATATACAATCCTTTAAGAGCTGGAACATACATAGAATTGCCTACAGTTTTAAAAAACACAAAGTCATGTTTGAATATACGCAATAATGACAATCATTGTTTTTTGTGGTGTATTGTTGCCCATATGTTTCCAAAAAGACTCAATGCTAATAGAATGCAATCTTACCCGCACTATACACTGCTTTTAAATATAAACGATATGTCCTTTCCACCAAGTTTCGATGATATTAAAATCTTTGAGAAAAATAATCTTTCTATAAGTGTTAATGTTTATGGCCTTGAAGCTAATAATCATGTAACAGGTCCTCTATATTTGACTCGTGAACGAAAGCTTACACATGTCAATTTGTTGTACATAACTAAAGATGATAATGCTCATTTTTGTTTGATAAAAAACTTTAGTCGCCTTGTGCACAGACAATTAACCAAACATAAATCTAAAGTATTTTTATGTGATGAATGTTTTTTGTATTATGACAATGAAGATAAATTATTGAATCACAATTGTGGTAGAATAAAAACAGTTTTGCCTGATGAACATAGCAAATTACAATTTTCAAACTTTGAGAGAAGCCAAAGAATTCCAATTGTAATATATGGAGATTTTGAAAGTTTGCTTTGCAGATATTCAGATAATAATAAATCGCTTTTTACTGAATCTGTACAATCACATCAAGCTTCATCGTTTGCGTATTATATTTGTTGTAAATCTAAACCAGAATTAAATGATTTTGTTAGTTATAGAGGACCAAACTGTGCACAAACATTTGTTGACACCATTACAAATGACTTAGAAAGGTTGTATAAAATTTTACAAAATAAGCAGCCAATGTTACCTCTTACTTCTGATGAGTTAAAATCATTCAAAACAGCCAACTTATGTCACATATGTAAAACAAAGTTTGCACAAAACGATAAAAAAGTTAAAGATCATGATCATTTTACAGGTAAATACAGAGGGCCTGCAGTCTGCACACAATGCTTGTAATTTAAAATTGAAACAGTGTCAGTACATACCTATAATTTTCCATAATCTGTCTGGATATGATTGTCATTTATTTATAAAAGAGCTCTCGGATATAATTGGAAAAATTACTTTAATTCCTAAATCAAAAGAAAAATACATATCGTTTACAAAATTCATACCTATTGATAATAAAAATGTATTTCAGTTGAAATTTATTGATTCATTTAACTTTTTAAGTACTAGTTTAGATAAATTGGTAAAAACGTTACACTCAGATGATTTTCAACATATGCGCTTGTATTTCAATGATGAACGTTTATTTAGTTTAGCTTGTAGAAAAGGTGTATACTGTTATGATTATGTAGACAAATGGGAAAAATATGATGAAACCCTGCTGCCAGAACAGTCAAAATTTTTCAGTAAACTAACGGGCGAAAATATTTCAAATGAAGATTATCAGCATGCTTTAAATGTATGGCAAACTTTTAAAATAAAAAATTTAGGAGAGTATACAGACCTTTATTTAAAATGTGATGTATTGTTATTATGCGATATTTTCGAGAAGTTTCGAGAAATGAGTTTAATTTATTATAATTTAGATCCATGCTATTATGTTTCATCACCATCGTTAAGTTGGGATGCTATGTTATTGTACACTAAAGTAGAGCTTGATTTAATATCTGATGTAGAAATGTACCAAATGCTAGAAAATGGAATTCGAGGAGGACTTGCCCAATGCTCATTAAGATACGCGAAAGCTAATAACAAATATCAATCATCGTATAATAAGGATAAAGCAAGCACATACCTTATTTATCTTGACTGTGTGAATTTATATGGCTTTGCAATGATGCAGAAACTTCCAATGCGTAACTTCCGTTATCTTAATGATTATGAAATAAATAAATTCAATATAAATGACATTGATAAAAACGGTAATGAAGGATATATTTTAGAGGTAGATTTATATTATCCTCCTAACATTCATGATACTCATTCGGATTTGCCATTTGCTGCCGAAAAATATTCACCTATGCAAAGCAATTGTAAAAAGTTAATTGCAAATTTATACAGCAAACATCATTTTGTTATCCATTATCTACATTTACAAGAGTGTTTAAAAAATGGTTTAATATTGTTAAAAATATATAGAATATTATCGTTTTATCAAGATAACTTTTTAAAACCATATATTTTATTAAATACATCTCTCAGACAAAAAGCTAAATCGGATTTTGAAAAAGATTTTTTTAAGAAACAAAACAATTCTATTTTTGGAAAAACCATTGAAAACAAACGGAAACAAGTTGATGTTAGGCTCGTAAAATTATGGAAAGATAAGTTCAATACAACCAACAAATTGCTTGGTGCTGAAAGGTATATTAGTGCACCGCATTTTAAAGACTTGTCAATTTTATCCGAAAATTTAGTAGCTATTCAATTAAATAAGACAAAGGTCATATTAGATCGTCCTATTTATATCGGCTTTTCATTATTCTGTAATAAAAAAAATGTATGGAGATAATGTAATTTTATGTTATACTGATACTGACAGTTTACTTTATTTTGTAAAAACTGATGATTTTTATGAGGATATGAAAAACAATATTCATTATTTTGACACAAGCAATTTTGAGGATAACAATATATATGGGTTACCTAAAGCCAACATGAAAATGCCTGGCTATTTCAAAGACGAATTAGGTGGAGAAATTATTTCAGAATTTGTAGGTTTACGTGCTAAATTGTATTGTATACGCACTGAAAATAAAACTATAAACAAAGCAAAAGGAGTAACAAAGCCGATAACGAAAAAATTAGATATTGAAAAATATAAAAAAGCATTAATGTTTAATGATAACCTACGAGATGATATGTATGTTATAAGATCTAAACATCATCAAATATTTACGCAAAAAATTAATAAGCTCATACTTAATAGTGATGATGATAAAAGGCAGAGAATTGAAGGTTGTTTCAAAACTTTACCTTGGGGGCATTATAGTTCAATACTTTAGAATTTGGCTATTTGTTCTACTGTGCTAAATTAAGAAAAACTAATAATAATTGTTATTTTAGATATGTGTCTATGTAATAAAATAAAGAAAATGTAATAAGTGATTGTAACTATGTATACTATTAATCAATAAATGTTTAAACTATATTTGTTTTTTGCATGTTTTCCTTTCTGAAAGAGTTTTTCTTTTTTATATACTGCGTGTGTAATATTATGTCATGAATAACATTAGTATCATATTTATTAGGTGCTAATTAAAGACACAGTAGAAATACATACAATCAATTAGACAAACTAATTTTTATCTATTTTACTGAATAATTGATTAGTGCAATCGTCTCTCACTAGGTATTGATGATTGACTTGAGCGGGAATCGAACCCGCGACCTGCGTGATCGACAAATGACTCGCTACATACTTTGTAGATGGCTTGCGTGGGCAAATAGTACTTTCTAACAGTGTTTTCAAATGAGCTGCCATAGAAACTATTAATTATATAACTGTGTTGAATTTAATCGATTAGCTATAATCGAGAAAGTACGTGCTGAATGCTGATACCTAGGTTACTTTTTAATTTACAATCAACTGTAACTTTATTGCACATAACGTTCACTTTTATTTACTTAATATTAACTAGGCATATAAATAAAAACAACTGTAACTTTATTTCACATAACGTTCACTTTATTTACTTAATATTAACTTTTATAAAGAATCAGGTATACTTAATTTTTTTACTATCTTACCAACTAAATGTTCGGTCTCTTGCATAATATCATCATAGTCAGTTCGCACTAAATATTGTACATTTACACTTGCACTATCGGGATCACTACAGTTTATTTTATTGTTATCATCCAAATCATGTATCATAATTTTCACAATGTGACGAACACGTCCTGCATCTCTCTTTATGATATAGGATGTATTTTCCAGAGGTTTTGGCTTGCTTTTTTTCTTTTTAGTTTGTTCTTTTTGTTTATTTGCCCCACTCTTTTCACAGGCCTTTGCTGCTATTTCAGCATACCAGCTCTCCCTATCTTGACCATAATAGAAAGGATTTCTGATTGGATTATCTTCATCTGTCAAGTTCTGAAAGAATATCAAAATTAAATTACATTAAAAACAAATATGGATAATGAAGTAAATAAAACATATATGAGTATAAATTTGAAAAACCAATTACTAACTTCATGTAAATTAGCTTGCTCTCGATATTCATCAGCAGTTAGTGTTATGTTGTCTTCCTGGAATAAAACAGGGCATTGCGGGAAAGACATGATCCTGTAATAAAGCAAATAAATACCTATAAAAGGGAGTTAAATAAATAAATATTAGTAAGGATAAAAAAAAAACTTACATTCAAAATATTATACACATCTACTTTATGTAAATGAGTGAAGTAAACTGATTCAATAATGAGTTATTGCATGCACATTGCATAATGTTGGGGTTCATGTTACTAATTGTCGTAATATAATATGATCTCAAATTAATTATAATATTGGACAAGATTGGACAAGTCCAAACCTGATAAATTTTGAATCATTGCTTAGCTCATATATTTTATACCTAAATAACTACCTTTTCAGATGAGAATATAATAAATAACCGCACATGTAGTGACGAGTCTAGATAGCGCAAGTAAAGTATATATGTCTATGCTAGGTAAAAGTAAAATTAATTGACAAGATGAAGTTGATCAAACAAGCCATACCACTTAACGTTAAAAATATAAATGTTGGCGAGTCTCCTCAAAAGATTAGACACAGCGCTTTATTACCTAATACGATTCGCTGTATAATTTGTGGTCCCTCAAACTGTGGTAAAACAAACGTTGTGATCAGTTTGTTATTGCATGCAAATGGCCTCAAATTTCAAAACCTGTACCTTTACTCGAAGACTAACATTCAGCCAAAATATTGTTTTTTACGAGAAGTATTAAGAAGAGTGCCTCAGATAAAATTCAATGAGTTCAATGACGCTAAAGATGTCATATCTCCGAGTGAAGCTTTACCAAATTCTGTATTTATATTTGATGATGTCGTGTGTGAAAATCAAATAAACATCCGTAATTATTTCTGTATGGGCAGACACAAGCAAATTGATTGCTTTTATCTATCGCAAACATACTCAAAAATCCCGAAACAGTTGTTACGCGATAATGCTAACTTTCTTATAATATTTAAACAAGATGATGTAAACTTAAAGCACATCTATGAAGAACATGTTAACTCCGATCTAACGTGGAATCAGTTTAAAGATATTTGTAAAACTGTTTGGAGTAACCCTTATAACTTTCTTCTTATTAACAAAGAGTCATCATTAAATAATGGAAGGTACAGACAGAATTTTGACATTTTTTTAAATTTGAATGATAGCAGATACGTGTAAGTATATGTATATATAAATGAATTATATACAAAAATTGCTAGTGTTATTCCTCTCTTAGTTGAACACAGTTGTGGTTACATAAGATGGAGGAAAGTATTAAATTGGAATTAATGAAGTCTGTTGACAGCATAAAAAATAAAATAAAAGAAATGAAAAATCAAGAACACGAAGTTAACTTATCCTTGGATAAAATGTTTAAACCAGTTTCGGACCCTCTAAAGACTCTTATAAATTCTAAACGATTAATAGAAAATATTAAGCATGATAAAAATATATCTGAAAGTTCTATACCTATTGAATCAGATATAAATTGTGAAAGCACTTCTACTAAATGTGAGGATTTTCATGACGCTGATATAAATTTTTCAAGCTCTCCTAAAAAAGAAGTAACAGATAATTTAGAAATGTCATTGAAAAGTGAAGATATCTATGGTATTTATGATGGTGTAAATGTACCATTTGGAATAAGGACCGATAATAAAACTTTAATGATGGGTAACTCCGTAGTATCATTTTCTAAAGTTCAAAATATTGACGGCGATAACTTAGTTTTGGTTAAAATTGGAGATAAAAGTTATGATCTAACCCCTGGACTAAAAGAACTTTTACTTCGGAAAACCTGATTTAAAAAATGTAACTGACGTCGATAGACTTGTCTACAAAGATATACTACATTATACCAATGCCCATAAGAGGGATTTTAATCCTAGCGGTCAAATAAGAGGTGACAAAGGATTCAAATATCGAGAAATAATCAGACCATTATTTTCTGAGACTTTGTTGGAAAACAATCAGAATAAAATTGGAGGCAGTTTGCCAACACTTAAAACATATAAAAATAATACTGACTTAATATATTGGGACGACCCAAATGAATTGGTTGAAAGATTAAAATTATTAATAGCTTCAAGAGATGCAGGTAATACAAACCATGACAACGAAATTTTATCAATAATTGAAGAATTAAAAGAAGCTAATATAATTAAGAATAAATACTGATTATCAGGAAGCTTTTCATTCAGTATTGCGATGTCATTCATTATGAACATTTAAAAAGTTGATGCGTTCTATAATATAAATATATAAATTATTGTAGAGTGCACCGAAAATTTGTATAGGTATAGACATAAAAATCTCTAAATAAAATATATTCGAGGTATATTTTTTTAAAATGAGCAAAGCGGATGTGGTAAATGAAATTCATAAAAGCGCTAGGGTGAATTTTTCGCGAAGACAAGTTATTATGAAGGATATAGATGATCTATGGCAAGCGGATTTAATAGATATGCAATCAATGTCGAGAGAAAATAATAATTATAAATATATTCTCGCCGTAATTGACACATTTTCAAAATATGCTTGGGTGCTACCTTTGAAAAGTAAGAACAAAAATGAGGTGTTTAAGGCATTTGTAATTTTACTGAATGATAATCGCATTCCTAAGAATTTACAAACTGATAACGGTACAGAATTTTACAATAAAAAATTTAAATATCTTATGCAGTCTTACAATATTAATCATTATTCAACATTTTCATCAAAAAAAGCTTCGATTGTGGAGAGATTTATAAGAACATTTAAATCTAAACTGTACAAAGAGTTTAGTTTAAAAGGTAATTATAATTGGATAAAAGATACCCTGGACAATGTTGTTTATAAATACAATCATACCTATCATCGCACGATTAATGAAATACCAGCAAATGTCAATAATGTAAATAAGAAAGAAATATTAAAAAGATTCAATAGATTAGTGAAAAAGCAAGAGAGTATAAAATGCAAGTTTAAAGTGGGTGATTACGTTCGTATCAGTAAGTACAAAGGAACATTCGAAAAAGGTTATACTCCCAATTGGTCAACAGAAATATTTAAAATTAGATACAAGCAGAATACTACTCCTATCACTTACTTGATTGAAGATACGTTCAGAGGACAGCCTATCCTAGGAGCATTTTATGAACAAGAACTTCAGAAGACAAATCATCCCAATGTATATCTAGTCGAGAAAGTTCTTAAAAGGAAAGGGAATAGAGTTTTCGTAAAATGGCTTGGTTTGCCTTCCAATGAAAATAGCTGGATAGATAAGACAAACGTGCTTTGAGACATAAGTAAACCTAGTTGACTTGTTAAACTACTTAATCTATTATAAAGTGTTGAGTCTTTGATTGGTCAGTCTTATGATGTGTATAGGAGAGAGTAGTCTTCTTAACTGGCTAATAAACCACCTTCCTTTTGAATTACATGTGCCGGGTTATAATTATTGTGGTCCTGGCACAAAATTAATTAAGAGACTTAGGCGTGGAGACAAAGGCATCAATAAATTGGATGAATATTGTAAAGGCCACGATATTGCATACTACAAGTCGTCAAACTTGGAGGATCGTCACAGCGCTGATCTAGTTCTATTAAAAATGGCAAAAAAACGTTCACTTGCTCCTGATGCGAGTACAGGAGAGAAATTTGCAGCACGTTTAGTACACAATGCTATGTTGGCGAAAATCAAAACCGGCAGCGGCTTAACCCTTTTCTTGACAACGTGTCTTGTAAGACACATCATCTTTTAAAAAAATACACCTCTTTTATAATGCATGTAAAACGGAACGTTAACTTATTTTTCTTTAAAGCATACGTTTCTGAACGCACATTAGTGACACAATGACAGCTTACGTCAACTACTTTTTCAAAACTTGTCAAAATGGCGAACCGGTTGAGTGCAATTTCGCGGAAGAAGGTAAGAATTTATTATTTTTAATAGTTTTTCTTTTAAAATTGTATGAGGAATTGGTGTTATAATATTTCATATGGTTGTACTTATGCTGGAAACTAATTAAACAGGAGAAATAATTACGCTTGGCTTCGCAAACTTACAAATAAATTGAATGTATCCTACAAGATACGTTGCTAGGTGTACTAAGATTCTTTTTACAAGGTTAGCGTATCTTATAGGATACATTGCTAATGCACTAAGATTTTATTAGTATTATTTTTTATCTGTGTCTTGGGGAAAGGGCATTGTATGCTTGGCATGAGTGTGAGAGAGAGCTTTTTTTTCAGGGAGGGACGCAACCATCTTTTTCCAGAGCAAAAAGAATTTGTGCTCTAGTACCAAAATCACGCAAAAAATCAGACGACGATGAATCTGAATCCGAAGATGAACTTCAGCAGATTTCAATTGGCTTGAGTCATGTCCATAACCATGTGACTGACTCCGATTCTTCCCCTGCACCGTCTTTGCCTTCTTCTATAGAAAACTTGAATTTGCTATCTGATGAAGAAATAGTAGACGTACAAGACGCTGTTACTCAGTCACCTTTGCTGCCTTCGCCTGTGCTGCCTTCTCCTCAGCCGCTTCCAGCTCGACTACCATTTTCATTGACGCAAAATGGCTCTCCTTCACCCCTTTCTTTGCCACCATCTCCATTAATTGCCTCTAACTGCCGACCAAGAAGACTTACAACATCCGGAAGGACTGCAAGAATAGTCACACCCCAACGTATTTTGCAAAAGCCTCTAAATTTTCAGTGGACTAAAAATAAATTCAAACATTTCGCCCAGATCTCAGATAAAAATCTTCCGCAACCTGAAATAGTCAAAACTCCTTACGAGTATTTTACAGATTTTTTTACAGACGAAATTTTTGATTACATAACCGAGCAATCTAACCTGTATTATGTGCAACAAAAAGGAAAAACTCAAAATTTTACTAAAGAAGACATAAGATGTTTCGTAGCTATTAACCTTCTTATGGGAATTGTCGATTTACCAGCTTACACAGATTATTGGTCGCGTGAGCTCCGCTACAGTCCCATTGCAGATATTATGTCACTTAAAAAATTTCAATTGATAAGGAGATACATTCATTTTAATAATAATTTGTTAGACGATGGTGACCGTTATTTTAAAGTGAAGCCCTTGTTACAAAAAGTACGTGAAAACTTTTTGAAAGTCCCACACGAAACCAGATTTAGTGTTGATGAAATGATGGTCCCATATAAGGGTAAAAAAGCTGGCAATAGAAAACAATATGTTAAAAACAAGCCAAAAAAATGGGGCTATTAAATTTTTGTTCGAGCTGGCATATCTGGTTTCGTGTACGACTTTATAGTATATGGTGGTGAAGATACTTTCCGGTATGATTCGCTAACGCCTGAGGAGTCTAGTTTTGGTCTTGGTGCTAAGGTAGTTCTGGCTCTATGTAAAAGTATACCAGACCGTGCTTGTTCTGTGGTATATTTTGATAATTTTTTTACAAGTTTAGAGTTGGTAAATTATTTACGAGAAGAAATGGGCATATTTTCTTTAGGTACCATTAGGTCTAACAGACTGCGAGGAGCGGAAAAATATTTACTTACAGACAAAGCCCTGAAAAAAAAACCTAGAGGCTCTCATTCGCAAGTTGTCTGTAACAAAAATAAATTATGTATCGTCAAATGGTACGACAACAAATGTGTAACCACAGCTAGTAGTTATGTGGCAGCTGAGCCTGTTAGTACCATACAACGTTATGACAAAGTTGCGAAAAGAAGAGTAGCGGTACCCTGCCCGGACATTATTAAACATTATAACGCCCATATGGGGGGCGTAGACTTAGCAGACATGTTGATCGCCCTGTATAGAACAGACTTCAGAGGCCATCGATGGTATTTGCCATTAGTGTCGCAAGTCCTGGATATTTGCATAAATAATAGCTGGGTTTTATACAAACGACATAGTGCGGGAAAGACAATGCCTCTAAAAATGTTCAGGTACCAAGTAGCACAGAGCCTCCTGAAAAAGGGCCGAGGAGATATGGTCGACAACTGTGAAGTTTCTGGACCAACTCCGTCGAAAATAATACAGGCCCCTGTAGCACCACGACCTACACCGGATGTAAGGTACGATAAGGTCGGCCATTTTCCAATGTTTGGGTCGAAAGGGCGATGTAAATTTTGTGTCAAGGGCCAAACTACGGTAATGTGTGCCAAGTGCTCGTTACGCTTGTGTTTTAAGCCGGAAAGAAATTGTTTTGTAAAATTCCATACCGATAAGTAATTATTTAATTTTAAGCTACACAGTACACTTCAAATGTTTCGATAACTTATTTTTTTCTTTTTATTTTAATAAATCTGTAAGTTGATTTTGGTTTTATAACTATACTTGTTACTACATGCAAATTTTATACATATATTATTAAGAAAATTTTGCGCATTTTATTTCCTCAAACCTGGCAACGTATCCTTAAAGACACTTACAAGTAAGGTCAAAGTTTTTTACTAAGCTGGCAATGTATCTTCAAAGATACATAAAGGATCTCATTATCTGGTTATGTGCAATTTTTTTATATATTTTTCCCTAAATCCTAGATTCATAATTAACATCATATTTGAAAATTATTTGAAAATAATATTTTTTTTTTTTGCCAAGAATAGGGTTAAAAACTCGTCGCCAATACTCTTCACCAAAAATTACCAGTGGCAAAGGTCTTAAAAAGAAATTGAAAAATGTGATGAAAAAATTAAAACCAAAATGCAAAAAAACTGCAATAGCATTAGCTATGGCTGCTGCCAGGGAATTCGCTAATGATTCATCCATTAAACTTCCTCGGATTATTCCAATACCAAAAACTGGTGGAGTATTACCTTTGATTCCTATTTTTGCTGGATTATCAGCTGCGGGAGCTATAGCAGGCGGAGCAGCTGGTATAGCTAAAACTATAAATGAGTTCAAGATGGCTAAAAAACTATACGATGAATCGAAGAGACATAATGAAAAAATGGAGGCTCTTTGCATCGGAAAAGGACTACATCTTAAGCCACACAAAGATGGACTTGGAATTTTTGTATCAAGCCCTAACTAACTTTGACATTTTAAAATATGGAGTTAATATTCCCTACTTTAGAGGTGTCTTTATGAGAGATGAACTCCCTAAACATCCTTATAAAAATGAATGTGGAGTGGTTAATTTAGATAGTTCTAAAAATCCTGGTTCTCATTGGGTAGCCTATGCAAAATACAGTGATTATATTGAATATTTTGACAGTTATGGCAATCTAAAGCCCCCAAAGGAATTTATAAAATACTTAGGCTCGAAAATCTACTATAACTATGAAAATATACAGGGTGATCACCCTTACAAATGTGGACATCTATGTTTACAATTTTTAACAAACTTTTGGAATAGACATAGAATATAATAAACAAAATTAATGAAAAGTGTTCAGTATGCAACTATGTCTATAACTGTGACTATCTCTGGACACAAAGCAGAATTAGAGTCATATTTTCAACCACCTCTTAGTTTATCTGAAAAATATGAGTGTGGCTTGCTGTACTATTCAGTATTAAACTCTGTATCAAATGTGCTTTCTAGTAATACTCCGTCTGTAATCAGAATTGAATGTGATTTAATATATAGTTCTTATACTAACGGTATACCAACCCATATTATTCATGAATTTATACCTAATACTACTACAGGACATCACTACTTAGAAACACCTCAGAACGTTATTTACTTCCCAGTGAACAAAAGTATAATTACATCTATATCTATTAAGGTTGTTGATCAGTTCGACCGCAGCATCCCTTTTATAGAACATATTCAACTACGTCTTCATTTAAGAAAAGTAAAATGATATTATACCATATAAAACCTCACCTCAAAATAAAACACCTTACTTCTTCTACAACCAGTAAGGTGCATAGACGTGCGAAAAAAGTGAACAAATTAACTAAAACGAATAAAGACTTTTTAAAAGCATTGGGTTTTAAAGTATGAATATACTACAAATTAGCGATTTACCGCACTTTGATACTTCTATCGAAAGTTATGAGATTCATTCTTACAATCCTTACAACAACTGCTTTAGAGAAAACGATGAAATCAGAATACCCATCCACCAGCAAGACATATACGTGTTACCATCAGCCAGTTCAGTATACATCGAGGGTCACGCAAAGCTGTTCGGAAAAGATGGAAAACCGATTGAGAAAGCTGTTAAATTTACTAATAACCCTGTTTTGTTCTTGTTTCAAGATATCAGATACGAAATAAATGGCATTGAAATAGATCGCATCAAAAATTCGGGTATAACGACCACCGTAAAGTCATACGTTTCATTAAATGAGGCCGAAAATAAAGTTGCAGCTTTATGGGGTTGGAACTTAAACGGATTTCAAAGTGATGGTCATTTTAGTGCTGTTATACCATTAAATAAGATATTAGGTTTTGCAGAGGATTATAATAAGATTGTGATAAATTGTAAACATGAACTTATATTGAACAGAAGTAGGTAACTCTAATTTAAACAGCGTTACACTGCAGATAATATTTCTCACTTCCAAATAAATCTTGATAGAGTACAGTGGAGAGTACCGCACATAAAAGTATCAGATCGAGAACGTCTAACACTTTTAAAACATTTAGAAAAAGATAGACCTATTCAAATGGCATTTAGAAATTGGGATTTGTATGAGTACCCTTTACTACCTAAAACAACAAAGCATTCATGGTCAGTTAAAACTGCATCACAATTGGAAAAGCCTAGATATGTTATTTTTTGTTTACAAAGTAATAGAAAAAGTAATAAAATAAAAGATAGTTCTCTCTTTGATCACCGTAAAGTAACAAACGTTACGCTCTTTTTGAATTCACAATATTATCCATATGAGCCATTAGGTTTAAATTTTTCTGAAAACAAATACAGTATATTATACGAAATGTATGTGAAATTTCGTCAGTCGTATTACAACTGTCCAGCGGATCCCTTACTTAATCTAAAAGACTTTAAAGATAAGGCTCCTCTGTTCATCATAGATTGTTCAAGGCAAAACGATACCCTAAAAACAGGTCCAGTAGACGTTCGTTTGGAAATTGAATGTTCAGAGCCAATACCAGATAACACTACTGCATATTGTTTGATTATAAACGATCGACTTGTGGAATACAAACCTCTGAGCAACATAGTGCGTCGATTATCATGACTGCCATTGTAGACGTCCAAGGCTTTAAAACGGAAACAAATGAATTTGTACTAAAATAAATTGCTATATTGTGTAGTGACAAATTGCAAGTGTTTTTAATTAAGCCACCATTTCCATTTTACGATTTGACAAAACAAGAAAGACGTCAAGTTGCATGGATTGAACGTAACAGGAAGATATATTGGGGTGAAGGATTTATACCATATTCAAATTATAAGTGTTTAATTTTAGATTTTTTAAAAGATAAATGTATTTATATTAAAGGTCATGAAAAAGTGTTATGGTTGAAAAATATTTTAAATAATAATAATAGTAATGTGATCAATTTAGAAGATAAAGGCTGTCCTAGTTTTCTAAGTCTGTATGATCGATATAAATATTCTGAAAATTTGCATAGTTGTATATATCATAACTCAATATGTGCTTTGAAAAATGTTTTATGTTTAAAAATATGGTGCTCTGATAATAAACTTTTTGTATAATATATATATATATATATTTTTCATTTTTACTCCTTAAATATCCCTTCCTTCCAACTTATCTTTGTAAAATTATTTATGAAATATTTATAAATTAGATATATCAGCTATGAGATTTCATTACACTCTCATCATTGTAATAATATAGACCACCTTTTTATTATACACTTATCATAAATACATAAAATAATTCAGAGAAATACTATTGCTTTAATTATAATTCAAAATCTAATTGGTTTTAAAATGAATGAAGTAGACAAAGAATTTTTGTCCATCAAAAAGTATGAACAGAATAAAAAGGATGTTTTATTAGACCTTGAACAACAGATAAACATTCTAAAAGAAAAGAAAGAACCGAGAACAGCTGATCTTTTTAAGATTATGCGACTGCAGGATCAGCAAATACAGCTGCTCCGGGAGAAAATTACCAAGCTTAATAGCCAACGAAAACGAAAAGCTGAGCAAATCTGTGTTGCAAAACATGAAGTTGTACAGTGTGCAGACAACGAACTACTCGTTTTGTTAATTATTAAAATCAATCTCTGTCAAATTGTGTTTGAATAGATGTTACGTGATGAAACAAGAGCAAAATCATGTTTAGTAGTGTATGATTGGGGAGTTCTGGATCACGCGCTCGAGCGAAGCGAGAGTAAGTGATCCAGAACCCCCAATTATACACTACTGACTTAAACAGATTCGAGGCCTATTGTGTAATCAACAAGCTCCAGCTAAACTTGTCAAAATGTTACCATATGAGTTTCACGCGTCAGAAGTTAGTTATAGGTACAGGCTATAGATTACACGATCAAATAATTAATAGGACTAATTTTGTCAGAGATCTTGGCATTATTATGGATAACAAATTAATTTTTGAGGAACATATTGAGCATATAGTGAATAAGGCATCTAAGGCTCTGGGATTTATAATAAGAAATTCAACCCACTTTCGTTCCCTAAAGCCAATCAAGATTTTATATTGTTCTTTCGTACGCGGCCATTTGGAGTATGCTTCACAAGTATGGAGTCCTCAGTATGAGATATATATGTCTCGTATCGAGGGAATCCAGAAAAAGTGCCTAAGATATTTAGACTACAGAGCTCAGCAAGTTTCTAATGATTACGAGCACCGCTGCAAAAGGTACCATTTTTTACCGTTAGAGAATAGACGTAACATTAATGATGTTTGCTATTTAGTTAATATTGCAAATGGTTCTATTGAGTGTCCAGAATTAGTATCTAAATTACATCTGCGTACTAACCAAATGGGGCTAAGACAAAGACCAGTACTTGATGTACCGTTTGCGGCGACGAACTATAGGCGGAACGCCTTTTTTCTGCGCGCAGCACAAAGTTTTAATAGACTGCCTACAGATCTTGATATAGACCTGTTCTGTGCTAATGCATGCACAGTGCGACGACTACTTGCAAAATCATTATTTTGTGGTATTTAAACTGTATCCAATTATAGATATTATTGTAATAATTTAGATAATTTCAAAATGAACTGCAACTGCAAACTTAAATGTGTCACTCAAATTCCTTAAATTAATTAAAATAATTAAATGTCTGTTAAAACTTAATTGCTGGTTTATATGTAGTAATTATAATATTATGTAAGATACTTTGATAATCTGTTTCTATCAGTGGAGGCTTGTTATTGGCAATTTGATTATGTAGTTACTAGTAACCTAAAATTATTATTAGACTGTAAGCTTTCCTTAAAAGAACAAAATAAAATCAAATAAATTTCCTCTGTCAGTGTATTGTTTCGTTTGGATATTATAGCGAGTAGACGTATTGTAAGCATAGCAAAGCAAGTTAACATTTGTGTTACCGTTGATTCCATTAGCCAAAGTTTAACGTTTAAATAAGATGTCGTTTCAAATAGACAAATCCAAGTTATACCAAAAATTGTTTGAAAGTTTTAAAAAATCTCATACAAGTACGAAAGTACAAAATGTACAAAAGTTAGTTAACGAAGTGTGGCGAAATTATAAATTACAAGCAAAGTCCGACAAGGAACTAGATATTATTGTATCTAAGAGAATTAAAGAAGAATTGCAAGCGGCGACTAAGAATAAATCCAATCTACTACCTTTTTTTTCCAAGGTGAGTGACGAAATCATTTTAGGTACCTATGAGTACTAGAAATATTAGAAATCGCCAAAAAGTTTCTCTTTACATTTTGTAACAATAATTTAGACGTTTTATGATTAGAAAAAAAAAGAAGAAGCTGAAGACAGGGCGCTATGGCGCTCCTTGGGGGAGGGCTATGTCCAGCAGTGGACTATTATAGCCTGATGATGATGATGATGATTAGAAAATATTATGGCCTATCTCAAAGTATAGAGGTAATATTTATTATATAGATTTATTTCTTAAGATTGAATCCGTCAATTCGTCACATAATACGGAATGTTAGTTTTCTGTATGTGATGGGTTCGATTCCCGGCTTTAAAGATTATTTAAACTTTAAATAATCTTTACATGCAGTTTTTTATTGCATACTTTGTATTTATGTAGCTTAATATTAAGAGAATTGTGGCGTACGTACTTCGTCACTTCCCCCGTTGCGAAATTCGTATTTGTTGATCTTGGACCAAAATCACTCTTTTCAATAAATCGCCTACGCTTTTGCATCTTGGTCCACACGACAATACGGGTCTCGCAGCGGTGTAACCCCGCGCCCGCGCGGGCATTGACCTCAGCGCCGTCCGCCAACACACCACGATCAGCTGTCTTAGCTTGCGCGCGAGTCAAGGTTTAATGAAACCGAATTTCCAAAAAAATATATTTATTTGGAAAGCAAGGTGTTTACAGAGTCGATGGCGAGAACAGAATGAATGTTAATTAAATTATAAATTATAAACTAAGTACATCAATGTCGGTCGCACAGGTTTCATATATCCAGGATTCTAATAAGTAAAGTGACAATCAGCATTAATTGTTCTAGAACGTTCGATGTTTTACACGGGTTTCCAGTAACAAGTATTATAAGTAAAAGTCAGCATAATTTGTTCTAGAACCTTCCATTAGGTTTCTCACGCTGCCTTACACGTTTTATGTATATCTATCTGTATGTATAAAATACGTATCTGGTATATAAGTTATTTAGGGCTAAGTAGGCATATATCTATGGGCGCAGCATCCTTAACTCCTCCCCCCCTAAGAGAGAAATCAGCTGGAGTTGGGTTACTTGGCTCCAGGTGATTTCGTTTTAAAACAAAAATCATATTAAAAACTTTAAATTTAACAATCAAAAATACAATTAGGAATACAAATATTATAACTATGACACTTATTGTCCATACACTGATGTCCTTGGTCACTATGATATCACTTTCATTTACACTTTCACTGCTATATTTCGCACTGTTTAAAATGTCCTTGATATCGTTGAGGTCCACACCCCGAAGGTCGACTTGGTTATCTTCTACTGTGATTTCTTCTTGTAGCTCCGGCATATTGACTGGTCTCAATCGCAGACTGGCATCTGGTGTTCTTGTCTTGTAGATTTTGTTGATGGTTTTCTCTCCTATTTGCGTCTCGCAGTTTTGGCTGGGGATTACCAAAAATGTTCCTTGCAGGTTGTATCTCATGATTTCATCGTTGCAGTTTTCGGTGAGTATTACGTTTTCTTTAGCGAAGAGTAACCATATCCCATCAGCTACCATGTGGCTTCGTGTATCTTCTATCCGTATAGAGTGGCGATGACATGCAGAATAGTTTTTCAGCAGTATGATTTGTTCGATGCACGTCGTTTCAGCGTACTGTATGATGTTTTCTTCTTTACATAGGACTCGTTCATCTTCTATCTGCTCGCACGGGCTTACTACAGGTTTGTATTTCAATCCATTCACTAAGAGGTAAGGGTATCTTGGAATTATGATAGAGGTTTTAAGTGTATTGGGATTGTATATGGGGATAGGAATTATCTTGTAATAATTATATGTGACCGTGTCTAATAAAGGGACTTCTAGTATAAAAACTAACTTATTATTATATAAATACGCTTTTAACATAATAGTTTCTTCTAACTTAGTAAGCTTATCTTTATCAACTTTATAAACTAACCTATGGTATTTCTCTATTTCTATCAGAGTATTTAAAAGTTCTGTTGAATTAATTATTGATTGGTGTAAAATATGCAATCTACTAAACGCTATTGCTGTTTCGATTTCCTGTATAACGTTATAAATAGAACGAAAGTTATTTAGAATCTGGTATAAAGTATTCATTTGACTTACGATATTATGTATTCTTGTTTGATTGTACTGAAGTGTTTGTAATTGCGAAGTTTTTATATTTAACTGTAGTAAATTAAACTTCATATCATCTGATATATTAACTAGTTTATCAAACGCTTTTTGCATTAGTGATACTTTTCTTTCTACTGAATGTTCTTTATTCTTAAGTTGACTAATTTCTGAGTTATATTTGATAGCATCTTCATTATCGAGATTGCCTGAAATTAATTTGATAATAGAACCTAATGGATTTAATAATCCTCTTTTAAACCTTTTACTAGGAACTATTTGTTTTAATCTATCTTTTGTGAGTTCCATATGTGATTCTGTCTGTAAAGTAAGACCTATAAGCTCATCCCGTGACTCTTTTTGTGAGTAAATTATATCTTTTAACCTAAAATATTGACGAATATTAGTATCTAAGTACTTGTCTAACTTTTCTAAATCTAGCGTCTTAAAAATAGTCCAATAATTACTCTGAATCACTGCTGCACTTATCCGTATCGGCGCTATTCCAGGATTCTGAGTCATATCCTCTATGTTTACGCTGCTTGCCAATCCCACTAGGGCCAGGCTCACCAGGACTGCTTGGCGCCACCTGTGGAGGACGTCTTATATTCTTTACTGCTACTTTCGTATTTCTCTTTTTAAGTTTTACAGGCACAATGTTCCTATCTACTTTCCCTATTACTTTCGCCTTTTCATAACGTGGTTCTTCCTTAGCTTTTCTTGTCCTAGTCGTTTTCATAAATACAGTTTCACCTTCTTTCAAACCAGGTGGTTCTTCACCGCCTTTCTTTTCTAAGACCTTAACTTTATTATCTTTTATTTTGTCGCTGATATATTCGTATAGGACTTTTAACCGTTTCCTATGATCTAGCACAAGTTTCTGTAACAGATTTTTCTCCCTATCTATATCGAAAGCATTGCCTGAATCGGTATGGCCAAATACCATTTCAAAAGGTGTAAAATTGGTTGTACTATGAATAGTGTTATTATAGGCCATGATAGCGTATGTCATTACCGACGCTGCATCTTGGTCCGTTTTTTCATACTTCGCTAATCTGTAAATTTCTATGATTGTCGAATGGAAACATTCTACAATCGCCATTGAACTGGGATTGTTTGGAGTCCCTACATGCATTTCGATTTTATATAAAGTTAACATTTCTTGTACAAGTTTATTGTTGAATTCTGTACCTGGGTCGCTACTTATTTTTTTCGGCACCCCGTACATGCTAAAATATTTAATTAATGCCTTCACTATTTCGGGTGTACTTCTATTTGGTATGTTAAAGGCTTGGGCTAACTTACTGAAAGCATCTACAATAGTTAGGTAATGATTATTTTCTATATATAACAAGTCCATAAAAACTTCCTCAAACGGCATACATTGTGTTTGGGTAAGTTGTATGGTTGGTTTAATCGGGTTTCTATCGTATTTCATTTTTTTACACTGTTCACAGGCGTTAATGATAGCCGAAATTGTCTGTTTCATATTAGTCCACCAGTAATGTCTTTTTAGTTTAGTTAGTGTTTCCCTAATACCCCTGTGGACAGTTTTACCTTCATGGTACTTGAATACAATGTCCCTTTGTTCATTCTCATCTGTAACATTAACTACTCTATCTGTACACTCTATCAAATTTTGGGTACCTTTCTTATATAACTCTATTACTACCTTACTAAATACCTTTCTAAAATCCTCTGTTTCGAAATAAATGTAATATTTATGCTTAAAATCTACGTATTCTTTTAAAAAGTTCTTAACTAAATATTCATTATTAGCAACTGGTATATGTACTTCTATTATTCTCTGATTGCTATTTGAAATATCTTTCACACAAATATCGTCTTTGTGCCAAGTATGTACGAGTATTTGTCTAGGTTTAGAATCTACTGCTTCGTTTAGAATAGGTATTCCCTCGTGTTCTCTATTTGTTATTGAGTGGGCCGTAGCTCCATCATCTGAGTCTGATATATCTAAAACTGGTTCCTCTTTACGACTTGCACTTAGTTTTGCAGCTTCTGAATCTGAGTCTGACAAGGAAATTATTTCGTCATTGTGGTTACTACCCTTATCAATATTAACTTGCATTGATTCGTTATCGTTGTCTAACACGTTAACCTTAATTTCTCTAGTTTTTAGACCATTTAAGTTTACTATAATACTACTATTTTCTGTGTTAATGCTATTAATTTTAATACGTGATAACGCATCGGCATTGGAGTTCTGTGACCCTTTCTTATAATTGATTTCGAAATCATATTCCTCGAGTCTTAAGCGCCAACGCGTAAGTTTACTATTTGATTCCTTAAGTGTATACAACCAGGCCAACGGTCTATGGTCTGTGTAAATATAAAACTTTTTCCCCCATAAATACGGTCTGAAGTGTTTTACCGCCCATATAACTGCTAAAAGCTCCTTTTCTATCGTGCTGTACCTACTCTCTGTATCACTTAGAGTTCTGCTAGCATACGCGACTGGTCTATCTGAACCTATAGGGCCCTGAGAAAGTACTGCCCCGATTGCAAAGTTTGATGCATCCGTGGTCAAACTGAAAGGCTTACTAAAGTCCGGAAATTGTAGTAATGGAGCATTAGTTAATAGTTTCTTACATGATTCAAAGCTTTCTATGTATTCTTCATTTAATTCTATTTTTCTACCTTTTTTCAAACATACTGTAAGTGGTCTAGTGATCTTCGCGAAATCCTTGATAAATTTCCTATAGTACCCTACAAGACCAAGAAAACTCTTGATTTCGGTAGTGGTTTTGGGAATTGGATATTTTAGTACCGCATCTATCTTATCATTGTTGGGCTTTAACCCTTCGCTTGTTATAGTGTGACCTAAATAAAGTACCTCTTTACGTAAGAACTGAGACTTATCTAATTGTACTTTTAAGTTAGTTTGACGAAATCTATCAAATACTGCCCTAAGTTTTTCGTTATGTTCTTGGATACTTTTTGCGAAAATGATTACGTCGTCAAGATATACTAAGCAATGTATGCCCTGTAGGCCTCGCAGTACATTATCAATAGCCCGTTGAAACGTTGCGGGTGCGGTTTTTAGCCCAAATGGCATTCTATTAAACTGATAGTGTCCAAACGGTGTGCTGAATGCTGTTTTTGTTCTATCCTCTTTTTCTACCTCAATTTGATGGTATCCACTTGCTAGGTCTAATGTAGTGAAGTATATACTCTTTCCTAACATATCAAAAAGGTCATTGATATTAGGCAGAGGGTATTTATCGTCAATGGTAATGTCGTTGAGGCGTCTATAGTCAACGACCATTCTCCATTTTTGTTTGCCAGAACTATCAATTTTTTTAGGTACTAAGTGTACCGGTGCACTCCACGGTGAAAATGATTTTTCAATAACGTTATCTCTTAACATTTTTTCTACTTGACTCCTAATTTCTACCGTTTGTGTTGGAGGTAACCTATGTGCTTTAATATGAATAGGGTCTTCGTTTCTAGTTCTTATCTTATGCTTTACTTCGTTTGTAAATGACAATGGCACGTCCTCACAATAAAATATATCCTTATATTCAGTACAAATATTTAAAATCGATTGCCTTTCCTCTTCGTTCATGTGATCTACTTTTAACTTGGCAAGGTTATCCGTTAAAAGCTGATCCAGTCTAATACTATCACTATGATTAAAATTTAAACTTAATTTATTATTTAATGAACTATCTTCGATATACGGTTCGACCTTGAACGGACTGGTTACTGTTAACTCCATTTCTACATCTGTATAATTTTGAATGACAGATGTAGCAAATCCATTTATACACGTAACTAAAGCCGTTGGCATCCTAACCCCATCACAAAATTCCACGAAATTTAAAATGCCTTCACCGTTCAACAAATTAACTGGAAGTTGGACCCTTAATTCGCTTCGCGGCGGTAACACATAAAGTTCATGTACAGGTGGGCTATAAATAATCGGTATACATGTGTCCTTCGTAATTAACCTTTGGTTTTTCATATCAATGTTCGCATGGAGTTGTGTTAATAAATCACTACCTATTAAACCGTTGTACCTATTATCTACACTATAAATATAAAACTTATGCCATTCCTGGCTTCTAAATATAGTAAATATAATAAAGGTATATATGCAACCTCGTTATGTCTACTGCTAGCATGGGTACTTACGACTTCAAACACTTGAAACTTTTTAAAGTTACAAAAATATTGATTTGCTAACTTCGGGCTTATAAATGAACGTTGACTACCCGTATCCAGCATAAAAATTGCATTAAGTTCTGGAATACGTATATGAGGCAGATTTAACACATTATAATTTAATTTTAATCGCTCTGATGTGTAGAGGCCCTTATACAAAAATTTTCTACTTGTTCATTATCGTTAGAAGTACTCGGTAAAACATTATATTCATTATCATTACGGTCCGTATAATTAACATGCCTAGTACTAGCCATCCGCATTGTGACGTCAGTATTGCAACCTGATCCATTCGGTCGCGGCTGTGCCTGTTGCGACCCACGCGGTGTGTTATCAATGAACTCTCGGCGATGCAACTGTGGCCTTGATTGTTCAAATGAGCTGTTATAATTGTTATAGAATGGATTATTATTGTAAGAGGTATTATTCTGTTGCCTATTAGCGTTTCTAAATTGGAACGGACTGTTCGAAAAATTATTATTATATGAATTATTTCTATTACGCATTGGTACCGCGTTGTTTAACGAGTTATTATTTAAATTACGATTCGGAGTAAGGTTATTGTAGCGTTGCGTATTTGGTGTGCTAGTGCTCGCACCATGCGTCGTTTGTGAATTATAGTTACTTAAGGTATTACGACCCTGGAAGTTGTGATTAAATTTATTTGCTCTTGGGTTTTTCTGATCGTAAACTTCTTGAAAGTTTTGTTCTTCTAAAACAGTTTTAAGTGCATCTTCCAGTGTAGTACTCCCTTTCAATCGTACTAACCTAACTAAATATTGTGGTAAATTATAAAGAAAAACATTCAGAGAAAGATTTGTATAAATATTTTGTTTGGCTATCCTGTCTTCGGTAGTCATAACAGACTCGTTGACCTTCGCAATTAAAATACTTCGTAGCTGTTGAATTCGGTGGCAAAAATCTAGATAACTTTCGCCCCTATTTATTTTCACGCTTTCTAATTTTAAGACCAGACAGTCTTCTGTCCTTGGGTCTCCGAAATGGTCTTGTAAAACCTTTTTTAATGCCGCCCAGCTCTGTATAGAGTCTCGCTCCCCAATTAAATTGGCAGCTTCCCCGCTTAATCTGCTAGTTATCGCGTGGAACAAATATTCATTTTGTATTTCGTTTCCACGGTATAAATTAATAATGTACTCTGTCTTACGTATGAATAACGATAGGAGCCTTGACTCACCACTGAATAAAGGTATAATCTTTAATACACCGGGTGGTACAGCGACAATACCTATTTGTTCTTCCATTTTATAATAACAAAATTTACTTATTTAACACACGATGGAATAATATAGAATAATAGCTATAAACTAACGTGAAATTTATATCACTTTATACTAAAAATGTGCTACGTGCTAACGGGCGTTTCCTAATCCCTTATAAAACACAAATCACATATAATAATCACCAGGAAAATACACAGGAAAATTGACAGGATAGTGAAAAGATTTACTCACATAACCCGCAGCTTTTCCGCTCTCCTTCTGTGATCGTTGATTCTGCTCCGCTGACCCTGCGCCGTGGCTGCCCTTGACGAATTTGTTTGGTTCGCCGACCCGTTGAATCGTAGAAACGAACGTTGGCTTCTTCTTGGCTCCCGAAAATATCGATTCGCGAAGGCACAGAAGACCCAACGACCAGGTCGCTTACCGGCTGCGCCAGTCAAGGTTTAATGAAACCGAATTTCCAAAAAAATATATTTATTTGGAAAGCAAGGTGTTTACAGAGTCGATAGCGAGAACAGAATGAATGTTAATTAAATTATAAATTATAAACTAAGTACATCAATGTCGGTCGCACAGGTTTCATATATCCAGGATTCTAATAAGTAAAGTGACAATCAGCATTAATTGTTCTAGAACGTTCGATGTTTTACACGGGTTTCCAGTAACAAGTATTATAAGTAAAAGTCAGCATAATTTGTTCTAGAACCTTCCATTAGGTTTCTCACGCTGCCTTACACGTTTTATGTATATCTATCTGTATGTATAAAATACGTATCTGGTATATAAGTTATTTAGGGCTAAGTAGGCATATATCTATGGGCGCAGCATCCTTAACTCGCGCGCTTGTTTTTATATTCATCCCGCTTAATTTTGTAGATATAGCAATAGTTATTGTATATTATAAATTCTAATAAATCTTGCTAATAATTTCCATTAATAATATTCTTCATTTCTTCCGCTTTCGCTATTCTTTCTACCTATCATCTACTATCTACAAATACCTTTTCTGGATGGTAAGGGACGTGTACAGGAGTACAGGAGCCTTGCCACAGAATATTTAGCAGAACCCATAGAAAGTTTTTATTTTTAGGCAACGACTACCTGTAAACCTGCAGAAAAACACAAATTATACAGCCAGCTTCAAATATTAAAAAACAGGAAGAAGATAAAATAAAACCCGGTAATGCATTACAACAGCAATGCGAAAATAATGATAATGCAGATAAACAGAGAGCAAAACCTTCTCAGGAAGCTATGAGAAATAAGATTGCTCTACTCGAAAAAAAACTGAATGCTTTGTATTCTGCCAGAGATACTATGCCAAGCCGTGCTGAAGTTGATAAACAGATCATTAAGTTGCGCGAGGAAATAAAAACAGCAAAACAGTCTTTAAACAGGACGATTCAAAACGTAGTTGCCTAGAAGAAACACAGGGATGGTATGAAAAGAAAGTTAGAATATATTTGTCATGAAAATCCAGAAATAAAAAATGACTATCTCTGAGGGATTCAGGGGGACGTCCTAATCTTGAAAGCAATCAACCATCACTATTGAAAACAATTGCGGATATAGCTTTATTTGGGAGTGCAGCAGATGATAGAAGACGAACGGAATCTATTCGCAGCGTAAAAACTCTTGATGAACTCATACAAGAATTACGTAAAATAGGAATTGACATTAGTCGCAGTTGGACATATCTTCGTTTGATTCCCAGAAAAACTAATTCTGCAGAGGGACGAAGACATGTATCGACAGTCCCTGTTGAGCTCATTCGGGCTCAAACTGATCACCACAAGAGCCACTTAGATAGCAAGTTCGCTGAAACATCAATCCATTATTTAGAGAACATAGCATCCATACTTGGACCAGATCAAGTATTTTTCATATCTCAAGATGATAAAGCTCGAGTCCCTATTGGCGTAACTGCGGCAAATAAGCAAGCACCTCTTCTAATGCACATGGAATATAGAATCAAATTGCCTGACCACGATTGGGTAATCGCTGAGCGTCATAAATTAATACCATCTGTTTACGCTGGTATCAAAATCACTTCCAGTATGCTAGGACAACCGCAAGCCGTTGGATATTCTGGACCAACATACATCACTATTCGAAGTGGAAAGCATAGTTCATCTACTGCTAATACTCATGCTCAGGATTTCGAGACGCTTCTCGAACTTGAAGAGTTTCAACCATTAGCTAAAACTGACCATGGACTAGTAAAACCAGTGGTAATCATGACGGTTGATGGAGGGCCAGATGAAAATCCGCGTTATCAAAAAGTCATAGGGTTTGCTATACAACACTTTAAGCGCCATGATCTCGATGCATTGTTTTTAGCTACCAATGCTCCTGGAAGAAGTGCGTGTAACAGAGTAGAGCGCAGAATGGCTCCTCTTAGTCGGGAACTGGCTGGTTTAATATTGCCTCATGACCATTTTGGGTCTCATTTGGATTAACGTGGCGTTACAGTTGATGAACATGTTAATTCCGCTGCGCTTATGCCGCTATCGCCTCTAACAGCTGCGCGTAGGCCTAACAACGCGATCGGAAGTTCGTCAACCCACGATTTGTTGCATTGTAAACGTGCCATAAGAGCCGCTTTTAGTGCTCTATGCCAACGTTAAATCATGCCGTTGCTTTGTGGATGATAAGGGGTCGTTCGTAATTTATACTGGGTGTAAGGGACGGCGTACCGAAAACTTTAGCAAGACGTCTTTCTATAAGTACTTATCACGACGCAAACTTCAATTAATAAAAAAACGCAAGATTTAAATGTAATGTAGATTAACATTATTACGCGGTACGCAATGGATTGCTACCAATACATCGCAGTCGACGAATGAACTCTGCGTTCCGCGCGCATAAAATCAGCTGATCTATTTAAATCACGACCATTTAATTACATTGCTGTATTCTAGAAAAATGTGACAGTCAGAAAAATGAAAAATTGCAGATAAGGAACTGTGATTGTTAAAAAAAATTACAACGATTTTTAACTCAGAATAATGGTCTGAATCAACTATTTCAGTTTTCGGTACACCGTCCCTTACACCCAGTATATACCCAAATACTTGATCAGGTTGTTAAACAGATCGCTCTCTAATTGTCTACCCTGGTCGCTTGTAAGCTTAGAAGGGCACCCAAAACGAGAGATCCAACATTCGAATACTACTCTAGCTACGGTTTCCGCTGTGATATTTTGGACCGGCACAGCTTCAGGCCAACCCGGGGTACGATAGATAATTGTTACGCAATATTTATAACCATCGGGTGAGATCGCTAGAGGTACGACTATGTCAATATGTATGTATTGAAATCGGTCAACACGCTCAAAATTATTTGTCGGCCTCGATGGCGTAGTGGTTAGTGTAACCGACTGCCACGCCTGAGGTCGCGGGTTCGATTCCCGCACAAGTCAAACATTTGTGTGCATGAACATGGATGTTTGTCTTGGTCTGGGTGTTTCTATGTATAATATGTATGTATTTACAAAAATGTATATATGTATGTTTATCCATTGTCTAGTATCCATAGTACAAGCTCTGCTTAGTTTGGGCTAGATGGTGTTGTGTGTATGTGGTAGAATATTATTATATTATTATTATTATTATCTACCCCTGCTATAGTATGTCGGTTTATCTTTACCTTTTGGCACTTCGGACACGTTCTAGCCCATATGGTAATATCACGATCCATATTTGGCCAAAAAAAACTTTTGCTTTACCATATTTTTGGTACATTTAATGCCAGGATGACTGAGATCGTGTACTGAGTGTAAGGCTGTATTTCTAAAATTTTCGGTTAAATAAGGTCTGATTTTATTGGATGAGACCTCACAATAAATTTGCTTCCCACAGCGGACTGTGTACCGAATTATGAAAAATTGCCTGAACTGCAAGTTGTTATTTGACACTTGCAACGCTCGTTGCAAATACTCGTCACTGCTTTGTTTTTCTGCTAATGCTACATGATCTAGTACCGTGGGACAACTTATTGTCTCTATCCGAGCCAAAGCATCTGCTACTATGTTTTGATTACCGCTTATATATCTAATATCTGTACAAAGCTCACTTATATATGAAAGTTGACGAATTCGTCTGGGACTTTCTTTATCGCTATTTACTTTCGTGAATGCGTATATAAGTGGTTTATGGTCGCTAAATATTGTTAACTTTCGGCCTTCTATTAAATTTTTAAAATGCTTGATGGCCATAAATATTGCTAAAAACTCGCGATCGTACGTAGAATATTTCATTTCCGTTTGAGTTAATTTTCTAGAATAGTATCCTACGGGTTTCCAACAGTTTTTGACTTGTTGTTGTAGGACCACACCTAGACTAGTATTTGAAGCGTCACACATTAAATTAATTAACGATAAATTAGCATCGGGTAAAGGATACGACAATGTAACGGCGCTTTTTAAGCTTGCCTTACATTTCTCGAACGCGTCAATGGCCTTATCAGTCCACTTAATCAAAGTCCTGTCACGTTTTTCAGTGTTATGCAAGTACGTGTTTAGTTCTGCCTGGCAATCAATCGACTGCCTTAGGGATATGCGAACGGTAGAAATTTACCATACCGAGAAAACGACGTAGTTGCTCGATATTTTCGGGTCTCGGAAAATTTACAATTGCCTGTACTTTATCGTCTAATGGACGAACGCCATCTACTGACACTTCATAACCTAAAAAGTTTAATTTTGACACTCCAAATACACATTATGAAATATTTATTGTGACACCATATTCGTTGAACCTTTGAAAAACCGCATTCAAATGCTCTATATGCTCTTTGGATTTACTAGCTATACATACGTCATCGAAGTAATTATAAAAAAAATCAAAACCACGTAACACTATCGTGTCCATGAATCTCTGGAACGACTGTGCTGCGTTGCGCAAACCAAAAGTCATTCGCGCGAATTCAAATAACCCGAAAGGCATTATGATTGCGGTTTTTTCTATGTCATTCGGTGCAATGGGAATAAAATAATACGTCCTATTTAAATCTAACTTACTGAATATGTTTTTATTCCTGCGATTAAATACTTGAAATCGTTAATACGTGGGATAGGATAACGATCGGCCTTCGTTATCGCGTTTAATCTTCTATAGTCCCCGCAAGGTCGAATTTCCCCATTTTTCTTGGGCACTACGTGTAAGGGACTTGCCCAAGGACTTTTAGAGGGGCGGCAAATACCTAAATCTAGCATATTTTGAAATTCCGCTTTGACCTTCTTGTATCTATCTGGAGGAAGTAGTCTCGCCTTTGCAAATACTGGTGGCCCAGAAGTTTCAATATAATGGCACACCGAATGTTTAGGTATGTCCTTATATGATACTGGCCTGGTAATATCTGGATAGTTACTTAATATATCATGCCACATATTGTTATTAACTATAGTCTTAACCGACGACTCACACTCGCCATGGCTTACTACTGATGCGATAACATTTAATCGAGTAAGTTGATCTAATCTACGCGCTGTTATAACCCGAGATAGTTTCTTATTAACGCTAAATCAGCATTTACTTATTCTAGTACATTTCCATTGTGTTGTGACTACTTGGTCAGCATTTTCAGTTACTTTAATAATTTATTTCATATAATAGTTAGTTAGATTCTGTCCATCGTGAAACGCGGTTCACTCCGGGAAGTTCGGAAATCGGTACCAGTAGAACTGTATCTGTAGAATAAGTGTTTTGGCATTAAAGTACAGTGCAGTGTAAAAAGTTGTTTTTATTTTAAAAGACAAACAGGGACGGCCTCCTAACAAATTGATGTCAGAAATGGGATCTCGTAAACGGTGTCTGTTGATGCCTAGAGATCCGAATCCCAGAGACTCTCAGTTTGGTGATCGACGGTAAGACGGAACCCAAGGTTGTGCCCGCATCACTCTTTCAAGGTCGACGATAAGTCTCTGCGCAGCAGCGAGAGCCCGCACCACACTGGTCACCGCGAAACCTAGATTGGTCGACAGTCAGCCTCCACCGCAACGTGTGAGCCTGCACCATCCCGGTAGCAGCAGATCTAACTCATCAACACCATCATAACGAGTAGACGACTCGTCATCTCCAAAGCCGACACTTTCACCTCATCTAGTGTTACCAGCACGTGGACGCCAGCGCCGCACTCATCTATCACCGAGCACGCGGTCGCCCTGCCGCGCTATCTGAGCGTGTCAGCTTCCGTTCCCACGATGATGAAAGTGTGTGCAGTGATCATACTTATGTGAGTTTTAAAAAAATATATTTCCATATCCACTGTTTCTACAATTTTTCGTAAACTTGAACTCTAATTTTAGGTAATTTTCTATTCTATATCGTATTTTTGTGTGTGATTCTACAGTAATATTTTCTATTAAAACATTTCAATTGTATAAATGTCACTTATAAATCAGAACCAAAGGTAAAACCTGAAATGGCTGAAAAAATTATAATGGGGACCGGGATTCCCTCCCCGCTTTCCTCACAAATGGTGATAATGCTATGTCCTTAGCTACAACAGACCAACAGAATGTGCTCTGCAAATATACCAAGTAGCTTGTAGCTTAAAATCATTTTCCAAGTGGGACGAAATAAAATCATTCCTAAAATCTACATTTGGCGAGAAAAAGCATATTTATTTATTTATTTTCAGCCTGTATTGTCCCGCTGCAGGGCAAAGGCCTCCCTCTCGCTTTTCCACATATCCCTATTATGCGCTAGTTTGCACCAGTCCCTCCTGTAGTTAATTAATTCGTCTTGCCATCGACGTTTTGGTCTACCACGTTGGCGTTTAGCACCGTCTGGGATCCAATCTGTGCTGATTTTAGCCCAAAGCTTCTGCGGCATACAGCAAACGTGTCCAGCCCAATCCCATTTCAGTTTGGCGGCTTTCTGGTTGACGTCTGCGATTTTCTTTTGGAGCGTAGTGTAGAGTTTTTAATGCGGTCCGTTAACCGTACCCCTAGGATACTACGCTCCATGGCTCGCTGGCAAACATCTAGCGCGGACCTCTGCTGACCAGTCAAAGACCATGTTTGTGCACCATACGTAAGAATGGGAAGAATGCACATATCCATGAGCTTACGTTTGAGACATAAGGGAAGGTCTCCTTTCATGAGGTCCTTCATCGACCAGTAGCTCTTCCAAGAGTTTCCGAAACGACGGGCAATTTCTTTGTCTTGTCTCGACTGGAAAGAGACTACCTGGCCCAGATATAAATATTCTTGGACATATGCAATCTCCCCACCCTCTACGTATAGTCGTATATTGGTGCTATTAGTCATAATTTTAGTCTTTGACATGTTCATTCGGAGTTTAATCTCGAGGCTTGCCTTGTGCAGGTTGTCAAGCATGATACCCAGTTCAGCCGCCGATGATGAAAACAGCACAATATCATCAGCAAATCGAAGGTTTGTAAGCCTCTTTTCGCCGACGACTATGCCTTTATCTGCCCACTTGTCCGATAAACTTTTAAAAGCTTCTTCTACGGTGGCAGTGAATAGTTTAGGGGATAGCGGGTCTCCTTGTTTTACTCCTATCTGGATGCGAAATACTGGTCCAGTGGTATGGGTTTTTATTGAAGCGGTGCTATTACGGTAAATGCTTTTCTATAGATCTATGTAGCCAGCATCTATGTCTTGGGCGTTAAGGGCAAAAAGCATGCTACTCATTTATTAGTGGATTTGCAAAATTGTAAACAAATTAGTAACAAAGACGTCACAAAGTATTCTTTACGAATCGAGCAAATTTTAACCCGAATATTATCTGATATTCACAACTGCTGTAAGGATGAAACCCAACTACCAGGCAGAATAGCAGCTATGGAAGATTTAGCCCTGAATACGTTAGGGTTAAATCACTCAATTAGTAATGTTGTGTAGAAACCCCTTGACATTGAACGAGGCGGTTCAGCACGCAATCGAAGAGGAAAAGTTATATAATTTATCTAATTCTAATTTCCAACGTATGTGCAGCACGTGCAATAAGCCTGGGCATAATGCTTCAGAGTGCTACAAAAATAAAAACCTTCAAGTTCAAGTAATAATAAGTATCAAAAATCTTTCCATATTCCTTCAAATAACTATTCTAATGCTAATAATATACGGTGTAATTATTGTAAAAATATAGGTCATACGATTGATCAGTGTCGCAAACTTCAGTATAATATGAAACGCCGTGAGAACGCGAAACAAGTGCAACGTGATCAGTCACCGCGCGATAGCGATGGCCGGGTAGTTAAATTCTGCGAAGCCGAAGAGTCCGGGTTCGATTCCCGAGACGATAATTTAAACTAAATAAGATTTCGGTGTCGTGTCTGCCGAAATCGACTAGCGTAAAGGACACGAAACCCTTTACAACATTTTTTACTACATCCTCATCTCAGTCAAGGCAAATGAGTTCTACTAAATCTACATCTCTGTCAAAGCAACTGAGTCCTACTAAATCTACATCTCAGTCAAAGCAACTGAGTTCTACTAAATTTACATTTCAGTCAAAGCAACTGAGTTCTACTAAATTTACATCTCAGTCAAAGCAACTGAGTTCTACTAAATTTACATCTCAGTCAAAGCAACTGAGTTCTACTAAATATACACCTCAGTCAAAGCAACTGAGTCTTACTAAACCTACATCTCAGTCAAATCTGAGTAATTTAAAATCTTATAACTATACTAACTCTATAAGTACATCTCGAGACGTGATCTCGAGTCATCAGCATACAAGGCCCTATGCTAATTCAATAAAGTTGAGTTCTACTAATACTTACCAAAATGATGCTTATTTAAAAATTAAATTAGACATCCCAATCCCTAAATATAATGCTATACCTACGAATTCTTGTGATATTATAAAATCTACTCCAATTTATGAAACGAATATAAAAATCAAGAAAATATCTTTGCCACATATTTATTTAAATTCTAGTTATTCTAAAGAGCCCTTAAAGTGTCTTATCGATACAGGTGCCACCATTAGCCTCGTGAAACAGTCGGTACTAAACAAATCACCCAACTTGTCTCGCGAAGTTGTTAAATTAAAAGGAATTAATAGCGTAGAAAGTTGTTCTCAACCTTTAGGCACATTTCAAATGGATTTTACTATATCTAATGATGAATTTAATTATAAATTTCATATGGTCAATGATGACGTCAGTCTCCAGTGTGATGCCCTACTCGGTAGCGATTTTCTTGGTTATTTCAAAACTAATATCAATTACGATTCTAAATCATTGAATATCTGTGGTCATATTTTACCTATAAATTACATTCAACCAACTTACATTATTCCCGCGCGATCTGAAGCAGTAATTGAATGCACGGTATCTAATTACATTCCTGAACTTTATTCTAATAATGAAGCTCTTGTTCTAGATCATACCATATGTAGTGGTGTTTATGTCGCAAATTGTATTGTCTCAATCAAGTCGAATAAAAGAATTAATATTACAGTATTAAACACGACCGACTCTGACGTTGAAATCAAAGATTATTACGCAGAGTTGACACCTCTCGAACAAAACGATCTGAACTCTGAATTATGCCTAAATACTTATTCTATTTCTATTTCAATATCTGATCGTGTTCAAAAGGTTTTAGACCTTATTCGTTGTTCTCATTTAAACTCAACAGGATGAAAAGCACTATTAGAGTGTTGTTCTGAATACACTGATATTTTTCATATGGAAGGTGAACCCTTATCTTTTACTAATTCCGTTGAACATTCAATTAACTCTGGCGATACGCCGCTTATCCATGTTAAATCTTATCGCTTCCCCAAATGTCACAAGGAGAAAGTTGACTCCCATGTCAGAAACATCATTCGCCCTTCTATTTCACCCTGGAGTGCCCCTGTATGGGTAGTTCCCAAAAAAAGGAACCGTCTGGCAAAAAGAAATGGAGAATAGTTATAGATTACCGTCGTCTTAACGACGCGACGGTCTCTGAAAGTTATCCACTGCCTCTCATCACTGATATTTTAGACCAATTAGGTCATTCCAAATATTTCAGCACGTTAGATCTATCTAGCGGCTTTCACCAAATTAGAATGAGTTCCAAGGACGCGCCGAAAACCGTATTCACCGTTAACACTAATTCTAGTACCTCCGGACACTATGAATTTACTAGGATGCCATTTGGCTTAAAAAACGTTCCCACAACCTGTCAAAGGCTCATGAATACGGCTCTTTCAGGACTTCAAGGTCTCCACGCCTATGTTTACTTGGATGATTGTATTATTTATTCCCACACGCTAATAGATCATATTACAAAGCTTAAATTAGTTTTTGACCGAATGCGAAAGTTCAATCTGAAATTGCAGCCAGATAAATGCGAGTTTTTACGCCGCAAAGTTGCTTATCTAGGCCATATCATTACCGATAAAGGTGTATCTCCAAACCCTGATAAGGTCAAGGCCGTTGCCGAATTCCCAACTCCTACTAATGTCAAACAAATAAAATCTTTTCTTGGCCTTGTTGGCTATTATAGGCGATTTATTGAAAACTTTTCAAAGTTAACTAAACCTCTTACATCCTTATTGAAAAAGGACGTCACTTTCAATTGGACTATTGAACAAAAAACAGCTTTCCAGATCCTTAAAAATAAACTTACCACAGCTCCTTTATTGCTATACCCTGATTTCAATGCTCCGTTTATAATCACAACGGACGCCTCAAACTACGCCGTAGGCGCTGTATTATCTCAAGGCGATATAGGCAAAGATAAACCTACAGCCTACGCCTCTAGAACACTCAACAAAGCCGAAGGTAATTATTCAACTACGGAGAAGGAACTCCTTGCTATTATTTTCGCTGTGAAAACCTTTCGTCCTTATATATTTGGGCACAAATTCAAGATCGTCACAGATCATCGCCCTTTAGTTTGGCTTTTCAGTAACAAAGACCCAGGAAGTAGACTTATCCGATGGCGCTTAAAGCTTGATGAGTACGACTACGAAATTGTCTATAAACAAGGTCGACTCAATTCAAATGCAGATGCGTTATCTCGTCATCCAGTAAATATCATTGACTCAAATCGTCTTAATAATTCTACCTATGAAAGATACTTTAAAGATCAGTTTACAAATAAGTTACCTACATCAAACTCTATTATCGAAGAATGTAGTCAAGGTCTACATTTATCAAACGTAAAATCAATCGCATGTCCAGTCTCTTTAGACTTTGATTATTCTATGCCTCACTGCGAAGAAATACTATCGCAGCTCGAGAATTCCGCTGAATTGCTTGGTTCAGAACGCGAGCCGTTTACAGTCCATAAGGTTATTAATAAAAACAAAACATATTATTTCCTTTATTCTAAAATACATCACTATGAAGAAACAAATACAAGGATATTTACAATTTTCTAATTAAATTAAGAGATATGCTCTTATTAGATAATATAATTGATCTTGCGATATCTGATTTTACACACCCTTTTTCTAAAATCTTATATACTAAATTATACAACATTATTTCCTATATTTTTCATAACACGAATATTAAAGTATATATTTATAAAAATCAATTGATTTATCCAACGCCTACAGAGGTCCTTACTATATTGAAAGAAAATCATGACTCTATCATTGCCGGTCATCCAGGTGCGCGCCGCATGTATAATCGTATCAAGGCCGCATACTACTGGAAAGGCATGCGTTCTGATATTGAACGATATGTTAAACAGTGTAAGTTATGCAAAATAAATAAGCCATTACGGCAGTCAAATAAAGCTCCTATGGAGATCACTTCGAATTCCACTAAACCATTTGAACGTTTAGCTCTAGACATCGTTGGTCCATTACCCGATGCTGGTTTCCAAAATTTTAAATTCATATTAACTCTCCAAGACGATTAACAAAATTTTCAAGTGCTTATCCCAATGGTCACTGCTACAAGTGAAGAGATAGCTCGAAATCTTGTACATTTTATGTCATTATTTGGTTTCCCTAAAACTATTTTAACAGACCTTGGTACATGCTTTACCTCAGATCTATTTAAACAGCTTACCGAAATTCTTAAGATAAAATCTCTTTACTACCCCATACCATCCGCAAACGAATGGTGCATTAGAAAGGTCACATGCCACCCTTAAATAATACTTAAAATCTTTTGTAAATGAAAACCAAAATGATTGGCATTGCTACTTATTTACTGCTATATTAGCCTATAATACTACCCCTCATTGTACAACTGAATTCACCCCTTATGAACTTTTATACGGTTACAAACCCACTATTCCTAATTCGTTGTATGATACATCTAACAGCGCTACCTACAATGAGTATATACGCGCTTTGCAATATCGAATGCGGCTTAGCCGAGAAAAAGCTATACAAAATATTACAAACAGCAAAGAACGTTTAAAACAATATTATGACTCTAAATCTCGCGACGTTACTTATAAATCAGGCGATATGGTATATCTTAACCCTAGAAAGATAATCTGCGCCTCAGAGGCGCAAGCAAAACACAATTACCGCTGTCTCTTTTTAACGGGCGCGCACTCGAACCTGTCACGACAGGTAATCTCAGTCGACGCCGAGTATAACAGCGAGGCGGACGCGTGCCATCGGTAAGTACTTTGGATTAGCTGCTTTAGCTATGTGGTGCGCTCATGGAGCGCATGATTATCTTTTGTGCAACTTTCGTCGGAACACATCAAGTTTGATTAGTAGTTATTTATATTATATTTTATAGTTTTATTATGTGTTTTAGGGTCTGAAAATCATGGCACGGAATAGATCGTTAGCTGAAAGTGAAATAGTAAATGAGCTCTACGATGAAGGTGATGGTGATATCCAGCATGTTGGTGAGGATAGTGATAGTGAGGAGGAGGATCACTTGAGTGAGGATGACGTTCAGAGCGACGTTGAAGAAGGGTATCAGGACTCAATTAATACCGAAGCTGTAAATGTATGTGCAATAATTCCTAATGAAGTTACTGATCCCTCACCTTGTGGATCCCCTGAGGTTCCTGCGGTACCTGCGGTTGCCGTTTTACCGAGATATGACAGGCGGATTATTATACCGAGCAAGAGGGTACTGAAAGGTAAAAACAAACATTGTTGGACTACGTCAAGAGGGGAGAGACGAGCTAGGACATCAGCGATAAATATTGTTCGTTCTGCCCGGGGTCCAACAAGGATGTGTAGGAATATTGTTGATCCAGTACTATGTTTCGACCTCTTTATCACAGAGAAAATTATCGATGAGATCGTTAAGTGGACAAATATCGAAATATCCAACAAACGGCGAGAAAATATGACAAGCGCGACGTTTGCTAACACATGTGTAAGTGAAATCCGAGCTTTATTTGGTGTGTTAGTACTCACTGCTGTGATGAAAGATAATCACCTTTCTTCTGATGAGCTCTTTGATACCTCTTTCTCTGGGTCAAGATACGTAGCGGCTATGAGTCGCGACAGATTTGATTTCTTAATAAGATGTCTAAGGATGGATGACAAAACTTTACGCCCAGCTCTTCGTCAAGAAGATCCTTTCATACCCATCAGGAAAGTTTGGGAACTGTTCATAACTCAGTGTCGAATTAACTATACGCCTGGAGAACACCTAACTATTGACGAACAATTACTGGGGTTTCGTGGTCGTTGCCCGTTTCGTATGTACATCCCGAATAAGCCAAATAAGTACGGTATCAAAATCCCGATGATATGCGATAATGGCTCAAAGTATATGGTTGATGCTATGCCATACTTAGGTAAAGCCACTAAAACGAATGGATTGCCACAAGGAGAGTTCTACGTAAAAGAATTATCTCGCAGTATACACGGCTCTAACAGTAACATCACTTGTGATAATTGGTTCACATCAGTTCCCCTTGCAAAGTCTCTTCTTCTACAACCATACAATCTGACACTTGTTGGAAAGATAAGATCTAATAAACGTGAGATACCAGAGGAGATGAAAAACACTCGCTCTCGACCAGTCGGTACGTCTATGTTTTGTTACGACGGCCCTTTGACCCTGGTATCCTATAAGCCGAAGCCTTCAAAGATGGTTTACCTATTGTCTTCATGTGATGAGCAGGGGGCTATAAATACATCATCAGGAAAGCCAGAAATAGTGATGTATTACAATCAAACAAAAGGCGGCGTTGACACGTTTGACCAAATGTGCTCTTCTATGTCCTGCTCACGTAAAACTAATCGATGGCCTATGGCAATGTTTTATGGGATATTAAATATGACTTTTGTTAATGCATACGTAATTTACTACCATAATATGACAGTCATGAAACAAAAGCCATTGAATCGTAGACAATTCATGAAAAAGTTGAACACTCAACTCACGGAACCCTGGATGAATAGCAGATTGCTCATACTGACTCTGAAACGATCTGCCCGGACCGCTATAGAAGCTGCATTACCAAAATCTGCAGGAAATGAAGCTGTAGATGAACAAGGTGAACCTGAGCCAAAAAAACGGCGATATTGTGACCTATGTACAACAAAAAAAAAGCGGATGTCAAAAATGACTTGCGCTAAATGCAAAAAATGCATATGTGGCGAACACAAAAAAGATGTGTGTGTCGACTGCACTTAGTGTGCCATTCCTGGACCCAAAGATATTTTTTTTTATTTTTTATGTTAATGTTAAGTAAAATTAAGCATTACTCGCGATAATTATCTCTCAAAGAGAAGTTATGTCCTATTAAAAGAAGACTGATATTTTTTGTTACTTTTTCTAAGAGGTTTAGAACATTATGTTAGATTATTCGTAAAATAAATAATTTTAAAAATGTTTTGACTTTAATTTCTTCTATTAAGTATTAACTTTATACTAAAGTAGGCTGGTCATGATTAAAAAGCTTTACAGGCCACAGGCAGACCTTACTATTTTGTGCGCTCGAGAGGCGCATGATTATCTTTTAAGTGACTCCCAACATGATTATCTTTCTAGGGTTAAACATCACCACAGGCTAAGAAAAACTCTTTCCCCTATTTGGAAAGGCCCTTACAAAATAATTAAAGTACATAATAAACATAACGTTACGTTACAAGTGGGCCGTAAACATATTAAATATCACACAAATGAAATCAAGCCCGCTGTATCTTGATATATCCTATTTTCAGAGCCTTGTGCCACGGCTGCCATGCCGAATCGAAGATAACCCCGATAACTCGTAGTCCCGGCATCTACTTCGAGCCTGTTACTAATATTCGTTTTTATAATGACTACTGGAATGTCGTAACTCATATTGATATTGTATCATTAGAACCCTATTTAACTAATATAGAATCTTTATTACATAAAACTCAAAATATTTGTAGTAAAATACAAGTACAAGATATTATGCAATGTAAGGTTTATTCTAGCCCTATTAAAATACTAATTCAGAGTAACCTTCTTAAGACACAATCGTTATCTCGTTTAACCATAAATCAAACAACAACTAGGGTCAAAAGGTCCTTAGAATTCGGTGGTGAAATCTTAAAATTCTTTTTCGGTACATTGGATGCCGACGACGCCAGAAAATACGACGCCGCCATAGAATCTTGCCAAAAGAGAGAGTCTGAACTATATCGTTTCATAATAGATAATATACATATTGTTAAGTCGACAATAAGTAATTTTAACTCTACCATATATAAATTAAACGAAAACGAGAGTTTAACTTACTCTCAAATAAACGGTAATAATGAGATCTTATCTCAAGTTACTAAGACGGATAATATGTTATACAATATTTCGCGTATAAATAGCTTGTTAAATATAATAGAAAGTTCTTTACTTACTACTTCTAACCTATTAGATACTACTTTAAATGCTATTTTATTTTCTAAGGTAAATGTTATACATCCTAGTATTATAAGCCCTATCAGTCTCTATGATGAACTACATAGACAGAGCGGTCACATCAATAAAAGGCTAGACTTCCCAGTGCAATTAAATATTAATAATATTCATTCTATTATCGATGTTTCACAATTAAACTCTCATTACTATAATAATAAAATCGTTTTTGTGTTGCGAATCCCACTAATAAGTGACGACAAGTTCGTTATCTATAAGAACATACCATTACCAACTCCCCATAACGGATCTAATATCAAAACATTTGCACTCGTTCAACCTTCAAATGCCTACACTGCTTTATGTGACGATAGAATGCATTATACTATGTTCGATAATTTAGATAAGTGTAAAACGATTAACTACCAATATTCTATTTGTGAAATGCAAAAAATATTTTCTTGTAAACTTAATCCTAATTGTGAATCTAGATTACTAACGGAAGTGACCTTGTCACTACCCACTGAGTGTAATTCTAAATTATGGAGATATTGATATTTGGCAAAAGCTAAGAAATAATGAATGGATTTTTGTCCAGTCCAACATTAATAAATTAACCGTAAAATGTGATGAAGATATTGTCGATTATTCTATTGTCGGTACAGGTTCTATAAAGTTAACCGAAAATTGTGTTGGTTACTCTAAAACTATTCAGTTAACTCCAACTAGTGTAAAATCTTTTCAAATAAAGTCGCCTTTAAATATAACGGTTGATATTACATTAGACGATTGTTGCGACAGAGGAAAAATCAATAAAACCTTGCCGTATTTGTCTCCCATATCTTTGAGTAAAATTAACCTAGACTCATTAAAATACGCATCTCATCAGATGAATGATTTAGAAAATGAGATCAATAAAAGCATTCTCATTTTATTAAATACGGAACCTATTATTCTACTTTTACATATATTTTAATTGTGTCTTTATTTCTATTTTTATTTTATAAGTTATACAATTGTTTTAAGAATCGTAATCACGGTTCCGGATGCTGTATACAAATTTTCAATCAATGTCATAATCAGAAGTCAGTTAAACATAAATCCAAAGTTTCTAATTCCATAGAGATGTCTGATATCTCTACGTCGGATGATGATAAGAAATCTGTTAAATCCTTGCCGGCTCTACAGCATCATAAGTCTTATGACGCTATTCGTATAGTCGATGTTCTCAATTCAAGTAAAATGAACCTAAATTTTAAGTTACGTTAGACTGCCTTCTATTTTATTATGCTATACTTAAGTCGTTAATATTATATCATTTACTATATTTTTATCTTATAAGATAAAGTGTAAACAGTTAGCTGATTGCTAAATGTTCACTATTATGTTACTACGAGTACACTGTTAATTTTTAGTAGCTTACTTAAATGTTTTTTTATACTACCTTGTGTTAAAGTTAAGATAATAATATCCTAAGAATTTTGTACTCATGATTAGTTTAATTTGTCTTATATTATTTTTGGGTATGAATTTAATAATCTACATACTGTGCTCTTTTTATTTTCTATATTTTTTAAAAGCTATGTTTTATTTTAATTTTAATAGAACTGATTTCCAAGCTTTCAATCGTTTTCTGTATTTTCTATTTTCTTTAATTACGCTTCATCTTAAAATTGATAAAGCTTCATCTTAAGGTGGGAGATGTTATAACCCGAGATAGTTCCTTATTAACGCTAAATCAGCATTTACTTATTCTAGTACATTTCCATTGTGTTGTGAGTGTTGTGACTACTTGGTCAGCATTTTCAGTTACTTTAATAATTTATTTCATATAAGAGTTAGTTAGATTCTGTCCATCGCGAAACGCGGTCCGCTCCGGGAAGTTCGGAAATCGGTACCAGTAGAACTGTATCTGTAGAATAAGTGTTTTGGCATTAACCCTTTCAGACCTGGCGTACACAATTGTACACATATAATATAAAAATAAATTTAAGTATTAATTTCACAATATTTGCAACTAAAATCGGTTGTGTTCATTAGTTCACATATTAAACTATCAAAAACGATACTCCTACCGCCATCTCTTAGCGTACTATGGTTTTTTTTGACAAGTTATGACCAGTAGCCGGCCGAAGTTTGAACTGTGTAGGTAAGTTCATTATTTTATTTTTTTAAAGTAGAAAATATCGAAATATATGTAATGTAAAAATTATAGGTCAATGTGTTATACTGATGTCGTCATATGTTACATAATTGCTGTTTGTTTTAGTTTATTTTTGTACCAATTTTTGTGATTTTTATATTTGTACACAAATGTACACATCAGGCGCATATGATGTATTTCCGATTTGTTGAAGTACATCGTAGGTATTACTAAAATAAATTATAATTGTTATTGAATAGTGTAATTTTATTGCTTTTGATGTTACAAATTGTGTTAATACTATTTTCAGATAAAAGAGTACCAATATGTTTTCGCCGGACGCTTTTAGAGCACTAGAAGAAGGTTGTCTATCAGATTTGGAGTTATCTTCTGATGACGAAGAACAACTTGGACCTGCGCCTGAACGGGAGCTACGATGTGTTCGAGTGGGAGCAGATATCATCCACCGTAACCATCGAGAAGTATTCCCACCAGATTCTGATGATGATGATGAAGTACCTAGTTCATTGTGGGTTGGAATGAGTGAGATAGAACTCGCAGACGCCAGCAATAACTTATTGCCAGAAGTGCCTTCCGCCTCTGAAGATATTCTACAGAGTATTACGCCTAAGCAGAATATTAGGTGGAGACATAAGGAAATAGTGAACACAATTACACCAGCTTGGTTTCCACCCATTTCCATTGATCCTAGAGTCCAGATCCCATTGGATTATTATTACAGGTACGTGCCTAAACAATTATTTCAGGTTATGGCTGAAATGACAAACGTATACGCTACACAATCCAATAGACCAAGATATAAACCTACTACTGCAAAGGAAATAGAAATATTGTTTGGATTGCATTTGGCCACTGGAATATTTAGGTACCCTTGTTTGAAAATGTATTGGGAAACGAATATCAGCCTTCCCTTGTTCACTGAAAATATGGCAAGGGACCGATTTTTTGAGCTGCGTAACAATTTACATCTTGTTGATAATACAGAAATACCAGGTAGTTCTAAAGATGCATTTATCAAAGTGCGCCCGATCTTTGATGCTGTTAGAAAGAGGTGTTTAGAGTTACCACTCGAGAAAACCCTTTGTGTTGACGAACAGATTGTTCCTTTCACCGGAAAACATGTTGCCAAACAATATATAAAGGGCAAACCTTGTCCATGGGGTCTGAAAATCTTTTTTCTCTGTGGTAAACATGGTCAAGCATACGATTTTATCCTTTATCAGAGTTCCAGTCCAGAATTAGATAATAATTTAACACAAAAAATTGGATACGGTGCAGCTGTAGTCCTTCATCTGATAAAGAGAATTGGAGAAAGCAAGACTCACGAGCTATACTTCGACAATTATTTTTCGTCCTACCATCTGCTACAAATTTTAAAACAGAGAGGAATTATGGCTGCTGGTACAGTTCGTATCAACAGATTTGCAAACCCATCATTGCTAAGCGACAGAGAAACGAACAAAAAACCTCGAGGCTTTGCACAAGAAGTGACTAGTTATGACGAAGATGTAACTGTGGTCAAATGGTTGGATAATAAGATTACACATCTAGCTTCTAATTTTGTTGGAATTGGTGAAAAAGACTTAGTGAAGAGGTGGTGTAAAAAAGATAAGCAATTTATTGAAGTAGAACGTCCCGAAGTTGTAAGGAAGTACAATCATGCGATGGGAGGAGTAGACTTGCTAGATCAGCTCATGAGCTATTACAGGACGTTTATAAAATCAAAGAAATGGACTCTACGCATGATATTTCATGCATCAGATTTAGCAGTCGTTCAAGCATACCGAGAATACCAAGTTGACAACGAGGCGCTTGGCATACCGAAAAACAAACAGCTCACATTGCTTCACTTTCGGCGAAGGTTGGCTGAAAGTCTGGTGTTACAAAACAAAATTTCGATGGGTAAAAGAGGCCGTCCAAGTGGCAGTAGCCCAAATCCTCAGATTATACCTAGAAGACCTGGAGAGACACGCCCAGAAGCTGAAATAGCTCGAGACGGTTTTGGGCATTTTCCTGCACACGATGAGGGGCTTGGGACACGGTGTAAAATGGTGGGATGCAAGGGGAGGACCCGAATCAAATGCATAAAATGCAAGGTTCACTTATGCCTAACCAAGGATAAGAATTGCTTCTTAGCATTTCATACATAAGCATGTTATATGTTATATCCTTAAACTTTATAATTCAGACTGTGATTTATGTGCCATTTGTTCAATCTATCCAAAGAAAATGCCAAATTTTGTTAATTGACATTATGAGAATGCTATTATATTTGTTATTTTATAATATTACTTAATATTTCCTAATAAAAAGTTGTAAAATAAATGTTTTTATTATTACAGATAAACATCCCTTAACACTAATATTTTCATTGCGTAGGACGGATGTGTACACTTGTACACAAAAAGAAAAAAGCTGTTTTTCTTGAGAAGGGGGCAATCAGGAATTTTTTATTTATTTTTTCTTAGATTTATTTATCTCAGTCTAGTTGCAAACATTTTCTCAGATCTATTGGCGAAAAAAAAATAATTCAGGTCTGAAAGGGTTAAAGTACAGTGCAGTGTAAAAAGTAGTTTTTTTTAAAAAGACAAACAGGGACGGCCTCCTAACAGCGAGCTTAAGTCAACTAACAACTTATAATGGGTTAAAAAATCTGCCCCTATTATAGGTTGTTTAACAGCCGCCACTATGAATGTCCATCGGAAAGCTCTCCTTAAATTAAAGTCTAAAGTTAAGGTACGTACACCATACGTTTCTATTTCGGTCCTGTTAGCCGCGTATAGTTTATATTCATCACACACGAGTTTTTTTAAACATACTTTAGAAACTGGAATAACCGAAACGTTTGCACCCGTATCTATTAAGAACTTTAGCCCGCTTTTTCGGTCTAGAATACATAGGCGATTGGATGAGTTATAAGAGATGAGCCGCTAGTTTTCCGCCGGAGTGTTATTTATCGGCTCTTTCCAATTGCACGGCTTTAGACACTTGGTAGCTTTAGACCTAAACTTATAGTGATAATACCACAGCCATTCCGGATCCTTGCGACCTCTACTCACGTCTCTCGCGCGTGACCTTGAGCGACGAAAAGTTGCCGTAGTCTCTACCGCGCTGTGGTTGCCGAGCGCGCCGCAGTTCCGCGACCTCGAGGCTCAGCTTCTCCACCGCCGCGGCCAAATCCGCCGTTTGACTGGTGTCCTTAGGGCTGGAACTATGCGTCACCATCGCTATCTCCGCTGGACGAGTCACCTCCATAACTTTATCAGCTACGACCGCCAAGTTGTCCAGTTCCTTAACGTCCGTGACCGCTAACACAGCTTGCACAGCTGCTGGCAGATGACTGTTTCACATAATTTGCAACGTGGGATCTGGTATTTTCGCTCGCGCCAAATCCCTCATCCGCCGTAGGAGTTGCAATAGCTTCTGGCTCCCGAGCTCCATCTCTCCCAGCAGCTTCTGGAACTGGCGGGTCTCTGATTCTTCGAAGATTTGCAACAATCTGTCCTTCAAAGTATCATAACTGCGCGTCTCCGGTGGTGCTAGCAGAAGATCGCTGACCTGCTGGATAGCGCTCTTTTTCAGCTTCGTCACGACCAAACTGTGTTTTGCAGCGTCACTAAGTTTCTGGTTTACCACTACCGCTTCAAATTGAACGAACCAGAGTCGAGGTTGGTCCGCCCAAAAATCCGGTATGCCCGATGACACAGTTATACTAGCCAACGCTGCCACGTCCTCAGCACGTGGCTCAATTTTTGGATCCGCCGCACGCATTACCGGTGGAATTACTCTTGGAGTAGTCATTGTCCATAATATTACAGTTTATATGGGTCACCACTTTAGGTAATATCTATCTGTGTATAGGGATACCTATTATATTTTGGAATAGTAAATAAAAGGATTATAGGGAGACCGGGGATAGTTGACTATAGGGGCAGGTAGACTAGCAGTCAAAAACGCGAGTTCGGCAAGCTTCGTGCGTCGGCCGACTAGGTGAGAACAACCATTCTCCCCGCCCCTTCAGTCACCAGGAACACCGCGGCGCGGACGCACGCACTTTGTCAATTTTAACGTATTGTTGAAAAACAAGACATGTAAGTAACTATTTTTTTCGTAATTTTATTTGTTATAATGCCTATTAATTTTGTCGTAATCGTTTGCCAAAGTATTTAATACGAATGTTATACTCCTTATCGGTGTATACTGTCTTATTCTTTTAGTTATAGTCGTCATTTTGAGGTTATGGCATGTGGCTAAAAATTGCAAGGTGGTATGGGGCTGATTGACTAATTTATAAAGGGGCTGGTTGACTACATAGTCAACCTGCCCCATACAATTTTGCATATGCTCAGCGTAGGTAATATGGAATGGAATAATAAAATTAGTATAATATTTTTAACCCAAAATTTTTGTTTTAGAACGATGCGGACGAATAAAAGAAAAACAAATCGCGGGACAATACCTAAAGATGTATTGGATAGAGCATGTCAACAAGTTATCTTTGATGACAAAAGTATTAATTCCATTGCAAAAGAATTTGCTATTCCGTATAAAACACTCCAACGCCATGTAGTAAATATGAGAAAGAAATTAGAAAGCAATCCGGGACTGTCGAGATCTCAAATGACTTTGGAGAGCGTTGGCTACATAAAAAATAGACAAATATTCAGTGACGAGGAAGAGCTTGCATTGGAAAATTACCTAAAGAGAGCTGCTGATATTTATTATGGATTAACACCTTATGAGTCACGAAAATTTGCATACGACTTCGCGAAAAGAAATAATAAATCTATTCCAGCATCATGGGATAGAAAAGAGATTGCTGGTGAAGATTGGTTGGGGAATTTCCTTAAACGTCATCCAGCTCTCTCTATACGATCTCCTCAGGCTACGAGTTTATCTCGAGCCACATCTTCCAACAAAAACAACGTACAGTTGTTTTTCGACAACCTAAAAACCGTTTACCTACGTTTAAATCCAAGCCCCGGTGATATTTGGAATGTAGATGAAACAGGGTTGACAACGGTACACGTCCCTAATAGAGTGATAGCTCGTCGTGGCATCAAAAACTTAGGAAAAATTTCTTCCGCTGAACGAGGTACACTGGTGACAGTCGCAGTTGCTATCTCAGCGCTCGGCAATATGGTCCCTCCGTTCTTCGTTTTCCCACGAGTCCACTATAAAGACCATTTTATCAGAGGTGGGCCGACAGGCTCTGATGGTGATGCTAATTCTTCTGGGTGGATGAAGGAAACACTTCGTAAAGTATGTTAAACCAAGTAAAGAAAAGCCTGTTCTATTGCTGTTGGACAACCATGACTCGCATTTGTCCATCGAAGTACTGGATTATTTCAAAGAAAATGGGGTTACAGTTCTGTCATTTCCTCCTCACTGCAGTCATAAGCTGCAGCCTTTAGACAGGACAGTTTACGGACCACTTAAGAAATATTTTAACCAAGCAAGCGACAACTGGCTAGCAAGTCACCCAGGAAAGACTATAACTATTTATGACATACCTGAGTTGGTGAAAACATCATTGCCACTGGCAGCTACTATTGATAATATCCAATCTGGATTCCGAGTAACCGGGATATCACCACTCAACGAAAATATATTTCCGGACTCAGAGTTTAGTGCATCATATGTGACTGACAGGCCCGCACCGGATGTGCCTACTCTTGCACTACCTTCAGCATTGATTACTAACAGTGCTGCACAGTTGACAGACCAAACAAGATCATCGCCTGACTACGAGACTGCTTTACGTAGTTCAGCTTTCCAGGATGTTATACCATCAACTTCAAATGCTACAAGCGAGTCCCCTTCTATTTTAGAAGTGATAGAAGGAACGATAGCAGATTATGGATTAAAAACTCCTGAAAAATGTTCAGTGACTGAAGTTAGAGATATGAGCATGCCCAGCACTTTATATGTTTTGCCTGAAGATATAAGACCGTTTCCAAAATCTGGACCACGTCTAGAAAATAAGAGAAATGTTAGAAAACGAAAGAGCACTATCTATACCGACACACCCGAAAAAGAAAATCTAATGCAACTTAAAACAAAACAACAATCTAAAAAGACCCTAATCAAAAAAACTAAGAAACCAAAGATAGCTGAACAAAACTCTAAAAGGACTAACAAAGGTAAGGGAACAGGCAAAAAGACTCTTCGTGTGGAAAATAAGAAAAATAGTGACGAAGGTGAAAGTGACGAAGATGGAACATTTTGTTTAGAGTGCACAGAATCCTATAGTTTGAGTATTCCGGAAGAAGAATTCAGTGCATTACGTGCAAGCTATGGGCTCATACAAAATGTGTAAATGGCAATATATTATTTTATGAATGCAAAAATTGCACCTCCGATTTTGAAGACTAATTTGATCTCATTATAATTTGATTCGTAAATGACTGATTTGATCTCATAATAATTTGATTTTTAAGCGAGGCATTAATTATAGTAAAGATGAGGCTGTGTCTATTAGTTTAGATGAAAAATAAATATTACCATTACGTTTGTTAGGTAAAATTATTTGTTACCTAATGTGTCAAGTTTATATTTAAAGTTTAGATGTCTCGTTTTGTTTTTGTTATTACTTTAGTTTATTTAGTTATTCACTTTAGTTAGGCATGGTATTTGCAATATATCTTCCTCGGGCACTTTTAATTCTTTCTTTTCTAGTTTTCTATATAACGTCGTGTTCTTAAAAACGCCGCCGTCAGATATTCGTCCTTTGCTTTCTACGTTTACATATAAGAAATTATAGTTAGCATCTACTAACGCAAAGAGGACAATGCTTGGAAATTGCGTGTAATTAACATAATCAGTCCCACTATTAATCGGTGCTTGCAACATAACGTGTTTCCCGTCCATTGCGCCGATTACGTGGTGGAAATTCCATTTCTTTTCGAATTCCTGTGATATAAGCGAGCCACTCTTCCTCTGTTGACGGAAGCTGAAAAAACAGTAAAATAAATATTTATGTATATTTTTTCAGGAGAGAGCCAGCAGTCTTCTCATGCTTCTGACGTTTCTGAAGATAATGGATCCGCTTCATCGACCCAAGCAGAGCTAACTGGATTCGCTTCATCGACCCAAGCAGAGCTACCTGGATCCGCTTCATCGACCCAAGCAGAGCCATCGGGATGCTACATAAACAAAGAGGGACCACCACCGCCATTAGAAGAACAACGCACAAGCGATACATCTACATCTACACAAGAATCCACACGTAAAAAAGACGTAATAATTCGAAACCACAGCCGCAGGAAGATACCGCAAACATTATGCTTGCAGAAGCTCTTGAGTGTTTACAAAAGTCTACTGACGATACTCTCGATCCACACTATTCTTTTGGAAGACACATTGCCAACGAGTTAAGAAAGTATGATCCACACATCTTAGCATGTGTAAAAACGCCATAAATAATATAATTTTTGAAGGGGACATGGGCAAATATACGCAGCAATATTCACAGGGATATTTCACACAGCAGTACCCTCAGGCATCACCATCTACACTGTCACATGCGGCATCGTCACCATCTACAACTGCATCGAAATTTGAATTGTAATTTTAAACTTTAAATGTTGTAAAACTTGATTTCTTTTTAATTAAACTTGAATTATTGAAATAATCTTTTACTTACTTTTACATGATCACTTAAGGCCTCGATAATAGCGTCGCAAACATCTGAAATTATTTTTGAGACACTCTGTTTTGATACTCTAAATAAGTATTACACGCACACATAGAAATCGCCACCACTCGTGCATTGTTTTTATACGATAGGGAACAAAAGTGTCGGGCGGGGCACGCAGTCGAGGACGGAGCGCGCGGTCAACGGGCGTACGCAAGTTTTGGCGCGAAATGGCTCGTTATGAGTTAACTAAAATAAATAATTCATTTATTTCTTATTTGGTAGTTTTATTCTTTATTTATAAAATATAATAGTGCATCTATAATATAAAAAAAAAACTGTTAATCAAAATTTCAAATAGTTTTGATGTTATGATGTTATGAAAAGTGCAAAAAATCCCTAAAAATCGCTCGCGCACGGCGAGACCGCGGGCTAAATAACTGTCGCTGGGAAAGTGTTAATAAGTGATGTGTCAAATAGCCTCAAATTTAACATTCGACTATTTAAGGGTAAGCTCTACGTTTTTGTTTCAGTTGTATGATCATGGTGCGTACATATACTAGAAAGTATACAAATACAAGAAATGGACAATTATATTTGCAATATCAAAATTATCACTTAGAACAGTTACAAGATGCGATCAATAATGTGAAAGAAGGAAGAATGAGTCTAACCGATGCACTAAGGGGTATTTCAGGTAAAAAACAGGACATAATAGAAAATCGCAAAGTTAGTCTAATGCTACCTGAAAGGCATTCTTTCTTATATACGATAACCGGTTTATTGAAAGGCAGCTACCTGCCCCTTCCTTGTCTTGACGCCGGGCCTCAACGGCAGTCGGAACCCAGCCGTTGTGCTAATAACGTGTCATTGTTCTCGGCGGTCCCATTTGTGTTCCTCAGTTTTTAAATCAAAATGTCTTTTTGTGGCAAATGACTTGGACATGGAAGTGGAAGGTTAGTACTTTAACCTAAAATACATTTCACGTAGTTTATTCTTTATTTTAAACTTTTATGGTAATTATTAAAATATCCTTTTTACGACCCGACTTTTTACAAACATTTGATATAACTTCTAACGCCAACAAAAAATGTAAGATTAAGCAAGTAGAAATAATAAAAAAATCTCCCCCCAATGTACCCCATAATTTTTTCTTGCATATCAAACAAAACGAGACGAAATTATCAAAATGGGTAAAGTATAATTATTTGTTTTCTTTCGTCAAAGATCCCTCGGAACGAGTGCAAAAATCAGTTGAATGGAGTTGTATATTATTCTTAAAGAATTTAAAGGTACCTAGCAAAATAGAAGAAAATTTTCAATGTTAGAAAAAAATTTATGCATTTAAATTTAGTAGTTTTTTTTTTTTTATGGATTCGGGGGCAAGCGAGCAGACGGATCGCCTGATGGTAAGCGATTACCGCCACCCATGGACACCTGCAACACCAGAGGAGTTATAAGTGCGTTGCCGGCCTTTTAAAAAGGAGTACGCTCTTTTCTTGAAGTGTTGAAGGTCGTATTGGTCCGGAAATACCGTAGGCGACAGCTCATTCCAGTTTGGTTGTGCGAGGCAGAAAATTCCTGGAGAAACGCACAGTTGTGGACTGCCAACCATCTAAATGATGGGAGTGAAAATGCTGTCGCGAAGAATAGACTGCAACACAGATATTTTAAACAGATTATTGTTAACATCTGACCCTTTTATCAGCTGTAATAGGATGAAATTAAAGAAAAAAGAAACCCATTTTCCAAGGAAGGTTTAGATATTTTAGTGCCAACAACACCGAACAATGAGTGCACCGATGACGAAGACAAGGAGAATAATACCAGCACGGAATACGAAAGTGATGATTCCAATTGACACTACACCTAATAACTACTATCGATGTCATGCCAGTAGTAATTAGTTTACTACGTATATGCTATTATACGTAGATCTTTAATTTTTTTTTGTATTTTCATAATATATACCTAATTTAGATGAGTTATTGTCTTTTATTTCATAAAAAAGTAAAATAATACAATAAATAATTTTGTCCTGTTTTTTATCTAAAATACCCATATGTGCGATGCAGCAAAAACATGGTATACTGAAGAGTACCCTGAGTAGAAAGACTAGAAATATCAACTGCTAATATAGTTACTGTATTGATTAACAATTGCCAAAACCACCTTATCAAACACGCTCAGATCTTTACAATAATGAAACATAATTGATTTTCATAGCAGGAAGTTAAAAAAAACCATAGTACGTAGTTATGATCCCGAGCAGAATTTGCTCGGGTGTGTACTCGCCTTATATCGCCGCATCTGGTGATAGTTTTTTACGTTTTTTACATGTTTTCCTGATTACCTTTGAACATATTATTTTGTTACAATGTACAAGAGTGATACCTTTTTGAAAGGGCATTAAAAGCACTATGTGGCATGCTAATTGTTATTTTTGTATTATATAGTATGTAGAACAAAAAATAAAAAAAAAACAAATTGATATCACTGTGGGAATGGGAACTGTTGTACTAATTTTCATATTTCTCAGTAGTGGTGAATGATATCGCTATGAGTTTTGTTTATTTTAAAAGAATATTAGACTACTTGTGTTGTAATACTTTTATTTCAAGACTAAAAGTGGTAATTGTGCATCTTTCCACCTTCTTCACCAACAGGCCCCTAGGCTCCACCTAAATAGGTCTTTTAAGCTAGAGGCATCCCTTAATCGAATACTTACCTAAATTCAATTTCACCATACTAGGTATCACCTACGAAGGAATTCCCTAAGTAAGTGACAGTTAACTTTTTCTGAAGTCACGCTTCTGATATCGAAGTATAAAACACACCTCGGAAATAAAAGCCTTATAACACTGTATCAGTTTATTTTTATTAAATTAACTGTTCAACACACGTTTAGTAATTTGTTATAGTTTATATTGTAAATTATTATAATATTTCACACTTCACACTGTCTACAGTAACACCTTCACAATCCACTGTTCACGAACGAATGCCCGAGTTGCAATCCCGATCCACCACAATGGCTATTATCAATATAATGACTACATATTTATTGCCAACGGAAGTTGATAAACTTCCGTTCAATATTAAATAAAAATATTTGACTGATATTGGTCGATAGAAATACTTTTCATTGATTAAATATTCCTAGAGTTGATAAATCTCCGTGGCTCCTGCGCAGAATGTCCACTTCTCAAAATGTCCACTGGTCGCAAAATGTCCTTTTCTCAGAATGTCTCTTTCGCAAAATGTCTCTTTCGCAGAATGTCCACTTCGCAAAATGTCTCTTTCGCAGAATGTCCACTTCGCAAAATGTCCCTTTCGCATATTGTCCCCTTTTTATTTCTGACTTACTTTAATCATTATTCAATTCATTTTAGCAATTAGCTTTCACACATCATGTTTGACGTGTGTTAATTTGTATCGATATGGGTAAGCAAACAAAAATGAAAAAAATATAGTACAAATCACATTTATTTCTTTGCATAATCGCTTGATTTAAAGTAATTCTCGCAATCATAAAACGGTTAGACCATAAAACTCGTAAGACTTTCCACATTTAATTCCTAGCTAGTGTACTAGATGGCGCTGCATGATGTCGTTGTATTATTATTTTTATTTGTTACATATTTTACTATGAATAAAAAACAATTTTCAATAAAAATAAACATTATATTTTTAATAAAATTTAAGAAACTAATTTATAACACAATGTGTTTCTAAACGTAAAACGGAATATTTCAATAAAGTATAATGAGGGTACCTACAAAATATTTAAGTTGTGTCATATCAAGTTGAAGTGGTTATTGAGAAATTACCGTTCATTTGTGTATCCGTAGAATAGGATACACAAATGAACGGTAATTTCTATTAACAAAAAAACATTATGGAGCAAGAAATCCATTTCGTTAATAATCAAAAAGGACACCTTACACTCATTACTGGTAATCATAAATACAGTAAAAAGAAAACTAATACAAGTGGTGGTACTTTGTGGAGGTGTATAAATAGACGCGAGTGCAGTGCTTCGTTAACGTTAGATAAAACACGTACAACAATTACAAGGAAAACTCGTCATACATGTGAGTCAGCTGATATAAAATATGCAATTCGTAAACACATTTCAAGTCTTAAGAAGATCGTTTGTGACGATTTCAGACCTATTCCGCAAATTTTTGAAGAATATCAAACAAAGCTCCATGCAAATAGATCTGATTGTTTACCTGCATTTCGATCTAACGTACAGAGCACGTTAATCTTTTTTAAATACAGATATAGTACAACATAACAGCACTTAAACTGCAAGTGTACCGGAAGTATTGGGAAAAAAATTCTTAATTTGTGAAGATGGAGATACTGAGAAAATTTTAATATTTGCAACAACTCTAGCAAAAAAAGTTATAAAATTACCAGGCTCATATTTTGCAGATGGGACTTTTATGTCTGCACCAAAACCATATTATCAAACCAAATTGGGCATTAAAATACGAAACTTCAAATGTGATTATGAAATAGCACAAATGAACGCGGTGGAAGCTGTATTCCCCGATGCCAGAGTTAGTGGTTGTTACAGACATTTTAATGCCGCTATTTGGAAGAATGCAAAAAAAATGGGCTTATTAAAAACAAATGAAGGTAGAAATGTTGCAAGAATCGCTGCGATGATACCGCTCGTGCCAGCAGATAAAATACCAGCTACGTGGTGTTATGTTATAAACCAGGCGCCGAATAGTTCTGAAATGCACCGTTTTAGAAAGTATTTCGAAAAGCAGTGGTACCCCAAAATGTCTACCACGTTGTTGACTTGTGCTTTCCAACGCCATCGAACAACGAATGCTTTGGAAGGCTGGCACCGACGCGTTAATACGGGACGTATACCAAGAAAACCAAGTCTGTACATGTTTGTCTTTAAGTTGAAAAAGGAAAGTAAATACTGGGATAGGGAAATAAGGAACAGTCTTTTTAAAAATGTGCGGCACAATAGAAGAGAACTTGACATTTTTTTTTTTTTAAATATAAGGCATTATTGGTTCAATTAGAACGAAATAATTTGACATTGCCACAATTTATAAAAAAAGTAATATTTTTACAGTTAACGGTTCGTAGGTAATTAAAGAGTGTTCAAATTTCTTATTTTTTTATTGCGAGTTAATAACAATTAGGTTGGTAAAATAATGACTTTAAATCAAGCGATTGTGCAAAGAAATAATTGTGATTTGTACTATATTTTTTTCATTTTTTTTTGCTTACCCATATCGATACAAATTAACACACGTCAAACATGATGTGTGAAAGCTAATTGCTAAAATGAATTGAATAATGATTAAAGTAAGTCAGAAATAAAAAGGGGACAATATGCGAAAGGGACATTTTGCGAAGTGGACATTCTGCGAAAGAGACATTTTGCGAAGTGGACATTCTGCGAAAGAGACATTTTGCGAAAGAGACATTCTGAGAAAAGGACATTTTGCGACCAGTGGACATTTTGAGAAGTGGACATTCTGCGCAGGAGCCATCTCCGTTCAGCAATATTAACTAAAATTAATAGAAATATTGCTAAACAATAAAATATTAAATGACGGAAGTTGATAAACATTCGTTTATAATATAATCTAAGTATTGTTTGAGTCCATTGAAAAGTTACATTTGGGGTTGCGTTTCTTAGAGGACGCAATTTTATTTTTTTGATGTGTAGGGGGGGTAAGTGTAAAGCTAAAATCAAGTTTGTGGGGTCGCCACCCTTGTCCCACGGCCGCTATCTTGAAAATAGGGGTTGAAACGGTTTTTACGATATATCTCTTAAACTATTTATCTGATAAAAAAAATTTGCTAACGTTTTTTGTTGCAAATTAAATTCTCTATAACTTTGGTCCAGTAACTTTTTGTCGTAAAACTATAAATAAAAAAGTTATAAGTGAAAATGTTCAGAAATTCGAGAAAAAAATTTATATTTTTCGATATAACTTTTTTTTTATCATTTTACGAAAAAACGATATCAGACCATTTTTGTAGATCGTTTTTTAAGGAACAACTTTTATAAGCAACATTTTTTTATTAAGTCAATAGCTAAGGTTTTACAGCGCTCCGAAGTGAGTACTATTTTTCAGTACTCTTAACTATACATATTTTATACGTGGGTACTAATAATGTGTCATCAGTTATTTTTTTATTTTGTTATTATAATTCTTTTAATTAGTAATTTTGCAATGTTATTAATAATTAATATTGACTCTTTTCCACTCCATTACAGAATTTTACAATTATTGATTTTTAAAATAATTTTAAATGTGACGGCCGTTACCGAGAATGCTGTCCAGGTAGAAAATACCCAAGCGACCATTAGGGAACAAAAGAACAGCTGCTATTATTATTATCATTATTTCTAACCTCTCTTACTGTACGAATAGCTGAGAATATTGTGTTGAAGTTGTCGTTCAACTTATATCTTTTAGTTGTGCTACATATTTCTCTACGTGCGGATGTATTTTATTCTGTTTTTAATTGTGAAGAAGATTTCGAATGATTTTAGACTCGATTTTAACTGCAGTGAAAACTATTCTTTTTTTATTAGCATTTAGACTTTTTAAGCGTGCTTTTTCTATTATTCCATCATGAGTGATTGTTTTATTTGTAAAAAACCTTTAGGTGAAAATAAAATAAGAACTGTGAAGGCAAAAGGTGTAAAAACTTTACTAGACCGAGCTGTAGCAAAAAATGATGAGGTTAATGAACAATTTTTACGAACTGTTTCGGAAGTTACTGTACATATTGCGTGTTATTGTTATTACGTGGACAATCGAACTGATAATGTTGTTCGTCGTCGCAGCAGCAGCTCCAGTAGTTTATCTTCAGTTTCAGAAGCTCCAGAGCCAGACTTTGATTTTGTGAACAATTGCTTCATCTGTGCCAAAGCGGTTCAGGATCCAAGTAATTCGCGTACAAACCGACAATCGCGGGTTTGTGTTGTACGTAATGAGAGTACAAAAACAAGTATTATGGAGCTTATAAACAGACGTTCCGATGACGTTGCAATGGACATTGCTAATCGCATAGCTAATATTCCCAGCTTAGTGGAAGTTGGAGCAAAGTATCATAACAACTGCAGCAAGCAATTGTATTCCAAAAAATGGTCGGTCCCAAATAGAAAGGATGAACGAAAAAATAATATTGACGCAGCAATGGCGGATGTTTTTGCTTACTTGCATGATAATAGTCAAGAGTGTCAATTCTTCATGACGGATTTAATGAAATCGATTACAGGAGAGTACATTCCCCAGAAGCGTACAATCATTGAACGATTGAAAGCGAAGTACAAAGATGAAATTGTATTTTTTAACGAATCCGGTCACGATTGTATAGTCTGTTTTAAAGGGTTCATTTATAAAATTATATCTAACAAACCGCCTTCTCATAAAAAAAATGATGTTCGTGAAGAGAGATTACAAATAGTTAGAGATGCAGCTGCTATTATTTTGGAAGATATTCGGTCACAGCATTACGAGACAAAGGAGTATCCACCTTCTGATAGTTTTCTGAAGGATGTTAATACTCTAATTCCCGAAACTTTATCAGTTTTATTGAAAGGAATTATTTGCCAATCAAAACGCAAGTCACTAAATGCAGCGGAAAGAAAGTGCGCATCAATTGCTCACTCTATCATTGCAGCAACTCGACCTGCTTCATTTATTTCTCCTCTGCTACTTGGAGTTGGATCTTTCTTGTATAAAAAGTATGGCTCCAGTAATCTTATTGATGTTCTTTCATCGTTAGGATTCTCCGCATCCTATAATGCCATTTCATTATTCGAAGATTCTTGTGCTTTTCGTCCGGCACGTAATCTTACCTCATGCTCCAAAAAAATACCAGCTTCAATTAAATCTACGCTTGGGTTAATTCCTCTTGCATCCTACTCAAAAGGCAAAACCGTCGGTCTGAGTAAAATAAATGTTTCAATAATTGAAAGGGCCACACAATCGACCAAACAAATTATTCCTACACCTTGTGATTTTATGTGGCTGTATGGTAAATGGTCATGTACTGTGAATATCAGCGGATGGAACGGATTTATGATCGAAGCAACTGCTGAAAAATCTTTTCAAAGAAGTAGAATTATATGTTTGCCATTTATAAACGCTCCACCAACAGATTACGACACACTTCTAACATCACTTTTGTTTTCTATTGAAAAATGTAAAGCTTCCAATCAAAATACATGCATTGTGACATTTGATCAACCGCTATATTGGAAGGCTCGAGACATTACAGCTGCTGCTGATCCTAATACCGATCTATCGAAGGTCGTAGTTCGATTAGGTGGGTTCCATTTGCTCATGTCGTTCATAGGTGCGATTGGATATATCATGTCTGGTAGTGGACTCGAAGATATCTTCAAATTAATTTATGCTGAGAACTGTGTACAGCACATAATGTCTGGACATGCGTATGGTAGGGCTGTACGTGCTCATTTGCTAGTGCATTTATCAGTAACAAAAATAGTTATGGATTCAATAGAATTTACAGAAGAAGAACGAGATTTTCTGGATGATAATAGTACTGATATTGATAGAACAAGAATTTTTGAAGCTATACATAATCCCCTATTTCAACAATTAACTACCAAATTTGAGGAAGCTTTGAGTATGCTGGAAAGCAAAGGACCAACGGCAACATTATGGGTTCAATATTACAGATTGGTCACTCTTCTCAAACATTTTATAGAGGCAGAGCGCTCCGGAAATTGGTCTTTGCATCTGAAGACTATCAGAAACATGCTCCCGATTTTCCACTCAAGTGGGCATTTCTTGTATGCCAAGTCGAGTCATCTATACTTGCAAGATATGCTGAATCTTGAGAAAATAATGACTCCTGAAGAATTTCACTCTTTCACAGCTTTAGGCTATTTTACTATTAGACGAACGGATAAATTTTGGAGTGGGATCATGTCTGATCAAACTATTGAGCAGACTCTTATGAGAATGTTCAAATCATCTGGCGGATTAACGCACGGCCGTGGTATTACTGAGAGTACGCTGGCATCGTGGACCCTTGGAATGATACGTCTACAAGATGTTTGTGAGCAAATAACAGAATACTGCAACCTTTCAATGGATACTTCAGAACAACATATTGATTACCGAGATTCACGCATACAACGTGACAATGAAGATCTTGAAAAAGTCGATAATTGGTTCGCAACTCATGACTTAATCCTAGATCGCTCGGAATTAATTTGCATTGCTAACGGTATAGTTGCTTCAGATAATATTAATTGTCAACGTGCCTTTGAGATAGGAGAAGATTTGATTACTAATATCACAGGATCTGATTTTCAACGGCTATCATTTCAGCGTAAAAATAAGGTTCTTCCTTTCAGCGCTATGACAAGTACTATTGAAGTTGATAAATCTCGTGTCGTCATTAATCCATTACTCTTATTTCAACGAATGTGCATTTCAAGAGAAACAGTCGGTGATGTCAAAGCATACTTAGGGTATGAATTAGCACCTTTCCCATTGTCATTATTCGCGGAGGATGGCATGAGAAAAGGTACTAAGTCATCTATGTTTAATGCCTTTACACCAGTGGAACGATCCTCTAACATCAGCGCCAGGAGTCATTTTGTCATTGACGGTGGTTTGCTTTTACATAAAGTAGTTTGGGATCGAAATTCATCGTTCAATGATATAACTACTAAATATGTCAAATATGTACAAGAACACTTCGGGCTCTCTGCAAGCATTGTGTTTGACGGTTACTCAGACGACCCTGATGTCGCAGGAACAAAGTCTTGGGAGCGTTTGCGCCGCACGAAAAAACACCAGTCGACAGAAGTTAAATTTGACAAGAACACCATACCAACGTTATCACAAGAGAAATTTCTTGGTAATGAGAAGAACAAATCTAACTTTATTATACTTCTTAAAACTGTATTCTCGGAAATAGGTTTCACTGTTGACCAAGCAGAATCAGATGCAGACAGTCTTATCGTTCGCTCTGCTCTTGCTGCATCTCCATTATTCAATACCGTTACTATTGTAGCTGAAGATATTGATTTACTGATATTGCTCACAGCACTTGGTAGAGAACAAACAAATGTATTTTTTTTAAAACCATCAAAAGGACGAACAGCAGAACAATTATATAGTGCGTCAGGTTTTATATACGGAGATGTCATTGCGGATAACTTGCTGTTTCTTCATGCTTTTTCGGGATGTGACACAACTTCAGCTCCTTACAATATCGGTAAAATGAAATTTGTGAAAACCCTGGAAAAACATATAGAGTTTGCAAGTGGAACGGCTTTGTTTCTCAACAAGAGAGTTGACCTTGCTTTGCTCACTGTAATTGGTGAACGTTTTTTTATATCTTTATACGGTGGTAATAAAGATGATAATTCTCTTGACAGCCTAAGATACAAACAATTCGCCAAGGCAGTGACAAAAAGTACATTTAACTTATCTTCACTTCCTCCAACACAAGACACAGCTCGCTTTCATACTTTCCGAGTCTACCATCAGGTCCAGTCGTGGCTTGGTAATAATAATGATCCTGAAGACTGGGGCTGGAAAAAATGTGGAAAATTATTGATGCCAGTGCAGAGCTCTAAACCTTCAGCACCCCCTGAGCTTCTAAAATTGATCTTTTGCAAATGCAAAGGAAACTGTGGAGCGATGTGTGGATGTCGAAAAGCAGGGCTAAAATGTTCCGCAGTGTGCTTCCATTGTTCTGGAGAGACTTGCAGCAACGTAATGGAACTCTCAGAATTAATAAATGAAAATGACTTTGATGATGAACCGCCGACATTGACACCCCTTCCTTCTCCAGTTCTCCCACTGATATTTGATTCAGAAAACCGATCAGATGCTGAGCCGCAGCCTGGTCCATCGAAAAGACCGAGGACGGAGTAGTTCAAATTTATAAAATCACCGTGGATTAGGCCTATTGGGGATACCACGTAAAAAAAAACGCGCCTCCAGACTCTACCTCGTGGGTGGTGAGGAAAAGAGTCAATAATTAATTATTAATAACATTGCAAAATTACTAATTAAAAGAATTATAATAACAAAATAAAAAAATAACTGATGACACATTATTAGTACCCACGTATAAAATATGTATAGTTAAGAGTACTGAAAAATAGTACTCACTTCGGAGCGCTGTAAAACCTTAGCTATTGACTTAATGAAAAAATGTTGCTTATAAAAGTTGTTGTTTTGGAAGTAGCCGATACATTCAATAACTACTTCGCAAAAATACCTTTAAACATAACTAGTACCCTTAGGTCTTGCCCAGCTCGAGCAGAATACTTAGTTAGGTGCAACGTGGAAGAGTGCAAGATACTATTTAGTTTTGAGCGTGTACATCCGTATGATATAATTAAAGTATTTAAGTCGCTTAATTCAAAAAAATCAGCTGACTTCTGGGGTATTTCGGTAAAATTAGTTGAAAGTATTATTGTTAATATAGCGCCACACCTAGCCGCAATATTCAACGGATGCATTGATGTGGGCATTTTTCCAAACTTAATGAAATGTAGTAAAATAATACCTTTATTTAAAAATGGTTGCAAAAGTGACCCCAGTAATTTTAGGCCGATTTCAATATTACCTGCTATTAGTAAAATATTTGAGAAGATTATATTACAGCAATTAGAGAGCCACTTCAGTGTAAACAATTTATTTCATGCAGATCAATATGGTTTTAGGAAGGGCCGTTCTACGATAGATGCGGGTGTTACGCTTTTAAAACATATATTCAGTGCCTGGGAGAATTCGCATGATGTCATTGGCGTATTCTGTGATCTCTCTAAAGCCTTTGACTGCGTTGACCATCAAACGCTGTTGCGAAAACTCAGGCATTATGGCATCCGAGATACTGCACTTGACCTAGTTGATTCCTACCTAAGCGATAGACTACAACACGTTGATATCAACGGAAGTAGATCTTCTGGATTACCAGTCACAATGGGCGTGCCACAGGGCTCGATTTTGGGACCCTTTCTGTTTTTAGTGTACGTAAATGATTTGCCGTTCTTTGTTCAGCATTTGTGTGACATTGTTTTATTCGCGGATGACACATCCCTTATTTTTAAGGTAGACCGAAAAGCACCAAATTTACGTGCTGTTAATGATTCACTCGCGGAAGTCCTGGACTGGTTTACGGCGAATAATTTACTACTTAACTCTACAAAAACTAAATGTATCAAGTTTACATTGCCAAACGTAAAGAGTCCTAACGTGAATATAATTTTAAATGATGAAATTATTACTTTAGTTCAATCAACAGTCTTTTTAGGATTAACTTTAGATCATAAAGTTCAGTGGGGCGCTCAAATATCGTGTCTTGTAGGGAAACTTAGCTCAGCCGCATACGCAATTCGGAAAGTAAGACAGCTTACTGATATAGATACTGCAAGACTAGTATATTTCAGTTACTTTCATAGTGTCATGTCCTACGGTATATTATTGTGGGGCAAGGCAGCTGATATTGAGACAATTTTTATTCTTCAAAAGCGTGCAGTACGTAGCATTTATAATTTAGGACCACGAGTTTCCCTGAAAGATCGATTTAAAGAAATTGGCATACTTACTGTTGCGTCGCAATATATATTTGCTAACATTATGTTTATTAAACATAACATTTACTTATATAATAAGAATAGTGATATCCATAACGTAAACACTAGAAATAAGCATAAGTTAGTAGGCCCATATCATCGTTTACATAAAGTTCACAATACATTTGCGGGACTCGGTATACGTTTTTTTAATAAATTACCTATTACTATAATTAATTTACCATTGTTTAAATTTAAAAACGCCGTTAAAAAACAACTTATTCGGAAGGGTTATTATTCAGTCAACGACTACTTAAATGACAAAAACTCATGGAGCTAGTTGCTTGTTGCATACAGGATTCAAAGATCTGTATTACTTATAAGTCAATTTAAGCCTTTGCATAGTCACAAAGTGTAAGTGTATGCGCCATCATGCCATCTTACTGTCTATTTTAGATTTATATTAAATAATATATCTTAGCTCAAATTATTTCCTCTCTATAATATTATTAAGTTATTATTGTTATTATCTTTAGTTTTTTATAGTCAGTAGTATATGGCATAATGGCTGTAACACCTTGTTAATCTGAGTTGTAAAATACTGAAATTATATTTAACTGGCGATTTAAAAGAGTGGCCGTGAGTTTCTTGCAGGTTTCTTCTCATAGGCTCTACCCTTTGCCTGAACCTAGCAACTAACCTAAATGTAGCTTCAGTAACTTAGTAAACTCACTAACCTATATACTTTGACGTTCATAAGTGTTACTTTGTGACCTAAATGAATAAATGATTTTTGACTTTGACTTTGACTTTGTTCCTTAAAAAACGATCTACAAAAATGGTCTGATATCGTTTTTTCGTAAAATGATAAAAAAAAAGTTATATCGAAAAATATAAATTTTTTTCTCGAATTTCTGAACATTTTCACTTATAACTTTTTTATTTATAGTTTTACGACAAAAAGTTACTGGACCAAAGTTATAGAGAATTTAATTTGCAACAAAAAACGTTAGCAAATTATTTTTATCAGATAAATAGTTTAAGAGATATATCGTAAAAACCGTTTCAATCCCTATTTTCAAGATGGCGGCCGTGGGACAAGGGTGGCGACCCCACAAACTTGATTTTAGCTTTACACTTACCCCCCCCTACACATCAAAAAAATAAAATTGCGTCCTCTAAAAAACGCAACCCCAAATGTAACTTTTCAATGGACTAGCTGTGTAAATTAATATTCGTATATTATGGTTATAATTATTAGTATGTGGCTTACAACTCGGCCATCCGCCCCAAAACGAGTCCCCTCGTTAATATGTTTCTAGTTACAATAGTACCTACAATTATTTACATCATAAACACACATACTTCATAGATTGTTTAACTACTAGTAAAACCAATTATCATCGTTATACTACAATGTACAAATTTTAACTTAATACTTAATATAAATAGACTTAATATGTACGGCAGCCCGTAACCTGGCTGAACCCGCAATCTGGTAGTAGGTACACATATAGCAGCCCGTAACCTGGCTGAGCCCGTAACCTGGCACTACATGCGACCAAACTAGTAGCCCGTGACCTGGCTAAGCCCGTAACCTGGCATTAGAGACATACAGCAGCCCGTGACCTGGCTGAGCCCGTGACCTGGCACTGTATGCGAATATTTATATATATATGCCCGTGACCTGGCAGAGCCCGTAACCTGGCACTATTACATGGGTAACAGCCCGTGTCTGGGCTTAACGAAACTTCTAACAACTGGTTAATGTACGCCCCACAATGTCAATCCAGCCCATGACCCAGCTGTTCGTTACCTAGCCATCATGGCTCCGGCAACTGAGTCACTAGCCAACCCCAACACATGAGGTAGCACGCACATCAACAGCCGCAAAACTTTAGCAAACAGATTAAATTACAACACATGAATAATAATCAATCATTGAGTATCTAACAATATTACAAGCAAAATTATTGTTATTATTTTAAGCAGATTAAATCAAAAAAATTATTTAGAGCAATCAATCATTCCCATTAGTTTCATCAGACATTTCAGATGCCGATGATGACGGTTTTTGGAAAACCATCCAAGGAAATATCTTGTCAATTGCCACAACTGCTTCGTAGCGTTTGCCTTTTCGAGTTATGGGTGTGTCCTCGATTACGAAGCGATCATTCGGCAAAATTTTCTTGATCCTATATGGACCTTGACATTTTGGTTCAAGCTTTTTTGATTGCCCTTCAATACCTACCCCCGCTTTGATAACCCTAACTAAATCGCCTTCCTTAAACTGGACCTGCCTTAACCTGTGCCTGTTAATTCGTTTCCTGTCTTTTTCCTGCTGTTCCCTAATGCGTTCGGACGCCTCGGCCCTTATATCCTCTAATTTATCCTGTTCTTGTCCTGTCTCTATATCCCTAATTACCTCGTTTAATAGACCTTGAGAGGGATTAGTTATCGTGCGCCCAAATAACAATTCTGCAGGTGTCTTTTTAGTAATTGCGTGTATGGTAGTGTTTATGCCTAACTGAATTTGAGGCAAATGGTCGTCCCAGGAACCATTTGATTTCTCATGATTCATTGCCCCGAGTGCAGCCAGGATTGTTCGATTATATCTTTCAACCTGGCCATTTGCACGCGGGGTAGCAACTGCGTTATAAACATGTTTTATACCTATTGATCGATTAAATGACTTAAAGGCATTGCTCGTAAAACTTGTACCCTGGTCCGTGATCAACCTAGTCGGTGCACCAAAATGACTCATGTGGTCACGGAAAACACGTATACTGGTGGTTGATTTTGTATTCCGAACAGGCGTGATATTTATAAATTTTGTAAATGCGTCGATAATAACCAATAGATATACATTACCGCGTTTGGTTCTAATGAATGGGCCCAAATGGTCTGCATGAATCGTGTGAAAAGGTATGCCTACTTTTGGTATGGGATGAAGTTCACTGGTTAGTGTGCCGCTAGGAACTTTGTGATGTGCGCATCCCAAGCACGCAGAGACATACTTTTTCACAAAGCGCCGCATCTTCGGAAACCAATATAATGATTTTATTCTGGCTAATGTTTTATCGTATCCGAAATGACCTACATCATCATGGTTACTTTTTAAAATTTGCCAACGTGCGCTTTTTGGGACCACCCATCGTTCAGTACTATCATCAATTACGCGATAAACACGACCGTCTTTTAATTTGTAATTTTTAAAGATATCAGCGGTTTCTTTAGTTTTGGCATCTTTCAAAATATTCACCATACGTTTAATTTCGTCATCAGATTGTTGGATTGTAATGAGCCAATCTGCAGAATTAATATACAAAATGTCCAGCACGTGAGACTCTGGCTGGTCATCCTGGATAGCTCCTCTACTCAAGGCGTCTACGTGCGCCATTCTCTCACCTTTTCGGTATTCTATATCACAATCAAACTCCAGGAACTGTATCCACCAGCGAGCTATTCGAGGAACCAGGTCGCGCTTGGTCAGCGTGGTACGTAAAGCATTGCAATCTGTTACAATATTAAATTTAATGCCTAGCAAATATACCCTAAATTTACTTAATGAAGCTATTACTGCTAGAGTCTCAAGCTCAAACGAATGTAACTTTTGTTCATCAATTGTAGTTTGACGGCTGTAATAAGCTATTGGTTTAAATAGTTCGGACTGATCCTTTTGTAAGAGAATGCCAGCCACACCGAACTTGCTAGCATCGGTATGTAGCCGAGTCTCCGCCTTAGGATTATAAATAGCAAGAACTGGTCTTTCCATCAGACATGATTGCAACGCCTTAAACGCATTAGATTCCTCTTGGCTCCACTTCCAAAAAGAGTCTTTCCTCAATAGGTTTGTCAAAGGTCTCGCGATCAAAGCAAAACCTCTGACAAACCTCCTAAAAAAAACTAGCAAGGCCTAAAAATCTTCTGACCTCGTGAACATTACTAGGTGGAGGGTATTTCGAAATGGCATCGGTCTTCAGAGAACCCGGTCTTATACCATCAGCGCTAACCTCATAACCAAGGTAGTCAATTTTATCGAAACAAAAATTGCACTTGCTTAATTTAAGGGTCAAACCGTTATCTCGCAAAAGGCACAACACTTCTTCTAATCTCAACATGGACTGCTCAAACGAATTAGCTGGTATAAGAATATCGTCCATATATACCAGGACATATGATCGAACAGGTGATTTCTGGACAATTTTATTCATAGTCCTTTGGAATACCGAAGGAGCGTTAACAAGACCAAATGGCATTCTACAATATTCAAACTGCCCGTCAGGTGTCACAAAAGCAGTTTTGCCACGGGACTCTTCAGCTACAGGGATTTGATAATAGCCCGAGGCTAAATCTAGTGTGATGAAGAGAGAAGTGCCAGTAAGCATGTCAAGTTGATCCTCAATACGAGGCATTGGATAGTGCTCTCGTATAGTCTTACGATTAAGCGCTCGATAATCTACGCAGAGTCTTTTCTCTCCAGGCTTCTTATTCACTAGTACAATCGGGCTAGCGTAAGGGGAATTACTTTCTCTAATTATGGCGCTATCTAGCATATCATCGACCATTCCTTTAACTAATTGTCTCTCGCCATATGATAGTCTGTATGGTCGATACACAACTGGAGCAGAATCACTAAGGCGGATAACCATTTCAGACTCTCTTGAATATCCTAGATCACTTAGGCCAGAAGAAAAACACATGGGATACTTATTTATTAGCGTTTTTAAATATGCTTTCTGCTCTATATTCAAACTACTGCCACATTTAAATAGTGGGTTATCCATATTTTGGTCACAATTATCAATTTCATTTATTTTAAAATTTACAGCATTATTGACCACATAACTACGAGTTATTAAAGCGCCCCTATCGAAGTTAATAACCTTTGCACTAACGTTTTGAATAAGTAAGTTCCCTAATCCATCAGTAATAGCGTATTCCCCTGGTAGTAAGTAGTATTCATTACCCTCACGTCCCCTTAGACTGCCATGTACATAAACGTGACCTGTATACTTCGTATCGCATGAGACGGGAATAGATTTAATTGTATTAGAATTAATTATTATGTGACCTACGCAAACCAACGGAAGTTTTGTACTGTTCACAACATGTAGCTTTGCGAATATGAGATCCGACTCTGTTTTTGTTATCCTTATATTAGGACGTTCGGTAAATGTATGGCCTACTAATAACTGCGCACCTAAAAGATGATCATCCACTATAAGCACTTCTACATTCTCTTCTTCAACGCCTTGAATTTCTATAGAACATAATGATTTACCGATAGGACAATAAGGCGCACCTCCAAATCCCTTAAGAATAGGACTTTTTATTGGAGTCCATTTTAATTTTAACCGCTGAGCATCACTAAGACGGATCAAAGTTCCTTCACTCCCAAGGTCGATATATCCTTGTAATATTGATTGATTTACTTTTACCGGCATTTTGTATTTTAAACTAGTATCTGTTGAATTTTCGACACTCAAAATTTTTTCTACTGGTACTTGACTCTGTATTATTTTTACCCGTGCTAGTACAGTCGGCTGCCAAATGTCCTATCAATTTACAATTATTACATCTTATTTTCGGTTTTGGACAACGATAAAATGTGTGGCCTATTTCTTTACAATTATAACAGGTGACATTGTCAACCTTACCGTCTCTTTGTAAAGATTGATGATTGCTACTATTAGGGTGAGTACTAGATATGATAGTTTTATTGCGTTTATCCTTATTAGAAGTCCCATCAGTCAACGTCTTATCTTGGCTGACCTTAATGGACTTTAAAAAATTTAATACTTGTTCGGGCTCATTAAACTCAGCTGCTTGAGCTCCTAATCTAACGCCCCTATCGTCTATACCGAATATAATACAATCAACAGCTCTTTGACCGCTTATTTCGCACCTGTTAAGGAGGTTAATTTTCGAATAATAGTAAAATTCAAGTGAATCGCCAAACCGGGCACGTTTATGTAACATTTCTGTTAACAATTCAGCATAATTATGACGAGAAGGGAAGGACTCCCTTAGCTTAATTTTCCACTCTTCCCAAGTATGCAATACCGAAGGCAATCCCTGATACCAGGTTTTGGCTACCCCGGTTAGTTTTGGCAAAGCGTAATGAATTATATGTTTTTCGTCCCAACTGTATATCTGCGCGCATTCCTCTACTTTAGTTAACCAAGAATCCATTGATTGCTCCTTACATAATGGGTCAAATTCGGGAACTACATTATTAAGAACAGGAAATTTTTCGCGTCCACAGATACTTTTTTCATTAAGGTTCTTTATAACGTCGAAAAATTTCTCAAAATTTTTTATTTGTAGTTGGGCATACCTCGGTTCAACTCTAGGGGTTGAGCTGCGCCGCCCTTGCTGACCCTCACTTGATGACGTAGAGGAGCTACGGCGGCGACTGCGTCGGCTGCTCTTCGAGGCTCGCTGTCCTGAACGATGGTTATCTCTGCGACGGTAACTGCTCCTCTGCCTAGCACTGTTCACCTGTTCACGGCGCCGCCGCCGCTGTGAGCCTTGCGAAGGCTCCGAATCACTAGAAGTACTTCGACTCCGTGGCGTATCATCGCCTTTTCTGGAACTATGCCTACGTTTCGGCATCGCGGTTTGTAACTTGGCTTCGCGATCAGTCCCTATCCCACTTCTGAGATATAAAACACACCTCGGAAATAAAAGCCTTATAACACTGTATCAGTTTATTTTTATTAAATTAACTGTTCAACACACGTTTAGTAATTTGTTATAGTTTATATTGTAAATTATTATAATATTTCACACTTCACACTGTCTACAGTAACACCTTCACAATCCACTGTTCACGAACGAATGCCCGAGTTGCAATCCCGATCCACCACAATGGCTATTATCAATATAATGACTACATATTTATTGTCCGTTCAATATTAAATAAAAATATTTGACTGATATTGGTCGATAGAAATACTTTTCATTGATTAAATATTCCTAGAGTTGATAAATCTCCGTTCAGCAATATTTACTAAAATTAATAGAAATATTGCTAAGCAATAAAATATTAAATGACGGAAGTTGATAAACTTCCGCTCAATATTCAATATAATACTAACTAAATTTTCTATGACGGAAGTTGATAAACATTCGTTTATAATATAATCTAAGTATTGTTTGATGTGCTGTGTAAATTAATATTCGTATATTATGGTTATAATTATTAGTATGTGGCTTACAGATGTTTTATCGATAAGATGAAAATTTCTATATTTCTTTTCAAATGAATGGTATTAACAGTAGTATTTTTAATATATTGAAAAACAATATTTTTTACATATTTTGAACTTTATTCAATTTATTTAAAAATAATTTTTTTTTCGGTGCATGCGTATAGGCTTTTTGGCAAATGAACGAGAAACCTTATGACATTGCTTAACATACGTCGTCGTGTGATTATTTGGCTCGCCCATTCGTGTTAATTAAAGCTTACATCTAATATATAAAATTCTCGTGTCACGGGGTTCGAACTTGAACTCCTCCGAAACGGCTCGACCGATTTTTGTGATCCTTAGCGTGATTGTCGGCCAGGGTGTAGAATCGGCCAACATCTATTTTTCATCCCCCTAAATGTTAAGGGTAGTCCACCCCTAAATCTTTTTTTTTTTGGCAAAATTTTTGTTTTTATTTTTTTATGACACAGCATACAAAAATACATACAACCCTAAATTTTCACCCCTCTACGATCAACCCTTATATTTTATTTGTTAATTAAAAACTTTTATTTTTTTTGGTAAAATTTTTTTTTTATTTTTTGATGACTTACAATAAAAAATCTCATATTACTCTCAATTTTTCACCCCTCTACGATCAACCCCTATTTTTTATTTGTTAATTATAAACTTTAATTTTTTTGCAAATTGTTTTTTTAATTTTATGATGACTTACAATAAAAAATCTCATATTACTCTCAATTTTTCACCCCTCTACGATCAACTCCTATTTTTTATTTGTTAATTATAAACTTTAATTTTTTGGCAAATTTTCTTTTAAATTTTTTGATGACTTACAATAAAAAATCTCATAATACTCTCAATTTTTCACCCCTTTACGATCAACCCCTATTTTTTATTTGTTAATTCCTATCCAGATATTATAATTTGAAGTTCCTTTAATTATGATTTTTTTTTAAATTCAATTTGATCTCCCGCCCTCACCGTTCGACTACTGATCAACTATAAATCGATCAGTTATCCCCGCCAAGTGTCACCACTTATCCAGCAAACATTACGTAGTAGGGATGAGGACGAAGCCGGTCTCCTGTCTTACTCACTATACATTTTTCAGCCATGTTTTTCTAGTTTTATTTGTGTATCAATCGTAGCAGCGACTGTTATACCTATTATTTTAATTTTCCTTTGCAACTCTCATATTAATTTTACTGTCATCGTAAAATTATCATTAATTTCCAGTGCAATAATGTATTTACTATTTATTAATCTGACAGACAGTTTTAACTCTCAGTTAATTAAGTGATCTCATGTAAATAAACACGTGTTGTAAGCTCCCGCCAACAGCGGCCATTACCGTACCTGTATATATTGTACTTAGCATTTTTTGGGAATTGTTTTGATTTCAAAACGAAAACGTGTACGTGGTTAATAAATCAAAACGAAGACGTATACGTGGTTAATAAATATACCTGTTTTATTATTGTGAAAGGTAAGTCAAATAATAAGCAAATGAAAACTGTTTAAATTAAGTCACTGTTTTCTATCAATACACTGATAAAAGGATTTATTAACTATTAATAATTTATTTAATTTCTTAAATTTAAATAATATATTTTAACATTCAATAAATATTTATTTGGGAAGAAAGTACATTTATTAATTGTTGATAAGTCTTTATTAATAGTTAACAAATATTTATGTCACAAAATCTATAGTATATTCAAAAAAATTAATAAATATTTTGTTGAGTGAATTTCTTCTGCTTGCAATTTCATATTATCTGAAGATTGCTTACGAACATAAATCATCTTTACAATAGTATTTATATAATTTATTAATATCATTTATATAATTTATTTATAAATGTTTTTATTTATTTATAACCATTAATAAATATTTATTAACTATTTGTAAAATGTACTTAATAAATTACTTACTGACTGTTAATAAATATTCATCAAATCGTATGATGTTAAAAAATCATTTAACAGTTGATAACGCTTATCAAATATAAACAAATTTTTCTATCCGTTTAAGTATTTTAACTTCATTTATTTATATGTTCTATGTACAGTCAGCAATGCCAAAAAACGCAAAGGGGCCAATTTGAGTCGTCGAACGATCAATTCTAGAGCCCGGCTAGATGAAAGAGTACAAAGATCAAGCGAACAAATTCAAGAAGTCAATGCTGATGCGCGCAGGAGAATGTCGCAGTTACGTGAATTACGATCACAAGAGGTACGAGATGAACGAAATCAACAAAGACAACTAGAACGAAGAGAAACTCGCAGATTCATAGTCGATGGACGTAGAGGAATTGACCAACAACGCCAACAAGTTCATCGAGCATTTACGTCAAATTTATTTCTTCGACTAGCGTTCCAGTACGAGCCGGATGTTGAATATTATAATCATTCTAAAGCGGTTATTGGTACTTTGGAAAAGGAATGCCCGCATTGCCATGCACTTAAATTTAAAAATGAGCCAGTTGGGATGTGTTGCTCATCAGGAAAAATACAACTAAGCGAAATTGAAACACCACCTGAACCATTGCACGGTTTACTTATCGGTACAGATCCAGATTCTAGCCTGTTCCTGAAGTCAATTCGCACATTCAATTCATGTTTCCAAATGACATCATTTGGAGCAACAGAAATAGTTAACAATACTGCTGCAAACGGTCAACAATTTAATTCCACGTTCAAAATCAAAGGCCAAGTTTATCATAAAGTGGGCTCATTGCTGCCAATGCCAAACGAACCTCATAAATTTTTACAAATATACTTTATGGGTGGCGAGGATTCCGAACGTGCACTCGCCAATCGCGTGGATGCACGTTGCGACTACCATAATCTTAATTCACCTTTTGCCAGGCGTATCGTCAGCGAGCTGGACGCTCTGTTAAATGAGCACAATGAATTATTAAAATTCTTCAAATCACACATGCCCAAGCTACAAAGTGACAATCACGCTATTGTCATCAATCCTGATAGAACACCAGCTGGAGAGCATGTACGTAGATTCAACGCACCTGTTATTGACGACGTTGCTGGAATCATGGTTGGCGACCGTACAGCTACGCGACAAATCGTGATTCGAAGAAGAAATAATGATCTTCAGTTCATCAGTGATACCCATCGTTCATATGACGCTCTCCAATATCCACTAATTTTCTGGAAGGGACAAGATGGATATTGCGTAAACATTAAACAACGAGATCCCGTAACAGGTAATTCTTTCATTATTAAGAACACAACTATTTTATTATTAAAGAATAAATCTTCAATTAATTTAAATATATATTATTACAGGAGCTGAAACAAATAAGAACGTTAGCTCGACGGATTTTTATTCATATCGTTTGATGATTAGACGTGGCCGAGATAACATCATTTTACGATGTCGTGAGCTTTGCCAACAATTTATGGTCGACATGTATGCGAAGATAGAGAGTGAACGACTACGATACTTGCGATATAATCAACAGAAGCTGCGTGCGGAAGAATATATTCACTTGCGAGATGCTATTGCGAACAACACTGACACTGCCGAAATTGGTAACTCTGTTATCTTACCATCATCGTACGTAGGTAGTCCACGTCACATGCAAGAATACATTCAGGATGCTATGACTTTCGTGCGTGAATATGGACGACCGTGTCTTTTCATTACTTTTACATGTAATCCAAAATGGCAGGAAATTACATCATTGCTATTGCCAGGACAAAATGCAATACATCGTCATGACATTACAGCACGTGTGTTTAAACAAAAATTAAAGTCTTTAATCAGCTTCATTACCAAATTGCATGTATTTGGCCCCACACGTTGTTGGATGTATTCAGTTGATTACCGTGGATTACCTCATGCACACATTTTAATTTGGTTCGTCGACAAAATACGTGCTGAAGACATCGATAGTTTGATTTCTGCAGAGATTCCAGATCCGTCTACTGGTCAATTACTGTTTGATATTGTTACTACAAACATGATTCATGGTCCATGCGGAAATCTGAATCGTTCATCACCTTGCATGGTAGATGGAAAATGTACAAAGCGTTTTCCTAAAGATTTCACTACCGATACGGTCACACATGTTGACGGATATCCAATATATCGTCGAAGAAGTACCGAAAATGGCGGACAATCTTTCATTAAAACTATCAACAACGCAGACATCGACATTGACAATCGTTGGGTGGTACTGTAGGGACACATGTAAGTATGTAAGGTTGAGTGCAAGGCAAGCAGAAACGTATGTGTGCGTGAATGTATCTGCGGCCGGCCAGTTACTGCGCACTGGTCGGACTAAAAGGTTCTCTCGGGGATTTCACGTGAATAAATGAACAGTTGCATAATCGGGAATATTCTTTTAATTCAATACTCCCCAGAGATACCTGTTGATCAGTGCACTAACTCATATAACGCTCACTAGTATAGTACGGTGAGTACGAGCGTTAAATTGGTGACCCCGAACCCGAACTAAGTGACACGTGTAGTTAAAGTATTGCGTCATATCGGAAGCCATGAGCTGGGAGCAAACGACTTCAGCATCGCGAAATCCCACGCCTGCCGTAAAAATGGAGAAGAGTGAAAGCAGTGACTTAGCCCAAATTACAATATCAACACGGATACCAGAGTTTTGGACTGACCAACCGCGCTTATGGTTCGCCCAGTTCGAGGCGATTCTGGCTAATCAAAAGCGCGGCGAAGAAACAAAATACAATCTCGTCATAACAAAGCTGAACAAGGAGAGCATACAACAGGTCACAGACATAATAATGAAACCACCAGAAGAGAAACCGTATTTCGCATTGAAAGACAGATTATTAGCGGTGTACGAGGAATCGGAAACACGGAAAATACAGAAATTGCTCAGTGAAGTCGAACTGGGAGACCAAAAACCCTCTCAGCTACTACGAAAAATGAAAAACCTAGCACGAGAGAAGTTTCCTGAGGACACCTTACGCGTTATGTGGATCGGGCACTTACCAACATCGGTACGAGCTATTTTGACAGTAAGTGAGGTGTCCGACGTTGAGAAGTTGGCGCAAATGGCAGATAAAATGATGGAAACCACAAAGAATAGCGATACAATAGCAGAAGTCGCTACGAGTGCAACTGAAAAGACATACAGCAACGAATTCTTGATCGCGGAGATAGCTAAGTTAAGCAGGAGACTGGATGAAATGGACAGAGGCAGACAACAGTGGCGACAACCCTATACGCAGCGTTCCCGAAGTCGATCGGCAAGCAGTCAACGTGGCAATACACGACTGAGACGACGCAGCGCGGAGGACCCAGACTGGCTGTGTTACTTCCACTTCCGCTTCGGGAATCGAGCCACCAGATGCGAACAACCCTGCAACTGGAAGAAAGAGGGACAGAAGTCAATACACCGGAACTCGGAAAACTAGACCCGGTGCAGTCAGCGGCGGACATCTGCATCGAGAAACCAGGACACCGCCTATGCGTCACAGACGACAACACGGGGATGCGATTTTTAGTGGACACCGGTGCAAACGTCTCCGTCTTACCCGTAACGAAACGACAGAAAAATGTGAGTGAATCTACAGGTTATAAATTATATGCAGCAAATGGTTCTGAAATTCATACATACGGTACAAAGACTTTAGAATTAAATCTTAGATTAAGGCGACCGTTTAAATGGAATTTTATTGTAGCTAATGTGAATCAACCCATCTTAGGTGCAGATTTCTTACAATATCATAATTTGTTAGTCGATTTAAATGCACGAAAACTAATCGACAGGCAGACGAATTTATTAACGATCGGTAGCATAGTCTCGGCACGGGAACCGACTTTAAACACTGTAGATAGTAGTCACCCATTATATAAGCTATTGTCGGAATACGCTGATATTACAAAGCCTATTCCGTTTAGGGACGATGACTCAGCTAGCGATAGTAATACGGTATTGCATCATATTGAGACGACAGGTAAACCAGTACATGCCCGTGCTAGACCGCTTCCCCCTAACAGGTATCAGAAGGTGAAGGAGGAATTCAGGCGGATGCAGGAGTTGGGGATTTGCAGACCATCCAAGAGCGAGTGGGCCAGCCCACTGCACGTGGTCGATAAGAAGAATGGTGACATTCGGCCGTGCGGAGACTACCGGAGGCTGAACGCAATAACCAAACCGGACAGATACCCTGTACCGCGCCTACATGACTTCACCTACGTGTTAGCAGGTAAGAAAATATTTTCTAAATTAGATATCAATAAATCGTATCATTATATAAAAATTGCAGACGAGGACATCGAGAAGACGGCAATTATAACGCCATTTGGATTGTTTGAATTTCCGCGTATGACCTTTGGTCTGCGAAACGCGAGTCAAACATTTCAACGATTTCTGAACAACAGTGTGTTACAAGGCTTAGGATTCTTATTCAATTTCGTTGATGACGTAATCATAGCTAGCGACTCTGTAGAGGAAAACGAGAAGCATTTGCGTATAGTCTTCGACAGGTTTAGAAAATTTGGCATTACAATAAACATAGCTAAATGTGATTTCTGCAAAGAAAACATCGAATTTTTAGGATACGAAGTGTCAGCTAGCGGTATTCGCCCTCTCGACTCTAAAGTTCAAGCTATCTCAGATTACCCTGTGCCCAAAACGATAGACGACCTCCGGCGATTTTTAGGCATGGTAAACTTTTACAGGACTAGTATACCAAACGCTGCCAGACATCAAACTAGATTAAATGAATTTTTAAAGGGCTCTAAACGTAAAGATAAGACGGTTATACCGTGGGACGATAGCGCAATGAAAGCATTCGAGGCATGTAAAGTCGGTCTAAAAAACGCGGTCTTATTAGCACATCCGCGAGCGAATGTACCCATATCCCTTATGACAGATGCGTCTGAAACCTGTGCGGGTGCGGTTTTACAACAAAAGGTAAACGGGTCATGGCAACCTTTGGGATACTTCTCTAGAAAGTTTACAACAGCTCAGCAAAAGTACTCCACGTACGACAGGGAGTTGTTGGCTATTTATATGGCAGTAAAACATTTTCGCTACTTGTTTGAAGGTAATCATTTAATAATTTTCACGGACCATAAACCTTTGATATATGCGTTCAATAAATTAGAAAGCAATTGCGAAACGCCCAGACGCACTAGACAGTTATTATTCATTAGCGAATTCACGACAGATATTAGGTACATAGAAGGCGAGAATAACGCAACGGCGGACGCGTTATCGCGAGTCGAAACAATACAGTGCCCAACTGTACTCGACTACGCGGAATTGGCGCTCACACAGGAAACTGATGACGAGCTTGCAAAGCTACTTCGCGAAACAGACAAAATGTACAAGCTAAAGAAATATTTTGTGCCGTATTCGAATGTACCTATTTATTGTGAAAGTTCAGGTAACACATGTAGACCGTATATAACTCAAAAGTTTAGGAGAATTGCTTTCGAGTCAGTACACAACGTCAGCCATCCGGGCATTCGAGCAACGCGCAAATTGATCGCTGAACGATTTTTCTGGCCGGGACAAAACCGCGATGTGGGGATATGGTCAAAGGCGTGTTTACAATGTCAAAGGTCAAAGGTTTATAGGCATACAGTGTCCGACTTAGAACATTACTCAGACGCCGAACGTTTCACGCATGTGCATATCGACATTATTGGACCCTTACCAATATCGCAGGACGGGTATAAATATTGTGTAACTATGATTGACCGGGGCACGCGTTGGCCTGAAGCCATTCCTGTCAAGGACATCACAGCTGAAGTAATCGCGAAAGTGTTTTATGAGACATGGATTAGTAGATTCGGTTGCCCTGATAAATTGACGAGCGACCAAGGTCGTCAGTTCGAAAGTTCACTTTTTACGGAATTAATGAAAACAATGGGTATTAAAAAAAACGCGTACTACACCATATCACCCACAATGTAATGGGATGGTAGAACGTTGGCATAGGTCCTTAAAATCGGCATTAACGGCCCGCTTAATAGATAACTCAACTTGGTGCGACGAACTTCCAACGGTATTATTAGGGTTACGCGCGGTAAGCAGGGTCGACAATGGTGTGAGTCCAGCAGAGTATGTTTATGGGCAGACGCTTAGATTACCGGGAGACTTCCATAACCCCTCTAGGAATCGAAGCGGAGATGACAATGTATTTCTCGAACGGTTAAAGAGCACGTTGAATAAACTTAAACCGGTACCACGCCATCATAAAGACTCACGCACATTATTCATTCATAACGATCTTAGTAAATGCGACTATGTTTTTATTCGTAATGACGCGGTTCGCAGGCCTTTAACACCGACGTACGATGGCCCATATCGCGTCATAGAAAGAAGAAGCAAGACATTTTTAGTGCAATTACCCAATAGAATAATTAATATTTCCATAGACAGACTCAAACCCGCGTACCTAATAAACAACGAGAGAGAGGGCGATGCCGAACAATGTTATAATAGGACCACCGTCGAAGACTCACTTATGCACGAACCGGACGTTGATAAATTCCCTGCCACACCAGTAGATTGTAAACATAGCGACAAAACCATAATCACCAAGAGAAGTAAGTCCGGTCGGGCAATAAGACCACCGGTAAGATTTAATATATAGTGTAAAGGTTCCCTTATAGGTAAGACTATCGTATAGTCATAACAATTTATTCCATGCAAGTTGTTTATCTAGCATAAATCAGCTTGTACCTATACTGTACATTGCGACATGTTATGAATTCATTACCAATCGTCCACTTTGCACTTTAGACAAAGAACATTGCAAAACATTACGAAATGTATTTATAGGTTGCGTTGTTTGTATATTGTTTTCTGCGAATATTAACATTATGGAAAGATATTATTCACATTTTTTTTTTGTTTTGTTTAGTTGTAATAAAAATACTTGAACTTATTGGGTTGAGAAATTATATAATATATAATGTATGTTTGTCGAGTATGTAATTTTGTGTTGTGTGTGCGTTTTTCTGGCGTCACCATGTCGGGTACTGAGGGCCCTAAGGGGTGGTTATTAATTATTGCAGAGTAGGCCGGCATGGTGACTACCCTTAATGTATTTATATTTATAAACATATGAAACATGCTATATATATAGCATTTAAATACATGTACCACTTAAAGACGGACTGAAGTAACAGCTCTGCACATTATATTAGTTTAAATCAGCAAAATAGAATTAGATTAATTTTATATAATATTGTGTTAGTCATTTACATTACGTATTCATCTGTAGTCGGATTAACATTTTATACTTACGTACCCAGTTGGCACCATGGGAAAGACATTTAGCAAGGAAGAAGTAATAATTGCTCAGAACAATGCAGTAGAAACGCACATGACCAAATATAATATTGGCTTTGCGGTATTTGCTACGGCAGTTTGTATTATTATTGTACTCATGGCATGGAGGCAATGTCGCCATCGTATGAAGAAGTGGGTTCAGAAAGAGGTAAATGGTTCAGCAAGAACAGTAAAGATGGGGCTGCCAGGGCCAATAGGCATGCGCACAGCTCCACAGCAGCCATCTACAGCTACTTACGAATAATGTACGTATCATGAGAATAGTGTATCCAATCCAGTGATGTCATTGTTATACTATGTATCGTCTTACAACAGCGTAGTGTGTTAGGTCATGTTTACATTTATATTTGATATCAGAATAGGTAGTTAGTTATTCAAGATTGTAAGTTGGTATATTAAAGTAATAAATTTAGACAGGATTTTTCAGATGTATTAAAGGTCAATATAAGAAAATAAATTTGTGAATACTGTATACCTACTAGTTCACCATAACCGATTGTATGTGATCATTTTTTTTTTATGTATGAAAATTAGAATTACTTAAGTAAATTTTTGAAATTTGGGGGGGTGTAGTGTAGGGACACATGTAAGTATGTAAGGTTGAGTGCAAGGCAAGCAGAAACGTATGTGTGCGTGAATGTATGTGCGGCCGGCCAGTTACTGCGCACTGGTCGGACTAAAAGGTTCTCTCGGGGATTTCACGTGAATAAATGAACAGTTGCATAATCGGGAATATTCTTTTAATTCAATACTCCCCAGAGATACCTGTTGATCAGTGCACTAACTCATATAACGCTCATTAGTATAGTACGGTGAGTACGAGCGTTAAAGTACCATATTCTCCTCTGCTGAGCAAAACATTTAATGCTCATATTAATGTTGAGTCATGCAGTTCGGTGAAGAGTATCAAATATATTTGCAAGTATGTGAATAAAGGAAGTGATATGGCTGTATTTCGGATTGAAAATAATAATGTTCATTCTCCTCCGTTGAATCAAAATGATGAAATTACGAATTACCAAATTGGCCGGTATATCAGTTCCAATGAAGCTGTCTGGCGTATTTTCGGTTTCCCAATTCATGAACGGGATCCAGCAGTTATCCATTTAGCTGTCCATCTTGAAAACGGCCAGCGCGTATATTTCACGAATGATACAGCGCTTGATCGTGCTATAAATCCACCGAAAACTACGCTCACCGAATTTTTTGAACTGTGCAATCGTGCGGATGCTTTTGGTGCCTTCGCACAAACACTGCTCTATTCTGAAGTTCCGCGGTATTTTACATGGGCTCAATCGAAAAAATGGATACCCCGCAAGCAAGGGATACCAGTTGATGCGTACCCCGGTTTATTCAAATCAAATAGTTTGGGTCGTGTATATACCGTCAATCCAAGGCAGACTGAGTGCTTTTATCTGCGACTATTGTTGGTTAATGTCACCGGAACATTGTCATTTCAAGATATACGGAAGGTAGATGGACAACAGTATCCTACGTATAAAGATGCATGCCTTGCTCTAGGCTTGCTAGAAGACGACAATCGTTGGGACAGCATGCTTGCTGAAGCAGCATTAAACTGCACAGGAACACAAATTCGTCTACTATTTGCTATAGTACTGACTACATGTTTCCCGGCCCGAGCACAAATGTTGTGGGATAATCACAAAGATTCAATGACTGATGATATATTGTATCGACATCGTACAAGGTGCAACGATCTAACAATATCATTCAGTGATGCAATGTACAATGAAGCATTGATTGCTATCGAGGATCTTTGCATTGCTATTGCGAATTTGCCAATCAGTCATTTCGGTATGAGCTCACCGAATCGAAGTGCATCTGATTTACTCAACACACATATGAATCGTGAACTACAGTACGATACTGTACAAATGGCGAGCATTGTTAGCCGCAATGTTCCACTACTTAATGATGAACAAAAAATTATCTACGACCGCATCATGTTGGCAGTTTCGGCAGGACAAGGAGGATTCTTTTTTTTAGATGCACCAGTTGGGACTGGCAAAACATTTCTTATTTCGCTACTTCTTGCCGAGATACGATCAAAAAATGGCATCGCATTGGCCGTTGCATCTTCTGGCATTGCAGCAACTTTATTAGATGGAGGCAGAACAGCTCATTCAGCATTTAAGCTGCCGTTAAACATTCAAAATAATCCAGATGCAGTGTGCAACATAAAAAAACAATCGTCTATGGCCACAGTGCTGAAACAATGTAAAATTATTATCTGGGATGAATGCACTATGGCACACAAACATTCGCTTGAGGCATTGGATAGGACATTAAAGGATATAAAAAACAACGATAAACTATTTGGCGGCACTTTGTTACTCCTTTCAGGTGATTTCAGACAAACACTTCCCGTTATTCCGCGTTCAACCTACGCTGATGAAATCAACGCGTGCTTAAAATCATCGCGACTATGGCGTAATGTTGAAAAAGTACAACTGACGGTGAACATGCGCATTCAAATGCTTCAGGATCCATCCGCCGAAACTTTCTCTAAACAACTTTTAGATATTGGCGATGGGAAAGTTGCTGTACATGAAAATACTGGATGCATAAAATTACAGACTTCTGCACAATCATCGACTAGCAAAATAGTCTTATCGATCACATATTTCCCGACGTACACACACAATATGCAAATCATAAGTGGCTGGCAGAAAGAGCGATCTTGGCAGCTAAAAATGTGGACGTCAATGGGTTAAATTTAAAGATACAACAGCTGTTGCCTGGGGGTTTGGTGTCATATAAATCTATCGATGCAGTTTGCGATACCAACGAGACTGAATTATCCAATTGAGTTCTTAAATTCATTGGATTTGCCAGGCATGCCACCACATCATTTACAATTGAAGGTTGAATCTCCGATTATTCTACTTCGAAACTTAAACCCACCACGGCTATGTAATGGCACACGATTAGTCATTAAAAAATTAATGAAAAACGTTATTGAAGCCATCATCTTGAATGGCAAGTTTCAAGGCGAAAATGTGTTGCTGCCACGAATCCCTACGATTCCTACAGATGTGCCAATTGAATTCAAACGCACTCAATTCCCAATTAGATTGGCATTCGCTATGACAATCAATAAGTCACAAGGACAAACATTGTCTGTATGTGGCTTAGATTTGGAAACACCGTGCTTCTCCCACGGACAACTATATGTGGGATGTTCTCGCGTGGGAAAACCATCCAGTTTGTTTGTGTTGGCTAAAGACGGACTAACCAAAAATATTGTACACTCTATTGCGCTAAGAGATTAATTTTTTTTTTTCAACTGCCATAATTGATAGTAAAAATATAAATATTTATTTTTGATGTTTAGATAGCTATCAAAGACTGTTATTTAAAATATATTCGTTACTCTAATAAAGATTTATTTATTAACCTAAATAAAACATACTTTTATTCTTTATAATGCATTTGATTATAAATACTTCCTCGCACACTTATAGTAGATAATTATTTTTATTTAACTATAAAAATGTTTCCTAGAAATAACATACATGGCAAAACAACGTTTGCCGGGTCAGCTAGTCTTTTAATAAAATGGCGGAAAAAAGAAAACGCTGCCAAAATTACACTTCCGAAGAAAAAGATAAAATTGTAAAGTTATTGTCGTTGCATAAAGACACCATATCGTCCCTTAGCTTACAACACCGCTGAAGTCGAAAATTGGCGATTTTCATATTTGAATGCCTTTAGATGGAGCTGCTCATTGCGCGTCTAACCATTGGTCACATGATATAGATTTCAGCTAATCAGAAGCCGTAATTCGAAAAGTAGTGACAGCGCGCAAGTCGGTTGGCCTCTCAACACGCGCACAAGTCATTAGTCTGTCATACTTTTCTCGTAAAAATACTTCGCGCTCCGTGATTATTATATTTTTATGAGTTTTATCGCTGAAAGGTCTATGCAAGAAGTTTTAATAGAAGATTAAGAGGTAAGCTATATAATAAAGTAATTTTTATTGATTTACGCGTATTAATATAGAAAGAAATGATAATAGAATATCTTCATTTACTTAAGCGGTGTTTACGAACTTTCTTTTTAATTTAGGCGGTGTTTCAAAAATATGTATTTTATTAAATTTCTTTTAGTGTTGGCAACACTTCGTTCAATACGCATCGAATGAACGAGGGAACGAGAGCTGTCACGATGCGGCTGGCGGGGATGTCTCACCGGAGTATATAACGGCTGGGCAAACGTGGAGCCGGCCTTCTTTTGATAGATTACGGCTAAGATTGTTATAGTTATATCCTTGTATTACGTTATTATTAATTAAGAATTAAATAAGTTTATTGTAGCTGTCTTGATTTATTTATAACACAAGTAAAATCCACGTAATGGGTAAGCGCGGCAATAGCAGAAAACGCTCTAAGAGGAAACGTGCTCCCCCACCTCTTCTTCAAGCTCCAGCTCCAGTGCCAGAACACCATCACCGTCATCAAGACGGAAAAATAAGGTATCTCGTGACTACAGCGAAACTGTGAGTAATACAAACTCTATTACTTTAAATAATTTCATACCAGACTTTGATCCGATAAAAGATGATGTAGACACATGGCTTAGTATTATCCGATCTTACGCAAATACTTTTTCATGGTCCGATAAAATGATTCGCTATCAAGTTTTAAATAAATTAAAGGAGTCAGCTAAAGTGTGGTACGATTCATTATTACGAACAGACAAGCAGTGGCCCACGTGGCAATGGGAACAATGGCGGTTGAAAATGTCCAGTAGTTTTCAAATACGTAGAAATATGTTCGATCTTTTGAAGGAGATTATAGATAAAAAACCTGTTGATAACCAATCTTTGTATGAATTTTATTTCGAGCAAAAATGTAAAATTGATCGTTTATGTTTGAATTTTTCTGAACAAGACATTATTTCAATAATAATAGGAAATATCGGTGACAATAATATTGGGGCATCTATAGAAGCTAGTAATTTTAGGTCTACCGACGATTTGGCTAGTTATTTACATAGTCGACTCTATAAGAAAAATGCGAAGCAGGAAGGTAGTTCACGTGATACGCAGACTAGTAAATCGACAACACACAGCCAATCTGCAAGTGTCAACCGTACTCCGTATCCACGAACTCAATTTCTACAAATCAACCTTCTCTCAATGTAGTTACAGATTCTAGCCGTAAAGTAATAAAGTGTTATTCTTGTGGGGTAATCATAAAAGAAATCAATGCGAGGCAAATAAATGTGAATATTGTGGTATAAGAGGGCACACATAATCGCTTTGTTTCCTTATGAATCTTTTATCCAAGAGTAGTGCGAGAAGCTATTGAAATCAAAAAACAAAAAAATTTAAATAGGGAAGATGGCTTCAAATTATTTGCAACGTGGAATCCCGTGATTAATAATACGCAACTTCGCTGTTTTGCAGTCAGGTAATTCACAGAATACGGACACCACGGCTAGCATACATAATAGGCATACCGTGAGTGTAGTTTGTGACGGTACATGGACAAACAAAAATATGCCAAAAGTGAGGGTGAATCAAAATTCTTCTGCCTCAAAACGGAGACATAACATCGCAGCACCAGTCAGCTTGTGACCACGGCCGGTGTAACCTGGTCGAAATGTCAAGCCTATAAAAGGTAAAACATTATGCATGATCGCGTTAATACCCGTTACATATATATATATATATATATATATATCATTCAACGCGAAAGTTTAAAAGTTATTATTTTTACACATGTCTGAGGGTCTGATGATGACCAGGTATGCACCCAACGGATCTCGGTGATGGCAATCGATAGAAGCGTAGTGTTTGAGTTCAGTCGGGCGCTTGAATAACGTGTCTTGCAGAGAAAATTAGCTCAGTCGCATAAAGACAGCTTGTAGTCAAAGTCAAAAATCATTTATTCATTTAGATCACAAAGTAACACTTATGAAATATAGGTTATATATAGGTTAGTGAGTTTACTAAGTTACTAAAGCTATATTTAGGTCAGTTACTAGGTTCCAGGCAAAGGGTAGAGCCTATGAGAAGAAACCTGCAAGAAACTCACTGTAGATACAGCGAGACAAGTATATTTCAGTTACTTTCACAGTGTCATGTCCCACGGCATGTTTTTGCGTTTATTCCGATCTGTCACCCTGCTTTGTCCCCTTAGGGGGACAGATCGGAAAAAAAGTTTGATCTGTCCCCCTGTTAGCAACGAGGGGACAGTTCGAACTTTATTCACTCATTAACGGTTTCATTTGTCCCCCTATTACTGATAGGGGGACAGATTAAACTTTTTATTCCTGTTTGTCCCCCATAGAAATTAATGTATGAATTTTTAAAAGTAATCCCACGCATTATAATCAACATTAAGTAAAATAAAACACTAGCGTTTTGGGTTTATAATCATCTGTATTTAAATATGTTTGTTTTTCCATCAATCAGCCACAGTTCCATAAATCACAGTAGATATTGTAGGTATAATTACAATCAGTCTTCTGGTAAGACTTAATTTAACTTAGTTACAATAAAAAAATGAAGTTTCTAACAATAAGAATATTTCTTTTTTTCTCAATTAATCAGTCAAACAAAGTCGAAAAAATTACTGTAAGCATTGTACATATCACAATCACTTTTCTGATTTGTCTTCATACAACTTAGTTAGAAATGCTAATTTTAACTAACAATATGATAAATTTTACATGAGTAAAATGCTACTAAGAAGAAAATATTAAATTGCAGCATCTTTTAAGGTGGTTGTGTATTATTCAAGACATTATTTAATAAAAAACAAGTTTTCATTCCTATAAGAGTAATCAAACATATAATTATAAAATTTCCAATTGTGCTCTGTATGTCAGTAGCATAAGTAATATTAATATTTAGTCGTTATTCGCAAAATATTGCGAATAACAACTTAAAGATTTATAAAATACGGTTGAAAATTACTCGCACTGCATTATTGTTTACAAAAAAGCCGGCTCTTCCGGGAATTTACTCGGTGCAAATAAACAATAGATTCTAAAACAAGGAAACAAATTTCGATTCTCTCTCCCTTTCTTACTCAGTATTTCAGTATCATTTGGACGAAGTGTTTATACCACGAAGTATGTAGTTTGCAAGTGAGTTAATGGACATTATCAATAAACTGAGAGGAAATTACAGACCGTGGTAAGTTCATATAGAAAGTACACTACACACAACGCGACTATTTGAAATTGTTAGCAAGTTTTAATGCAAATTATGCAAAACCCTAGAACAAAGGTCATTAAGCACCAGTATTTGTTTTTTAGATTACAACATGTCGGAATTGGAAAACTTACCTGGTACTTCTGCTACAGTAGACAAGCAATGGTCTTTTATAAAAAGAGGTGGTGGTCAGGTGCTTTTACACGCCGGTCATCAATATTATAAAAAGAAAAGCTTACAAAATGGAGTAACTGTCTACGAGTGTAACCAAAGGAGGCAACATTGTCGTGGATCAGTAAAGATTCTGGTAAGAAAAATATATTTAACTGTTTAGTGATTCATTAAGTTTTATTGCAGGAAATATTATGTACAATGACTATAATTAAAATATGGATATGTATGTACATCCCATTAATACAATGATTACAATATTCAGGATGCTTAGGATACACGAAATTTGAAATCAAGAAATAACATTATTTTAGGCGGATATACATATCGCCTAAAAAAACGATAAAGAACTTACATGTGTAAGTTGTTTGTTGTTTTTTTATGTTTCCAACATCTTCTTTATTTCTGTCGGCCTCGATGGCGTAGTGGTTAGTGTAACCGACTGCCACGCCTGAGGTCGCGGGTTCGATTCCCGCACAAGTCAAACATTTGTGTGCATGAACATGGATGTTTGTCTTGGTCTGGGTGTTTCTATGTATAATATGTATGTATTTCCAAAAAAGAAAGTATATATGTATGTTTATCCATTGTCTAGAACCCATAGTACAAGCTCTGCTTAGTTTGGGCTAGATGGTGTTGTGTGTATGTGGTAGAATATTATTATTATTTTTTAAGTCATGCACTAACCTATTTTTGTTGCAAAAAACAACAACTTTTAAAGTAAAACCCTATATTTTGTTACAGCATAATGCTGTTATTAAAGAAACTGCGCACTCACATGCCCCTGATTTCGCCAAAAATATTATGGATCAAAAATTATATGAAGTAAAACAAGATATTTCCGCATCTCGAGCATGTAAAAGTGTACCAAGAATTTACAAAGAGGCCTTAACTTCTATGAAAGATGATGGTCTGAATTTAATAACAAAAATACCACCCTTTAAAAATATTAAGAGTACCTTATACAAACATCGGAATGAAGCAATACAAATGAAAAAAATATTTTTTGATGATATTGACGAAGTAGTAATACCTCCCAAATTTATACCTTTTGTATTAGCTGACTACAGTTATGAAGGTTATAGAATAATAGTTTTTAGTGCCGAGGACATGAGAAACCTGTTAAGTACATTAGATGACTTTTTGAGCGACGGAACATTTAAAAGCTGCCCGAAACTATTTTTACAGATTTATACTATACATGCAGACTTCGGCAGTAAAAATATGACTACTGATATTGTGCCAGTAGTTTACGCACTAATGAGTCATAAGGATCAGAAGAGCTATGAAATTTTATTCAATATGATTAGGTCACAAATTCCAGAGTGGAAACCCAAAACCTATAAATCCGATTACGAAATAGCAGCAATGAACGCTATCAAAACGGTTTTTCCAATTGTAACAGTTAAAGGTTGTTTTTATCACTATAATAAAGCTGTGTGGAAGAAAGGAGCAGCTCTTGGGCTAACTAGGTCGAAACTTTTGAGCAGACAAGTGGCATTGAGTGCCGTACTTCCATTGATTCCTCATAATGAAATTTTGAATGGATGGTCGTACATTGCATCAGATAGTCCAGATGATGATCAAAGCAAGAAATTTCGTTTGTATATGATCAAACAATGGATTAAACCGCACGATGCCGAATTTAGAAAAATATGGTGTGTTTTTAATGAACGTCATCGTACTACAAACTTCCTTGAAGGCTGGCATCATGGATTAAATAATGCAGTTGGAAAAAACAAACCCAACTTATATATGCTGTTAGTTATTCTAGAAAAGGATGCAGCCTTTTATAGACTCATATCACAACAGATCCAAAACCAATCAACTCCGGCGTTAAATTGTCGCACCAAGAGATACATTATGAAAGACGAATATATACATAATTGTCAAATGCAGTTTGTAGCTGGTGAAATTACTATTGGTCATTTGTTGGAGAAGTTGAGATAGATATTTTATATATCTATTATTATTATTACGAACTTTGGAAAAGTTTTAAATTTTGTTTCACATTTTATTTCTTTAATTTATGTTTTAAGATTATTTACAACTTTAAGTTTTATTATTAGTGAATTTAAAAGTTGTAACTAGGTTAAATATGAAGTCAAATCAGAAGACTGATTGTAATAATTATGTACAATCCCTACTGTGATTTATCGGACTGTGACTGTGATTGATAGAGAAACAAAAGAAATATTCTTATTGTTAGTAAATTATTTTATTTTTGATTGTAACTAAGTTGAATTAGGTCAAAACAAAAGACTGATTGTAATTATACCTACAATATCTACTGTGATTTATGGAACTGTGGCTGATTGATGGAAAAACAAACATATTTAAATACAGATGATTATAAACCCAAAACGCTAGTGTTTTATTTTACTTAATGTTGATTATAATGCGTGGGATTACTTTTAAAAATTCATACATTAATTTCTATGGGGGACAAACAGGAATAAAAAGTTTAATCTGTCCCCCTATCAGTAATAGGGGGACAAATGAAACCGTTAATGAGTGAATAAAGTTCGAACTGTCCCCTCGTTGCTAACAGGGGGACAGATCAAACTTTTTTTTCCGATCTGTCCCCCTAAGGGGACAAAGCAGGGTGACAGATCGGAATAAACGTGTTTTTGTGGGTATAGGCACCTGTAATTTTACAAAATTAATAAGGATGTACCTATTGTACATATTATGAAACCCTTTAAGAGGAAATTCATAATAATGATAGTACGAACAAAGTCAAAAACCATCGCATAGTTTAGTAGCAATGATACATGTCTAGCTGAGGTTCTGATGACCAGGTATGCACCAAACTGATTTAGTTATACATAACAATAATCTTATTTTATTATAGAATGAAGAGAATTGTAGCTGGCCCACCAGTGGTGCGGTCACCTGCCGACACAATACGTGTGGAGGAGCCGGGCTGCAGTCTGCAGTTAGAGGAGACAACGTCTGGCCTTCAGGTAAACCTTTATTTACTATAGAAGAATTTCAATTCATGACGCCAGCAGGCGCAAAATGCCCTCTTGATTACTTTTTACAATTTTTTGCCGAAGATATTATTGATCTCATAATCGAACAAACAAATTTATATTCTGTACAGTGTGGCCTTTCCAAGTGCATAAATGTGAGCAAAGAAGATATCTGTGATTTTCTAGTTATAACAATTTTGATGGGGGTAACCCTTAGATATCCTCCCATAGCGAATGTAATGTCTCGCAAAAAAATATGAGCAAATAAGAAAATATCTTCATTTTGCTGATAACAACGAGAACAACGATGATCGGTATTTTAAGATCCGGCCACTGTTGAATAAAATACGCCACAACTGTTTAATGCTCGAAGAGGAAAGACGCTATAGCATAGATGAAATGATGGTCCCTTATAAGGGTACACGTGCTGGAAGCCGTCGACAATATTTACCAAAAAAAGCCAAAGAAATGGGGGTTTAAGATATTTGTTACAGCTGGAGTTTCCGGATTGGTGTACGATTTTCTACCATATGCAGGTGATGATACGTTCAGAGGCATATCATTCACTGATTATGAACAGTCTGCGCTTAGCAGCTAAAGTGGTCCTAGCTCTTTCGAAGACAATTAATACAAGGCCTTCCTATTTTGTACTGCGACAACTTTTTACTTCACTCGAGTTGATCCATTTTTTGCGAAATGAATATGGATTATTTTATTTGCCTTAGGTACGACTAAAGCCAATAGACTAAGAGGATGTGCAGCGAAGTTGCCTACCGACAAGCAACTGTCAAAAAAAGGAAGAGGCGCACGCAAACAAGTTTTTTGCAATTCTAATAAAATAGCCGTTGTCAAATGGCATGATAATAAGGCTATTACTTTGGCCAGTACTTTTGTGGACTTTACCCATAGAAAAAATTAAACGATATTCTAAAGAATCGAAATCTAGAGTAGAAATTGTCTGTCCCCAAATAATCAAACAATACAACATGCACATGGGGGAGTCGACTTAGCAGACATGTTGATTGCAATATATCACAGTACATTTAAAACTAAAAGATGGTACATGGCAATTTTTTCCCAAGTTTTAAATATATGTGTTAATAATGCTTGGCTATTGTACAAGAGAGACCAAAAGATCTTATCAGATAATACATGCATGCCATTAAATTCATTTCGTATAAATATTTATACTGAATTATTAAAGAGAGACATAGCCCCTAAAGCCAATATTGACATTGTCAATAGACCACCATCGGCAATAATAAGAACGCCAGCAGCACCCCGACCGCCAGATACTGTGAGGTATGATAACGTAGGCCATTTACCAGTATTTGTATCTTATGGTAGGTGCAAATACTGTAAAATAGGGTACACAAATATAAATTGTAGTAAATGCTCAATAAGGCAGTGTAGTTATAGAAACAGTTCCTCTTACTAACTAGTAAGAGGAACTGTTTCTATAACTACCATGTTTCTAAATAAACGTTTTTATTTTCGTATTATTTGAAAAGTAGTTTATACATTAAAGGACACTGTTGAATATTCTCAACATCTGTTTGTACGTATAGATTCTTGAATGTTTCATAATGTTGAGTATACTTGACATATATTTTCTCAAAAACTGAGAAAACAGATTTTTAAATTATTTTTTGGTGTATTTGAGGCATATTCTATGTATATTTAACAAAAATGATTTTTTTAACAATAGGTAGCTTGCTCGTTAAAGGGTTAATGTACTTGGCTTCCTTTTTCCTTATAATAATAATCTTGACATAAATTACAGTAATAATACGACTGATGCAGTTAATATTACGAAATTCTTAGGTTTAACGATTGGATTAAATTGTAAGGCTCATATTGAAGCCTTGTGTAAAAGAATAAGTAGTAGTTCTTGTGCTCTATATAAACTATCGTGAGTTACTAACGTAGAAGCAATATTAACGGCGTACTATGGAATGGTAGAATCCGTTTTTAAGATACGGCGTCATGTATTCTGGGGATACTCGACTGATAAAGAAGGCTTTTAAAATACAAAAGAGATGTATCAGATCGATATTTAACCCAAAAATTAGAGACAGTTGCAAACCTTACTTCGTTAAATATGGAATACTGACATTAATTACCACGCATATATATTTTAGAGACAGCTATGTTCGTTAAATCAAATCCTACTTTATTCCCTCGTTTGAATGACAGAGTTCCTAGAAATAGACGCGACAACAGCAAGCTCTGTATACTTCTAGGACTGCACTTATGCGCAGCAGTGTCTTCTGCATGGCACCCGTCATATTTAACAAACTGCGGACATACCTTGTGCAAATGGCTTACTATAATGTCAATGACTTTTTAGCTCATAATTTAATAAATTAAATTAAATATTAATTAATAATACAATCCCGATGTTAAAATATTTCTTAAATTTTTATTTCATATTGAATTATTTATTATTTTTGTTATTTTGTAATTTTATTTGACTATTATGACGATTACTTGAAATTGGCGAAGAGAAAAGGCGAATTTTTGTTTATATTTTATCATTATCTATACAAATAAATAGAATGGAAGTGTCTGTTTGTAATGTCAAAATAACAGCTTTTTATCTAATATGCATATGAAAGTATGTAGGTACATATACGAAAATATATATTTTTAAAATTTTCTCTGTCTGTCTGTCTGTTTGTTCCGGATAATCTCCGAAACGGCTGAACCTATTTTGACGGGACTTTCACTGGCAGATAGCTGATGTTATAAGGAGTAACTTAGGCTACATTGATTTTAGAAAAAAAATAGTGTTCCGCGGAGACAAACACTTTTTAGTTAAAATCTACGCGGACGAAGTCGCAGGTAACAGCTAGTTACAAATATAATTATTCTTTTGACAATTTTTTATTAAAACTATGAATAGTGTTATTTATTAAATTATATTTTACTATGCATATGCTAAATTTGACATTTAAGTTCACAAATATTTGTACGTCATATAATATGGCAAATATGTTGGAACAAAATTTATTCATGCATTTATATTTCTGTATTGTTGGCAACACTTCGATCAACACGCATCGAATGAACGAGGGAACGAGAGCTGTCATCGATGCGGCTGGCGGGGATGTCTCACCGGAGTATTTAACGACTGGGCAAACGTAGAGCCGGTCTTCTTTTGCATCGAGACTTCGAATAGACAACATAGGGATAGATTACGGCTAAGATTGTTATAGTTATAACCTTGTATTACGTTATTATTAATTTAGAATTAAATAAGTTTATTGTAGCTGTCTTGATTTATTTGTAACAGTATGTATATGTCGGCGTCGTCATAAGGGGGTACACGGAGAAAAACTAAGCGTCAGTGGAACGTGCATCGAGCGGCCGAGCTGCGCGTGACTCACCGAACGGGCCCCACCACTACTCTATATAAGCCGGTCCGCCCGGCGCCGAGACACAGTTCTTGTTGAGATCGCTCGGTGCACGGATCACTGTTTTTGTCCATGTAACCTTTAATTAAATTAATCAACTACTTGTCGTGGTTAATTAAGTAATTTAATTATTAATACAAGTGAATATAAAAGTACCGACTTCTTTTAACCCATTACCCGCCGCAGTTGCATATAAGCAACTTATCATTTCTGAGCCCCTAGCACCGCAGTTGTAAATTTGCAACTAAAGTTTACAAAGTTATTTTTAAACGTATTTTTATTTACGTAGGAGCAGTTTCATAATAAAAATAAAGACCACCGTTGCCATTCAAGGAATTTCTTTCGTTTTCCCTAAAATCACTTATGCAAAGCACCAAATTAACGGTGAAAAAAATGCATAAAACCCATCGCAAAATGCAGGTTTGACCTTAACCTGTACCGCCAGAGTTGTATAAATACAACAGTAGTGATGTAGCACATAAGTTTATTTATTACTCTTAATGCAAACTTTAGTTTACTCAAATAATATACAAATAGGTTAGGCATTCAGAATTAAAAAGTAATTCAATGCTTGTTGCTGTTTGAACCTATTTCTAACTATAATATCTAAAACTGAACATGATTTAAGGTAGATTCATATTACAATTAGATAGACGATTTTTACTAAATTGTATTTTAGTAACAACCCTAGTACTTTAACGTTATCAAAGAAGTCCAGCGCCGGAGTTGTACATATGCAACCGCTTGTGACGTCATAAGCGAACTCATAATGATAATAGTGAGGGTACATCTGTTTTATTTGTTAAGAATTATTAATGAAATAGTGGGTACTTATTTTATTTCATTGGGTCTTGTGGCCGTGTTTGAATCGCAAAATTTCGAGTGCAGAGGAATTAATAAGGATTTTAGAAGGTTACGAGGAAGATGTAGAAGAATTTGTGACCGATAATGAGTTAGAGAAGAGCAGGAGGTATGTACCCAAATTTGATTTATTCTAATAATTCTATAAATACAATTCCTTTTATTTTTTACAACTCACTAAATGTTGTTTTTTATTTTTTAGGAAAGCGGTGACAATGAATTCCATTGGACTGAAACGGAAACGACGCCAATCGTACAACCATTTAATGATTTTCACGCTGGTTTTTCATCAGAAATAAACCTTTCGACCGAACTAAACTAATGAACTAGACTTTTTCGAATACTTCGTCGATGATGGTTTGGTGGCTGAGATAGTCAGGTGTACCAACAGGTATTACCAATTTTACGTTCGACGTGTCGATATACGAGAACATTCGAGAACCCATGCTTGGCGTGACGTTGATGCGAAAGACATTTATTTGTTCTTGGCGGTAACAATGTTATTTACCAGGAATAAAAGGATATCTATTGAAGAACATTGGTCCACGGATCCACTACTGAGCTCCCCAATCTTTCATAAGACCATGAACAGAAATAAATATTGTTTAATTTTGGCTATGATGCATTTCACTGATGTTTTTTCCGTCAGCACCGGATTACCAAGATTACATAAACTGCAATTTGTAATAAATCATGCACGAGATAAATTTAAAAGCGGTTTAACACCGCACCATAAATTATGTATCGACGAGAGTATCGTCCCTTTCAAAGGCCGTCTTGTACTCAAGCAATACTTGCCTAAAAAAAGAAATCGCTTTGGAATAAAACTGTTCGTATTGTGCGATGTTAAAACGGGATATATATTGGACTTTATTGTCTATTGTGGAACGGAAACGGATATTGAGCAGATTCCTGATTTGGGGGTGAGCGGGTCAGTAGTGGTTGCTCTCCTTAACCCTAGATCACTAACCATTCGTATAATAGACGACGCGTACCTAGCGCTTTCGCGATTTCGCCAACTTCCCGTTGCCCCCCGCCCCGCACTCTTTTAGTACCTTCCTGGATAGTGAAATTAGTGACCCGCAAGGCCTCATTGTGGATGCACGATAATTAGGTGGACATATATCGCGTAATCGTCGTCTCACAGACGAAAGGTTAGTAATGCTTTAAGTTTTATAATTAAAGTTGTACATACTTTTATGCTTCTGTTTATGTTGTTATTTGTTAGAAAAGTTAATAACTTTTATTATTTACGAATGAATAATTATTGTTATGGTTTTATGACGTGAACTCTATTTACCTATGTTGTTTTTTTATATTTTATACTGCGTTTTATAGTATTTTTGTGTATTTTTCTTGTCTTAATTTTATTTCTTTTCTATTTTAGATGGATTTGAGAAGCGTAGAAGGCAAAATTGTGCAATGGTTAGCTGAATCGGAGACCGAATCGTTACCCGACAATGAACCTCATTCATCCGATTCTGAGGAAGAGAATAATGTTGAGGCGGAAATACATGTCCCTTCTGAGGAAAGTGAGGAAGAAGCTTCAGACTCTTCGGGGGACGAATTGTTAGTTTCACGTCGCGGGCGTAATCGAAGGTTAATCTTCGATTCTGATGATGATGCACTAAACACGGATCAGGTGGAATCCAGCAGCGATACTCAAACACAAGTACCGCAATTACATCCGACAGTTATTCAGCCGAGCCAGCGTAACTTGTACGGTAAGAACCGACACAGATGGTCAACAAGTCCTCGTGACCCACGCACACGTACAAGTAGTCGTAATGTGATACATATCGTACCTGGTCCTTCACGATTGGCTAAAGAGGTCTCAGAGCCAAAGGAACTTTTTCAGCTTTTTGTGACGGAAGAAATGATCGATGCCGTTGTGCAGTTTACAAACGCAGAGATTGATATAAAGAATAGTAAGTACAAACTTTCAAAATTCACTACTTCTCAGACGTCGGCAAATGAAGTCAAGGCTTTACTGGGTCTACTAATTCAATCAGCTGCCCTGAAAAGTAACCATTTGCCAACTCGAATGTTATTTGACACAAAAAGAAGCGCAAACACCTATAAGGGCTGCATGAGTGCTGAAAGGTTTGATTTTTTAGTAAGATGCTTGAGATTTGACGATAAAAACACAAGGCAACAAAGAAGGGTATCTGACAAACTGGCTCCCATTAGGGATTTCTGGGAAAAATTCATTGATAATTGTAAGCAATGGTACAAGCCAGGTTCATACGTTACGATAGATGAACAACTTCTTGGTTTTAGAGGACGCTGCCCTTTCAGGATGTACATCCCCAATAAACCGAACAAATATGGTTTGAAATTGGTTATGATGGCGGATTGTAATACAAAATATATGTGCAACGCTATACCTTACCTAGGAAAAAATACTAACACCGGTAACGAACCATTGGCTAGTTATATTGTAAAAGAGATAGCTAAACCCATATATGGATCAAATCGGAATATCACAGTGGACAACTGGTTTACATCAGTTAGCCTGGCCACAGAATTGCTAAAACCGCCTTATAAGCTGACAGTCGTGGGTACATTGCGAAGCAATAAACGTGAGATCCCGAAAGAAATGCAGAACAACAAAAATAGACAAGTAGGCACTTCGATGTTCGGTTTTGAAAGAAATATGACTTTAGTCTCATACAAACCGAAATCAAATAAAGTCGTATACCTTTTATCTACGACTTATGACCAACCTGCAATTAGCAACAGCTCAAAAAAACCGGAAATAATTGAATTTTACAATTCAACAAAAGGAGCCGTCGATACAGTGGACCAGATGTGCTCAATTATGAGCACAAGCCGTAAAACCAACCGATGGCCGCTGTGCTTGTTTTACGGTATACTAAACATATCAATAATTAATGCCTATGTCCTGCACGTATCAAACGAGATCCGTAATAATAAAAAACCTAGAAAAAGAAGGGATTTTGCCTTAGCGATTGCAGATGAACTTATGGTACCTTGGCTTCGTGAGCGATATAACACTGTGACTTTGCAGCGTAATTTGAAGCAAATTATCGTCGAAATTCTAAAAATTGATGTTTCTGACGAACAGTCCAGTCAAGAGCAACCAAGAAACCGAAAAATTTGCAGTTATTGCCCAGCAAAAAAACGTCGCATGACCAAATACTTTTGCAAGGGCTGCAAGAATGCTATTTGTGGCGAACATACAGTTTCTATGTGTAATTCCTGCACTGATTAGGATATTTCTATTTTTTTATTATTATATGATTCTGTATAAGCTTGATTACTGTGAACTTTAATTTGATTTAAGAAAAATAAACAGATTTTTAAAAGTAATGTTTTTTTTTCGTAGTCTCAGAGACGAAAGGTTAGTTACAGCGTTACTCAAAAATAAGGTTAGTGAGCTAGGGTTAAGGAATACTTTAACACCAACAGGCAACTTTTTGTGGATAACTGGTACTCGAGTCCTAAGTTATTCCGTTATTTGAAAGATAACGGAACGTATGCATGCGGTACAGTTAAGAAAAATAGAAAAGGAATGCCTAAATTTAAGAAGTTGTCTAAAGGAGAAGTTGATGCTCACTATTCTCCTCCTTTAATGACTTTAAAATGGCAGGATAAAAAAGCGGTAACCATGATTAGCACCATGCATGATGCTAAATTATTACCGTCAAATAAGGAAGACAGAGCTACTGGTCTGCCAAAATTGAAACCTGAATGTGTACTTGATTATACAAATAACATGGGAGTGGTTGACACCGCAGACATGATGATGAGTACTTTATCGTGCATAAGGAAAACAAGACGATGGTATTTAAAACTAGCACTTCGTATAATCGACATGTCTATGTTGAATGCATTCTACACATACAAAGTTATTAATAATTGTCCCAGAAAACCATTTTGTGAATTTCAGCTGGCAGTTATACGGCAAATCGTTAGTAAAAACAAAATACACGACTATGAACCGGTGCCTTCGACATCGCGTGGCGTTCAGAATGACCCCTGTCGCTTTTTACCAAATGATGTTCTCAAACATTTTCCTGTGACCATACCAAATAAGAAAAGACAGCGTTGCAGAGTTTGCGCTCTGAAAAATAAACCAAAATATACAAGATATATGTGCAAACAGTGTAACACTTATTTATGTTTAGAAAATTGCATCACAGAATTTCACAGAAAGCCTAGTGGTGGAAGAATGTAAAAGAAAACCCATGATTTAATAATTAAAGTGTTTTATTAATAAAATATTATGTTTATTTATTTTTACCTGTACAATTATGTTAATTTTTTTCAGTTTCCGTTAAATCAATGTCTTGACTGTGACAATTTTTCAGTGTGTTTAAAAAGTTTAATATTTTTACATAAGCCCGGCTACGCAAACACGGAGCTATATACTTTAGCTCTTCAAGAATTAGATGAGTGAAATGCTCGTTTCTTTGGTCGGCACCAAACGTTGTACAGTTCTCACATTGTGGCCTTGCGTTCGGTGCACGAATGTCACTGGTTTTCGACTCTGCATGGAACTGTTTTTCAAACAGATCCTGGGTATTTTCATCGTCGTTTAATTCCAATCTCGAACGCTTAGAACCTGCAAAAAATAATGAGAATTATTATTTTTAGACGTTAAACACAACATTGTATCTACGTTTAGTTGGCATAAAGCAAATAAAATTGATATTTTTTAATATATAGAGAAAATTAACACACTCACCCATTTTGGAGACTAGCACAACAATGTTCGTTAAAGCAGTGGCAATTAAATGCCCAGTCATTGACCATAATGTTTTTTTTTAAACAAGAAAACTTTACTTTCTATTACCCTTTATCATAAACAATCTGCACGTATTCATATTCGATGAATAACATCGATAACCGGAAATAATTTCACTTTCCGCACTATCTACGCTGTTGTTTATCTCTAATGTTAGCGCCGAGGTTGTATAAATGCAACAATAGGGATTCCAAAAGACGTATTTAGTAGAATTATGAACTATACTCTATCAATGCTTATAGCTTTTTTGATTCGGGTAATTTTAATTATAAGGTTAATGAATTATAAAAAAACATTAGATTTTCGTAAAACGTGTAATTTTACCCTTAAAATCTAATAAAAATCTAGTAAAAAAAAAAAAGAATAGTGAATGGTGCACAACACTATAGTTGACCTTGAAAATACGTGATTGGCGCTAGGGGCACATTTTTTTGCAAGATTATACAGCGGTTAAAAGGTTAATTATGGAGGATATTCCGACATCAGAAGTGGGATCTGAACTCCATTCTCACTGGTCTTGGCGATAGCTCAACAAGCGAGCGCCGCGTGGACAGCTGCGAGATGGTTACTGTGTGCAGTAGTCACCATAATCAGGTCGGTCGTATTCAATTTATTTCGATTCCGGGGCTGAATGTTCTTTTGTGTACCTGATTAATAGTAGCTAGCATATTTGAACGCACACGTTATAATAATTCTGTTCACATAACTGGTATTGCTAATTCCGCTATTTGTTGTACCGACCACTTTGAGGTTATTTTAACGAGAATAATCTTGCCATTTTGTTTCATATTCTACCCGACTATGCTACTATGCTATAAAACATGAGGTTATAATAGGTCGTAATATTTTAAAATAAGGATTTACGATTACAATACCTTGGTTACTATTTGTGAAGTACCTTCAGTAATTAAGTTTTCATAATGTTGATTTCGAGGTCTACTCGGACAACATGCAAAAGTTAATGTTGTTTTTGCTTAGCTGTTTAAATTTCATTGTAAATGGTTTACGAAAAATGCGTGTGATTATTCGGCTAATCAATCCAGATCTTATCGTTCAACATTATCCATACCAATTAAGTTTACATTACAGGCAGGTTGTACGTACTAAAATTAACGAATAATAATTGTTACAAACTAGAAGTATTTGTCCTAGTTGTTAGACTTTTGCGAGTCCCGTTCTATTAGTCAAAAGGCGCAACGGTAGTGATGGTATAAGCGTGGACTATCGCGTACTTAATAGAAGTACTGTGCCAGATGGTTTTCCTTTGCCTTCAATTTCGGATTTCATTGCGAGATTGATTGAAGCTTAATTTCTTTGGCTGACTGACTAACTTTGGCAAAAATTAAGTAATCGTTTTGATTGACGCTTTTACTAAGTTTGCTTTATAGTTGCACTAGATTTTGCCAGCGTCATCGCTCGCGTGGATGGGGGTTGTGTTGGTTTAGGTTATATTAGTAGCAGTCACTTTCTCGGGATAAAAGGCACTGTGTCCTTTTCTGAAGTCTAGCATTTCTGTTTTTAATGTTCCTTATCGCGTAATAACTTAATTGTTTTTATAACGGAGGTAGGTAAGTTGTGCTATGATAAATTGTACAGAACAAATTTTATATGACCTAGTTATTGACGGATTATAGCATTCCTATATTGTTTCATACTTGACCTGACGATTGTCTGAAATATTACGATAAAATGATTGGCCGCGAAATTTTAAATTTATGGTGGGCTTTCAGTTTATTTCAGTTCATTCGATAGATTGCATTATGCTTATTTCACAACCAATGTACGTTGACACGTGTAATGTATTTTCATCTTTAAATTCTATCAATAGCAATATTGCAATACTAATATTTTTTTAGTTGCGGCATTAAGTGAATTCTCGAACTATTATATCAAGGCCTTATGCCGAACTCATGATCAGGCTACAAGACTCGAACCGTACTGTCTACCGTCACGACTTGAATACTATCCTCGATGGATTTTCTCTTCCACTCGTAACCGATCAGATATCACAACAATCAAAGGCAGATTTTTGCATTTGTCTGTGTGGCTTTAATCAAATTCTTATTTTGGAACCCGATTGTATCAAACTCGAGGCTTTATGAAGCCCGACAGGCAGTTAGTAGCAACTAAGGGATGCAGTATTTTGGTCCTTGGTTATACACAAACCTGATTTTAGTTATGTACCTACAGTATCACAAGCCTTTCGGTTGTCTGTCATTAACTATGTTCACAAGCTAGTAATGCATCTTTGGTAGGAAAAGATGCCCAAAATGTGTAGCTGCTATTGTTTTGGTCACATAATAAAATATTTCCTTTTTTTGTTTGCCTTTCTATGGGCTATGGGTCCTTTCACACAGACCGGCTCGGAGAGGAGAGCAGATTCTTATTTCGTTGAAAACAGAGATTTTAGTATTTGTAGTAAGGTTTATTTTTGCATCTGCACTGTTTATGTCATTAAGAATGCTTGAACGCGCTTGGTGTGAAATAATAAGAGGAGCTGACCGGTTCCGATCGCGTACTTTTCTCGTTCGCGCAGCTGTTCGGCTCCGATTGGATGCTCTTTCTTGCTCACGCAGCCGATCGGCTCCAATCGCATGCTCTTTCTCGCTCGCGCAGCCGATCGGCTCCGATTGCATGCTCTTTCTCGCTCGTGCAGCCGATCGGCTGCGATTGCGTGCGCGCTGCCCCACACCAACCGCCATTTTGATAGCACAATTTATACAAAACAGTTGTGTGCACTTGTACGAAAACATGACGGATGAAAATTAATAATACTCGTGTCAAAATATGAGTGTTTATTTGACATAACCAAGCCATCATATAGCGATCGGGTTATGAAAGACAATGCTTGGGAGGAAATTAGTAAATGTCTCGGAATAAGTGGTAAGTACTAAGATTTTATTGTTTTACACGTACCCCCAGATACTCAAACGAATTTTAAAGTAAGGGCATCTTAACATGCTGCAACTTGTAAATTCAAGGTGTAAACAGGAATAACATGAATTTAAATACGCCCACTTTAAAAATCGTTTGAGTATCTGTACGTTACAATATTCCTACTTTATTTATACCTACTCAAGAAGTAGCGGACAATTTTTATTAAATATAACTTAAGAAACTCGAGTGGCCACTTGATCTTGGCAATCTAAAGCACCACTTGCTAAAAAATAATCCTTAAATTTATTCCTTATGGTTATACCTGCGTCGATATTAGAACTAATTTCATCATTATTGTCTGTTATCGCTGTTAATAAATTCATATTGCTGTGAAGAAAGTTATTTTGTCCTGGCGTCCGATTTTCTATTAAAAAATTATGTAAACATGTAGTTGATAATATAATTAAGTCACAGTACTTGGGTTGAATTTTCATTCGTTTTTGATAAATCTCAAATCTTTGTGTTAGCATTCCAAATGCACATTCCACGACTTTTCTTGCCCTGCTTAAACGCAGATTAAATACTTTTTTTGATAATTCTGTTCTTATTTGATCTCTCTGATACGGCCGCAATATATTATTGGTCAATGGAAATGCTTCATCTCCTATGAAAACATGTGGTAAGCTTTCAGTGGTATTAGGTAGAGGTTTATTTGGGGGTAGCTTTAATTTATTAGTGTTCAGTTTTTTTCCAAACTTTGAATTCTGTAAAATTCCACCATCACTATTTTTACCATATGATCCGATATCAACAATTAAAAAACTGTATCTCGCGTCGACTACAGCTAGTAACACTGTACTGAAAAAGTTCTTATAGTTATAGTATAAGCTTCCACTATTATGTGGTGCCTGTATGCTGACATGCTTTCCGTCTATAGCGCCCAAACAGTTAGGAAATTTCCAAATATTAAAGAAATCACGAGAGACCTTTTCCCACATTTCTTCATTTGGTATCTGCATAACTAAGGGCATCAAAACATCACAAATTGCTCGGATTGTCTCATGAATTATTGAATGAACTGTAGAAATTCCCATTCGGAAATTAAATGACAAGTTTTTGAAACTGCAACCAGTAATGAGGAATCTGTAAAAACAAAACAAACACAAAAATACTAAATATTAAGGCAGTATTTTATTTTTATATTTTTATTCTTTCCAGTTAAACAGTGCATGGATCGTTGGAAGAAACTGCGAGATAACTTCAGAAAAGCCTATTATAACTGAAAAGGCAAGAGTGGCGATGGTGCGACTACGTCAAAATTAATAAAATTTGAAAAAGAACTTTCTTTTATAATACCGTTTTTTCGCAATCGGAACCAAATATCTAATGTTACGTTATCATCGGATGATTCGGAGCCTGGCACACCACTACCACCATCGAGATCATCTAAACGTTCTGAATATTCCGAAGTTGAATCGCTTGCAAGTACTTCCGGCTCGAAAAAGAGACCACGCTTAAACAAAGATGTTGCTACGGTTTTCGAGGAATATCTTGAAGAAAAAAGAAATACTACACCCTATGACAAGGCATTACGCAATTTTTTTTTATCTATGTCAGATACAGTGGAAACATTTCCAAAAGAAGTCCAAGCACGAATTAAAAGGCGCGTGTTTAACATTGTTAATGAAGCTGAATTAAGTCTGTATGAAAATAGTACAGATTTGAATTATTCTTTGCCAATAAATTCATCGCCATCCTCTAACCAATCTACTTATCAACAGTTGCCATCCCCTAATCAATCTACTTATCAACAGTTGCCATCCCCTAATCAATCTACTTACCAACAGTTGTCAAACGAAACCTATATTTCTCAAAAATATCCAGATCAGACTACTTATGGGTACAATACCAGCACACAAAATACAAAATAATTAATACATTAACAATGCTTAATAATTAGACGGCTGTGATTTTGTGATCTAAATAAGATGATTATTATAAAATAATTGTATTTTATTTACCTTAAAGTTACCGTTAATCTTTCTTCGGCTGTAATCGCACAACGATAATTGGTAGTCTTTTTTGTTATATGTACTCTTAACAAATTTGTCAATTTCAAAAATTGCCAGTATTCCATACGATAATACTCATAAAATTTGAGGTTATCATTCTTTAATTCCTCGAAAATGGTGTGAAACTCTCCATGGATTAATCGATTTCTCCAAATATTTTTTGCCCATATTTGTCTCCGCTTGCGCTTTCGTTTGTTTTGTTCTGCTTCAAACAATCTTGCTAACAAAAATATTTCTTCATCGGAGCTATCTAAATCCATGTTCCGAAAAGCACACGTTAACACCGAAAACAAAACTTGAACTGCGTGGAATACTGGTATTGCCTTCGTAGTGTATCCACCCGGCTCCGAGAGCAACCGATCGGCTACGAGGGCATCCGATCGGCTGCGAGCGCATTTGACCGGCTCCGAGCGCATCCGCTTTCAGATAGCTTCCAGCCGGTCTATGTGAAATAGTTGGCAGCTCCGCTCCGACTACTCCAAGCCTGTACGATCCGGTCAGTGTGAAAAGAAAAATGCTCGCCGATGCTCTCCGAGCCGGTCTGTGTGAAAGGACCCTAAGGCTTACATGCATACAGGACTAGTAAGGCTCTTAAGGCGAACGTTTCTTTTTGGTACTCAATTGCGTATAGTTGCTGACTAACGTTGTTTTGTCAGCGAATATTTTAGTTTTGTGAGCCCAACGGTATAAACCTTCACTTGATTGCTACTGTTTGACATAGTAACTAACGGGCAGGTCTAGCGTATCAAGGTTACGTTAAAGGGACTTTGACCTTTGGGAGAGGTTTTGACCTCTGTAAAAACGGTTTAATAGATAATGTCAGGATATTCGAACGATGTGTTATTTTCTGTATCTAAGGTTGCGATGGGGCGGGCGCGTGCGAAGACCCACGCAAGTCAGCATGGCCGTGACGGTACCTGCCCCGTCGTGAGTAGGTACTTAGCAAAAAAATAAAGAGCAAAAAAAAGAGAGCTAAAATAAGAGCTAAAAAAATAGAAAAAAATTATATCATTGAAGGGCTTGAGCCGGTCCAATGATATGGCTATAGAGATTCATCATTCCGGTCTAGCACAAAGGCTAACGGGAATGATGTTTTCTGGTCTAGCAAAAGCTACAGGGAATAATGATTCCGGACTAGCACTAACGCTACAGGGAATAGTGATTCCGGACTGGCACGCTACAGGGAATAATGATTCCGGACTAGCACTATAAAGTAGAGGCTACATGGAATAATGATTCTGGACTTGCACTATATATTAAGGCTACAGGGAATGATCATTCCGGACTAGCAAAAGATGATTGAAGTTTTGTAGGGCTTAATGCCGGGCCAAAACTGATTATCACCAGTCTGAAGGGTCTATATAGACCGGACCAGACGACGTTTTGTCAGGTAGGCCGAGCTTGTAATGGTCTACAGATATTCTTTGTTTGTTTTAGTTCCAGGTGCATCCACACACGAGGACGTGTGACTTGTCAGAATGGCCGTGTCGGAACGGCAACACTGTTAGTTGGGACACTAGCACCATCTAGTGACACAAAGGCATTAAGGCGGAACGCCAGCGCCATCTAGTGGCGCTGGACGGAGTCTGCAAGGCGGCGCGAGGGGCGGACAGAGCTCAGTCTTCGTGTAACCGTCGACCAGTGCACGCCTCGTGGGAACTGTCTCGCGTTTCATAGTGATGTTGAATTCGAAAACAAGCTGACTACCTACGTGTTTTCTATTGTTTGAAACCAGCATTTCCCACCGCACGCCCACGTGCTTTGATCCTATAAAATGGCCGATAAGGACGAGATAAACGCTGCCACTCCGACATGATGGCCTTATTATAATTACTGAAGAATTACTACCAGTCACCTGTCAAATATTAACTGAAGGTTTTCTGGTCCAGTGACTAATGCTTCAACTAAAGGGGTAACCGGACTAGTTGAAGTTTGCAATCCGGTCCAGTAGTGCTGTTGTAGGGATGTCCGGTCCAGCAGCATTGCTGAAGGGATTTGCGATCGGTGATCTGGTCCAGTGGTGTCATTGTAGGGGTAACCGGTCCAATGACGCCGCTGAAGAGATCTTTCGTTGTGATCTGGTCCAGTAGTGTCATTGTAGGGGCAACCAGTCCAATGGCACGGCTGAAGGGATCTGTTGTATGTGATCTGGTCTAGTAGTGTCATTGTAGGGGCAACCGGTCCAATGGCACGGCTGAAGGGATCTGTTGTATGTGATCTGGTCCAGTAGTGTCATTGTAGGGGCAAGCGGTCTAATGGCACGGCTAAAGGGATCTGTTGTATGTGATCTGGTCTAGTAGTGTCATTGTAGGGACAACCGGTCCAATGGCACGGCTGAAGGGATCTGTTGTATGTGATCTGATCCAGTAATGTTGTTGCAGGGGCAACCGGTCCAATGGCATTCTGTAGAGATCTATAGTAATGTTGATTTTTCGGTCAGAATGGTCGAGCTGTATAATTAACCATGTTATCTTCTTTTAAGATGACTAATGGAATTGGTGGCACCGCGCGAGGACGTGCGCTCGTCAGCATGGCCGTGTCGGCGTCGTCATCGTGCCTAGCTACAAGGACCCCCTTGCGGCTGGCGGGGATGTCTCACCGGAGTATTTAACGACTGGGCAAACGTAGAGCCGGTCTTCTTTTGCATCGAGACTTCGAATAGGCAACATAGGGATAGATTACGGCTAAGATTGTTATAGTTATAACCTTGTATTACGTTATTATTAATTTAGAATTAAATAAGTTTATTGTAGCTGTCTTGATTTATTTGTAACAGTATGTATATGTCGGCGTCGTCATCGTGCCTAGCTACAAGGGGGTACACGGAGAAAAACTAAGCGTCAGTGGAACGTGCATCGAGCGGCCGAGCTGCGCGTGACTCACCGAACGCGCCCCACCACTACTCTATATAAGCCGGTCCGCCCGGCGCCGAGACACAGTTCTTGTTGAGATCGCTCGGTGCACGGATCACTGTTTTTGTCCATGTAACCTTTAATTAAATTAATCAACTACTTGTCGTGGTTAATTAAGTTATTTAATTATTAATAAAAGTGAATGTAAAAGTACCGACTTCTTTTAATTATGGAGGATATTCCGACATATACACATGTTTGCACCACAAATAAATTATCTTATCATCCAAGTTCATAGTTTAGTCGTTTTCTTGTCGGTAATATTTTTAGAAAATATTACCGTCTTGTACAGAATAATAAATACAAGGGAAACTAGGATAAATAATAATATATTTTTTAGTATAGCCAATTTCTTGTGCACCTCTGGGCTTAATACTGGCATACCCCTTTGGTCATGACACTCCATGACACAAGGAAAACCTTGGTGTGGGCCTTTGAATGTGTGACGTTATTGTTAAATTAAACGACGTAGCTCAGGTTTTAATTATTATTTATTATAAAACTAGCAAGTAATAGGTACAGTATACACGGTCGCTTGATGTCACGGAATAGAGAGAGACAACTATATATAAGAGCGCGCAAGCAACAAGGCAAGCAAAGGCGCGAAATAAAAAATTAGAATATTACATTCAACACACTTCCTGAATTTAAGCCTCATTATGACAATAACAAGTACATAATAAGTAATTAAATTAGACAGCAACTCACAAATTGACAAAGTAAAAACTGAGTTATACATTATGTTATACAAATTGAAAACTGAGTTATACATTATTCCTGAATCAGTAAGAAAGTAAGTTATATAATATCATTTCAAGCTTTAACTTTAAGCATAAGTCCTGAATCAATTGGAAACTGAGTTATTTATTTATTTAGTTTTAAGAAATCTTACAGACTAATACAAAGATAGAGGAAAAATATATATACATGTTGCTAATTACAAGCTTCCACTTATAAGTAAAAAGAAATTTATGCTAGCAATACAGATTGGTGTTGTCGTCTAATAATACGATCACAATGTAGTAAAGAATACAAATAAAAAACATGTAAAAAGTAGTGTGCAGAATCGTGCAATGTCATCTCAGTGGTTAACTGTTTTGTTTAATTAATTAACTGTTTAAGCAAAATGTTATATGATAACATACCAAGCTTCGACCGTAAATATTGAAATTTATCTTTAGACAATGTTTTTGTAAGTACTATCGGCTCCAGCGACGGATGACCATTTCAGAAAAACACAGTTGCACATGTTGACCAGTTGAGTTTGTATCGCCTTAGAATCAGTAAACAAATGTAAAGTGTAAAAAAACTCAAACAAAGAAAGGGGCGTGTCACGGGTACGGGTACCAAGTGTTGGCCTGCTATGCGATTTTAACCTTAGAAGTGGTCATCCGTCGCTGGAGTTGATAGTACATATATCTGCAAACTGACAATCACTACTAACAAACTTTAATACAATTATTTTTTGATGATACTTTTCATTAATGAAGTTATATTTAATCTCAATATGTTTAGATTTCTTATGGAAATTAATATTTTTAATTATACTAATAGCACTTTGGTTATCCAACACATAGAGTCCTGTTTATATTCATTAATGTCACTTAAAAACTGTTTGATCCACATTGTCTCTTTGGTAGCAGCACAGGCTGCCATAAATTCGGCCTCTGATGTAGACAGAGCCACTGTTTTTTGTTTTTGGCTGGACCAAGTCACAGCCGCCCCATTCTTTATGAATACATAGCCCGTGACTGAACGGCGTGTATCCATATCATTTGTATAGTCTGCATCACTGTAGCCTGTGATGTCTGATGTTTGTGTATAGCACAACCCATACTCTTTTGTAACTTTCAAGTATTTGAAAATCCGTTTTACTGCATTCCAATATATCTTATTGTAATAATTAAGAAAATGGCTCACCAGACTGACAGCAAATATGATATCGGGTCGACTCACAATGGCCAGATGCATCAGAGAGGCCACTGCTTCTCTGTACGGTACATTCTTCTCACCCTCTTCATTTGCTCTTTGCAACTTTATGTGGGAGTCAACTGGAACATTGTTGGAATAAGCATTAGTCATGTTGATTTTGGCCATTATTTGTTGTATATATTTAGTTTGATGGATAAATATGCATTTACTAAACTGTTCAATTTGCATTCCCACAAAGTTTCCAGGTTTGGTTAATATTTTAATTTCAAATATGGTCCTCAATTCTTTAGTTATTTCCTGTAGAGCCCATTCATCTGAGGAAAATAACAACCCATCATCAACATAATTATAAGCATAGATAGCATTTCTTTTTATTGATTTCACCAACATATACACATTGGCCTGCTTTGCTGTTGACAAATCCAAACTTCTTAAGCACAGAGTAAAATTTACTATTCCAACACCGTGGAGCCTGCTTTAGACCGTATAATGATTTATTAAGTTTGCATACCATATTGTCTTCATGGTGCAGGCCCTCTGGTGGTTTCATGAATTTGGTCTCGTCAAGTTCAGAATAGAGAGAGACAACTATATGTTAGAGCGCGCAAGCAACATAAATAGGCGCGAAATTCAAAATTAGAATATTACATTCAGCAGTTATTTATTTAGATAGGATAGTTTTAATTTCTATTATTGACCTCAATATCTGTTATTGCGAATTACTAGTTATGCATGGCCAGCTGGTATAATTATATAGATATTACCTTCAAAGGATATCCACTGTCTCCTAGTAAGTAAGCTCCTGCATAAGTAACGCATTCAAACTTTCGATATCTGCTGCTATTTTGGTATATAGAGAGAGAGTCATGTGTTGAGCCTGGCCAACGTGAAACAACATCAGTGGTCAATAAATCTGCATCGCTTATGGACTGCACATTGATGGACATATAGGACTTTCTGTTTCTAAATAATTCAGCGTCATCACCACCTAGGAAATCAAATAAGTTAGTTCAAATCGATCAACTTATATATAGCAAAGAATACGAAGGGATGTCTTACGCGGTGACTGAATTTTGATATGTGTGCAATCTATACAACCTAATACATTTGGGAACTTTGCTATTTTATAAAATTGTCCCTTTACTGTTGAAATTTCTTCTTCCGATTCCGGAAATCGTATAAACTCCTTTCTTAGGGTTAATATGGCAATTGCAACTCGTTTTATAATACGACAACTGGGAGCCACACTGGTCGCAGTTAAATCTCCCACAGTTAATAAAAAAATTCCAGTGGCAAAATATCTTAAAGCACATAATAGTTGGTTTATCGGAGACACCCTTCGATCAAATATACCATAGATGCACATTCTCATACAAAAACCGCGTCAATATGTGGCACTGTGGTCAGTACTGGTAGTACTACTTACTTATAAGTGTCTGCATTTATTATGCAATCCAGGAAATAAACCGGAATAACCATTGAACGCACTCTGAGAAACATTTTGTAATAGTTAAAACGCGTCAATGTAAAGCGTCCTAAGTGTGTTACTCGCGATACACAAGCGTACTAAGTATATGGTACGGTCCCCACCTGTCCCACTCACTCTTGCGTGCGCTGCCCGTAAGCGAGAGCGAATCGACACCACTACGGTGTCGATTCGCTCGACGACATCTCATCCTTTTTTTGCACTTTTAGAGTATAGTTTTTGCATTTTTTCACTACACACTTTGGCATCGTGAAACGTGTGACTGCTAGCGCGGTCGTAAAGTGGCTGCGAGCGAAATTGCGCATACGACTGATTTATGCACAGTTTTGTTGGGGCGGTTTTTCGAGCGACGATCGTGCATCTATGGTATATTTGATCGATGGAGACACCGATTTATTTCTGAAATAAAACGTAGGTATCACTGATCAACAAAATTTTGTAACTGTCGTAAGATCCCTAGAACAGAAATTGTATAAGGGCATTGCGTTTATGCCATTTCTCATACCATTAGTGGAACAGTTATGAAAAATTACACCTCCCGTCCCACCCAAGCCTCTGATCTTTCCCGCTTTAACATAAAGTTCCTGAATCAGGGCAATATCATATTCATTCATCCGCAGGTGGCGGGCCAGAACGGCTATCGCCCCGATGCAGTGATGAAGATTTATTTGTACGCACCTTACCTTAGTCCCGCCATACGGTCTGTCTATATGGTAGCGCCTTCGGTGGTAGCCACTACTGGCCGCCCCCCCTGCTCTCCTCTTCCAACATCGCCCCCGCAGCATTCGGCGACGACGACAGATACAGACCGTCAATATGTCCGATTATGTCGTCGGTCTTCGGTGATGCGCAAGGCGAAGAGGTGTGGAGAGCCGTACCTGACTCCACCACAGGATTTACGGGCTCCTCCCCGTTCTTTGCCCGTTATTCCATCAAAGCAGCATTGTCGGCCTCGGTGGCGTAGTGGTTAGTGTAACCGACTGCCACGCCTGAGGTCGCGGGTTCGATTCCCGCACAAGTCAAACATTTGTGTGCATGAACATGGATGTTTGTCTTGGTCTGGGTGTTTCTATGTATAATATGTATGTATTTACAAAAAAAAAGTATATATGTATGTTTATCCATTGTCTAGTACCCATAATACAAGCTCTGCTTAGTTTGGACTAGATGGTGTTGTGTGTATGTGGTAGAATATTATATTATTATATATTATATTATATTATAAAGCAGATACCTCCTCCCCCACTCCGGCATTGACTGGCACCTTTTACACGTTCGGATCCTCGAGGATCTTGAACGTGCTCTTGTCCATGCCAGCATGGAGACAGAAGCCGCCTGCCTTGATGACCGCAGCTGAGACGCTGTCCACCAGGATGATGCGCCTAGTGTGCGTCTCTTCGACCTGCGTGCCCAGCACCTTCCACTCGCAGGTCCTTAAGGAGGGATTGAGGCGCTGCAGTATGGCCAGCACCCTGGAGGCATCTAGGCACCAGGTATTCCTGGTCTTCCAGGCCATTTTGATTGGCCTTGGAAGTTCCTTGGCGCTGACCACTTTGAGCTTCACGCTCCCAACGGTTTGCCCGTCGAGACCGCGAAGCCACTCTGCAGCTCTCTCTTCCTCACATGTAATGTGCAGAGCTCCTCCGAGCAGTGCACCGACACTAATAGCCGGCAGAGGATCCGGCGTGGCCTCTAACAGGCCCCAAATGGCCGCCCGTATAGGCTCTACCTGCTCTGCAGCTAATCGAGCGTCAGGGAAGTTGTCAGCAACAACTGCCATTTTGACTCCCGTCAGCGCCTCCCTGTAGGAGTCACCTTGGATTTTGACTCCCGTCAGTGCCTCCCTGTAGGAGTCACCTTGGGTTTTGACTCCCGTCAGCGCCTCCCTGTAGGAGTCACCTTGGGTTTTGGCCCGCTTGTTGTCACCGCCCTGAGCGACGGTTTCGTCGCCCACTTCCCTTAGCCTTTTAGAAGGGGCTGCACCGGATGCCAGTGCCATCTGCCGCTGCAGCTCACGCCGCTTACGAATGGCACACCCGCTGAGCCTCTTCCTACTCTGGGTATGGCTTGCAGAGTGTGCAGCCGAGTTTGGCTCCCACGTAGGGTGTGCCTCGCCCGACTGCTCCTTGCTAGCCTCCCCGAGACTAAATGGCCGACAGCCACTCCCAGAGGGTCCTGCGCTAAGATCCCACTTCGGGTATTCTTTACGCAACTGACCGCCTCCGGGGTTGCCACGCCCTCTGCATTGGGTACCCTTTCTAGGGTTACCCCCTCTCCACGCCTTTAAACTGCCTGGGTGAGCACCACTCCCTCGGCTCAGGTTCGGACGGCCACTAGGGCCATCACAACCATGTCGCTTAGGTATGTAGGTGCTCCCACGTGCAGCTCCTACACCCGCCTTACCCTCTCCCCATAACGGTCCAGAGGCCCTTAAATGCTCGCCCTTATCGGTCAAGCCTTTAGTTTTGGTTTTAACAGAATCCATCTGGTCTATCATTGAGTTCACCTGCTGGCTCCCCACCCGCCACGGAGTCCACAACGTTGGGGATGCCTTGTTCAGGCACCAGGGCTACCAGCAAGGTATAGCGCCCCCGAGTGAGCTGTCCCCGAGACGTACAGCACAAGTCGCTCCACTCCAAACCACTGAGGTGGGAAACGAGCACTGCCGGCTGGAGACCTTTTCACCCAAGGACACTCGCCTGGCGGCCGCATGAGCGGACACCGCAGCCGATTGATCGCAGCTGGCTAGATTGCAACCTCCCGTGTGAGAGGAAATCCAGACCAAAGGGGCGTGTTGCGGAACAGCGGCACCACTATCGCCACATCACCACTCAACCCCCAGGACTCCTTCATCCCTCCGTACGGGTCCCCGCGCACGGCACAAACACGCGGGAGGTCATTACTATCCATCGTCTGTCGTTCGACGATGGACCCGCCGGAACATGACCTCTCCATCCCAGGCAGTGGTTGTCTGGTGGTTTTAGTTACGTCTATTTCAGAGGGAACTAGACCAATAACAGGGGGCAACCACGTGAAGGATTCCCCACCAGACTTGTCTTAGGGATCTACACGACTGTTGCGCTCTCCCCTAAGACCATTGGCACCTTACTCGTCTTGAAGAGTCAAGTAAAGTAGGTTTGCATCTATAATAAACAAGCAGTCAATCTAGTGAAGCTAGAAAGCAAAAAAAGCAAGTTAGGCAGTGCAACTATTAAAGCATAAATACAAACCTCCCCCATATAGCTAGTTAACTGTTTGTAACATTGATCTAATGAAGCAAAACTACCACAATGTATTCAAGGGGATTCCTAAATGTATATAAAAATATAAGTAACTCATTCGTTTAAATAATTTACAACATGAAGTTGACCAAGCAACCCATATCTCTGAAAATTATCAATATAGAATTTTAAAGAATCATAAAGCTGGTCAAGCGGCCCACGTCACTAAACGTTAACAATTTAAATCTTGATAATTCTGTTCACTAGATCAGTGTTTTATTGCCTAACACAAATGCCTAACAAAAAAGGGCGTGAAAAAGCATCTTCTCAGGCCGTCAAAGTAGAGACCTCAACATCGCCTCGGCTACTGTGGGGGCGATGTGGAGGTCACTGCTCTTAGACCACACGACTGCTTACCATCAGGTGGAGTGTGGTCATTTTAAAGAGGAAAATAAAATAAAAAATAAAAAAAACAATTCGTTATGCGGTCCCTCAAATTGTGGTATAACAAATATTGTGGTTACTTTATTACAGTTTTCGGCACGTAACTTGGCAAGAGTCGTAAGATGCGCAGAACTCGTATTTTGGGTCTCTTGGGTTATCATGCGGGACGCGGGGAACGAGACTGCATCGTTCCGGGCGCGTGATTGGTTGCTCAATCGACCCTTGCCTCCCGCACCGTGTCGACTTTCCGTTCACTCCCGAGTACATTTAATGTAAATGCTTGCACTTAAATTAAACTTTTTGTTATTGTTACGAGTTTTTGTTATTGTGATGTTGTTTTGTTGTTATTTGTAATGCCACGAACAAATGCCGTTTTACGCAGACATGCCAGGAAAATGGTTTAGGATGTTACATGGCAAAGGAAGCAAAAACCGAGAAAGAAACAGTAAAACGGACTGCAAAAGCTACCAAAACCTCTGAACGGAAAGTTAGACTTATAGTTAAGGAAGGTAGAGAAATTCTGAATTTGTCACTGTCTTTAGAACACCTGAAAAAAAAGGAACAAAAACATGCCGATCACCGCGGTTGATACTTTCGACCAGTTTGTAATAAGAATGTGTGTACATAATTGAAGGGTTGTAATTCTAAAGGGTCTAAGTGCCAAAAAAAGAAAATCGATATTATTATCGTTCGTTATCTTACGTTATCTCATCTCATCTCTCGTTTTGGCGATTTGCACTAGCCCGCAAGATCACCCGATTTAACCGTTCCAGACTTTTTTTGTAGGATTTTTTGAAGTCCCGTGTTTACGTGAACAAGCCCGAGACCCTGGAAGCCCTCAAGGACAACATTCGACACGAGTGCGAGAATCTGTCGCCCGACGTTCTCGCCGAAGTGATGAAAAATGCCATAAAACGAGGCCGTATGGCAATCAATTGTGACGGCGCCCATTTGGCCGATATCATCTTCTCGACTTGAATAATAAAACTCTTAAGGCTCAAATAAACATAATCAAAAAACAATCGAAGTCTTTCATTTAGAAAAAAAATGAGAGCCAAACAACATCAGATGACTTCTTTTGGCCTTGTAGATTCAGCCACTGAGCAACTTATAATTTACACTGGTGACCACAGCGATTCCTCGGATAATGGGAGTGACGAGAGTCATGTTGAGCACGAGGAGCCAACTCTTTCAACCAGCTCAACTGTTGCTAGCTTCATGCCAGGGTTAACACTTTTAGATAGCAGTAGGGACGACAGCATCATGTGATTACATTTTAATTTATAGTAAATTTCTTAATTTTTATTTGTATTTTGTTTTATTTATTACAATTAGTAAACTTCGCATTCCTCTCCTCTCTTTATCTTCTTCCTAAACTGATATTTTTTTTAAATAAATTGTTATAGTAACCCTAAAATAATGACAAGCTAGTCAAGCAACAAAGGTGAGCATTTTTTTGTTGCACTAAGTTTACCTGCGCAAGGTTATCCCCACTACGCCAAAACCTTGCCAAGATACGTGCCGGCAACAGTAATACATGAAAATGGACTCAAATTTCAAAATCTTTATTTGTACTCTAAGGGTTACTGTATACGACGCCAGAACTGCTCCGGTGCCGGACCGCAAGTTTATGTATACGAATGGAAATTGCTCATGAGCCGTACCGCCACCGCACCGGGGCCGCGTAGGCACTGGGCCGCCATTTTGTAGATATTGCACGACGCTCAGTGACAGGTCGCCCGCGCAGATGTTCACACATGTGTCATTACTTTAGACAACTTTTTAACATGGAAGAGTTCGATTATGAGTTACTGATTAATTTAGTGCAAGAGGGGGAAGTATTCTGGGATAAGACAAGTGAATCTTATAAAGATAAAAGGAAAAATATAAAAGCATGGCAAGAGATTTGTGTAATTTTAAATGAGAAATTTGAAACTCTGTCCAATAGAGAAAAACGAACATGGTGAGTTGTAATATTTGTATTTAAATTGTTTAATCATAATAACATCGATGGCTACATAGTCCTCATTATGAATATAATTATATTTTGCCATGACACTCGTCCTTGTTCGGAAATAAAGTATTCAGCAAATCTATTACGAATTGCGTTTGCCGTTACATTTAGATCGATTCGTAGACTATTGGAACTTCGTAGTCGTATTTATATGTCTTTGATATTCTCGTATTTATGAATAAAGTTCTGTAATACGCACTATGATTTTACAAAATCTATGGCCAAATTGAGTGACATATCTAAAGGGCGGTTCAAAATTTGACACTTCTTGGACATTATTTCAAATGCACATTCTACATATCTTCGAGCTCTGGTTAACCGGTAATTAAAGTCTGATTTTGTAGCATCAAGTTGCTGAACACTAAATGGTTGTAGTGACGAGTACCCAGCATAAATTTTTAAGAGTTCAATGATGACAAAGATGTCATAGCTCCTACTCTACATTTATTTCTGCTGATGTTGCTTGTGAAAATAAAACAAACATTCGTAATTATTTCTCTATGGGATTTTTATTTATGATTGATTGCTTTTACTTATCTCAAACATATTCGAAGATTCCCAAACAGTTGTTAAGTGATAATGCTATTTTTTTTTTTTCAAATATTTAAACAAGATGATGTAAATTTAAAACACATTTATGAAGAACATGTCAGTTCTGATTTGTTATGGATTCAATTTAAAAATATTTATAATAAAGTTTGGAGCAACCCTTACAATTTCGTTAGTATAAACAAATACTCATCTTTAAACAATGGAAGGTACAGAAAAAATTTCGATGTATAAATGAAGTTATAAACCGATTCCCTGCGAACAATACTTTAGTGTCATTCTTTTCTTTGTCGAATACGGTAATAGACAATAACATGGAGCACAATATTAAAAGGGAATTAATGAAATCCGTTGACTCTATAAAAGATAAATTAAAGCAGATGAAAGACCAGGAGCATGAAATGAATCAATTGCTTGATAAAATATTAAATCCTGTTTCAGAGCCTCTTCAGACACTAGTGACATTAAAAGAAAACCTCTGAATACTGAATCCGAAAATGGGATCAACAATTCAGAAGTAACCGAATCAGATGCAAGTAATACAATCTATTGAAATTAAACTACTATAATTATACGGATTTTATCGCGTTGTTTATTTGACACTTTATTAGAAAATTTTGAAAACTGTTACACTACTATTACTATTAAACTTTACTAATTTTTAAGCTAATTAAATTATTGAAACTATTAAAATTATTTATACTATTATACTATTTATATTTTGTGTTTACACTTTCCCCGACGTTACGAAAATTTCATGAGCATTGGTTTACAAAAAAGATGAGCAATGGCGAAATGATGCCCAGGCTATAGTTAATATACAGTAAAAAGAGAGATGCAATATTTTGTTTCCCATGTATTGGTTCTTCGTTTGGTTCTTCCTTGACTAAACAAAGCCAGCGGTTGCTGATGCACAAAAAGGTTTCAATGACTAGCGCCATTTAAGTCCACGTATCCCTGAGCACGAAAGTTCTACATTCAATAAAGAAAATTTTATTAAGTGAAAAATGCTTGAGCAGCATATCAAAAGTAAGACCACAATAGATGCATCTTTACAAAAGGCTATTGATCAAGAAACACAAAAGTGGAGACATATTTTAGAAGTGTGTACTAGCATAATTTTATTTTACGCGGAATATAATTTACCTCTCAGAGGCTCTTGTGAGCATATTGGAGAATCAGGATCTGGAGTTTTCTTAAGTGCCGTGGATATGATTTCAAAATTCGATTCTGAACTTAGAGCGCACATGGAATCGCTTAGTAAAGGAAACATTTCGTATTTTACGTCATATATTCAAAACGAGTTAGTTGCTATTCTTGCGTCTGAGGTCAAAAACAAATTTTAGACGACATTCGTGCCGCAAAATACTTTTCTAAAATTTTTGATTGTACGCCGGACGTATCGTATCGAGAACAGATGTCACAAATATTGAGATTCGCAAAAATATTTGAATAGAAAGTTACCATCGAAAAAAGTTTCATAGATTTCATTCAATCTCATGAAAAAACGGGCGACGGATTGTCAAAAGAAATTTTAACAAAATTTTAAAATTCATATAAATGAAGCAATTGATAAAATAATTTCTGAATTCACGTGGCGATTCGTAAAATTACACACCAGTTCTTTAATTTTTTGACAGTTTTACCAAGTATCCAGTTGAAGAACTAAAAAAACATGCTGCTGATTTGAGTATCAAATATTCTGCAGATATAAATGCTACTGAATTTTGGGACGAATTAGAAACGTTGAAGAGTCAAGTTGAAGCGACTACATTATTTGATAAATGTGAACGTCAGTCAAGTCTAGGTCTTCTTAAAGCTATAGTAGAACTAGATTTAAAGGAAATGTTTCCCAATGTAGTAGTCGCTATAAAGATTTTTTAACAATGCCAGTTAGCTTTCTGCGAAAGATCGTTCAGTAAGCTCAAATTGATAAAGACGTACCTAAGCTCGACGATGGGCCAAAAAAGATTATCGGGCCTAGTGATTTTATTGATTGAACGCGACATCGCAAGTCTCCTGTTGTATGACAATGTAATCAAGGACTTCGCAATGAAGAAAGCGCGTAAAGTAAATCTTTAAGTAAGTTTTACGGTTTGCCTTGAATCTTTACTATCTGTACTGATCAGTATTTGGTGTCATTTGTGTATTATCTAATTGTGAATTTTGACAAATATTTTCGAATAAACGTTTTTCGCCTAATTTATAAACACAATTTATTTGAACTTCCTTATTGAAAAGTACTTAAAATTAAGTTCACAAAAATTTTTTTTGGATCATTGATTTATTTTTATAGACAATCCATTTTATTGTCAGAACCGGTTATGATTAGAAAATATTTCAAGGGCGCGGTTATAGCAGCTCGCACCGGGCGCATAAAAGGCTAATTATACGGCACTGATTGTGTACTTCTAGTTTGGCTCGACTGCAGTCGAGGTCGCGGTCGCAGACCCCGTCGGGGTCTGAACCCGAACCAGAGCGGCAGTGGAAGCGCCCATCGGCTCGTCGCGCGCCGTAATTAAATATTTTTGCCGCCGCACCACCAAGGGAACCCGAGCTTGATGCAGTCACACCACACTGGTAAATATCGTCTACATTTTTTCTAGTCTTCATTTTAAATTATCATTTTTCATGTTATTTTGATTTTTGTTTGAATGACTTTACTTACTTATTTTTCTTGGATTTTCAAACCAAAGATCCAGGCATCCAAGGTAGACTGCACGCCAGGGGGTTCCTTGAATGTGCTAGGGGACGTTAGCCTGCAACAAACCTCTGGCGGCCACTTCCGTCGCGCAGACGAGTCCTCTCCCGTGCCCTTCTGGTAAGTTAGTATATATTATTTGTAGCACATTTCTAGTTGTTTACAGGATCAGAGTCAAGTTGACTTTTCTTTTTACTTTAAATTGTTTCTTTACAGCATGGACATATTGGAGAGGGTTGAGGCGATAGACGTGTCGGACGAGGAGGCTGAAGAGCTGATGTCGTCGGCTCTGTGGCACATCCAGCCCTGAACGAAAGGTTTGCGGTCGGAGGGTCATGAATGTCCTTCTCGCAGTCCCCTCACAACTAGCGCTGTTGCAGTGAAAGCTAATGCCGTCGTTGTCGTGCCCGAGGTTGAAGTACGCCCATCAACTTCGGGCGTGACAAAAACGGTAAAGCCGGCGCCTAGGGGTGAGAGAGGTGATGGTAGTGATGTCGACAGTGAGTTTGACGATGAATTCGACATATTTCCTGTCCAGACCAATGCTGTCACTGGGGCACGAAAAGAAATCCCTGACGACGAGGAGTCGGAGGAGCCTCTTCAAGATATTTTTGATAATATCGGAAGAGATATGGATGACGAGGTTGATTGTTTGCCGGGTGTAACGGATGGTTTCGTGTGGGTTGAAGTTTTTGAATCGTTTAGGGGAGTTCCTGAGGCGTTTTCAGGCCCTACCCCTGGACCGATTCAAGACTACGATTCGGCATATGATGCTTCCATCGATATTTGGGATGAAGACATCATAGACCGAATTGTCCTTGAAACCAACCGCTATGCCGAGCAGACAATTGACACTCCCCTCCCTTCTCTGAAGAACACTCCACTGGTGATACGTGACAGTCTCTCCATCTTAGGTATGGATCTTTGCCGCTCCCTTAATCAGAAAACCTATATCGAGAGCGTCATTAAGCAAGCTTCGCGAAAACTCGGAGTTCTGAACAGGGTGAGGCGGTTCTTCACGCCTGGGCAACTGTGCCTATTGTATAAGGCACAAGTGCGCCCTTGCGTGGAGTACTGTTCTCATCTTTGGGATGGCTCCGCGCAGTACTTGCTGGACGCTCTCGACCGGTTACAGCGGCGGGCTGTCCGTATCATCGGAGATCCAGAGGTCACGAGTTCACTGGAACCTCTGCAACTCCGTAGAGACATTGCCTCATTGGCATGTTTCTACAGAATATACCACGGGGAGTGCTCTGAAGAGTTATTCCACCTTATCCCGCCCTCCCCTTTCCTATCCAGAACAACGCGTGCTGGGCTCAGATGCCATCCTTACACGGTAGAGTCGATTAGAGCGCGTACCAAAAAGTTTGGGTCCTCATATCTCTGCCGAACGACCAAGACATGGAATTCTCTGCCAAAAAACGTGTTTCCTTCTTCCTTCAATCCTGGGTTCTTTAAGCGGGGCGTGAAAAAGCATCTTCTCAGGCCGTCAAAGTAGAGACCTCAACATCGCCTCGGCTACTGTGGGGGCGATGTGGAGGCCACTGCTCTTAGACCACACGACTGCTTACCATCAGGTGGAGTGTGGTCATTTTGACGAGCAAAAAAAAATAAAAAAAAATAAAAAAACTAAAATCCACAGGTGAATTGAAACCATCATCTCGTATGCGTGAGTGGGTACCCACTAATGTAAACGAGATTATGGTTCTTCTCGGGGTGTTTATGTATATGGCCATCGATCCACGGACGACATTGCACGAATTTGCTAAATTGCACATCAGGTGTCTTGGGTATGCCAGAATTCAGGCGCCTGATGTCCTATAATCGATTCATTTTGCTGAGTAAGTTTCTCCATTTTGTTGACAATCCTGATGTGTCAGAATTTGCTCCAAACTGGAGAGTTTTTAAGTTGGTGTCCATAATTAAGCATCTTGAGGAGAAGTTCGATTCCCTGTATAATTTAGGGCGCGACATATCCAACGACGAGTCTTTGACCTTATTTAAGGGCCGCTTATCCTGGGTTCAAACAATAATGTCAAAGGCTGCGCGGTTTGGAATCAAGTCATATGAGCTCTGCGAATCGCAGACTGGTTATATGGCTCGATTCCAAATCTACACAGGCAAGGCAAACGGGTCCCTGCAAGACCAATCTGTTAGTGCCGATCTGGGGGGTAGAAATACCAAAGTTGACCTTGAACTTTTACAAGGCATGGAACAGCGGGGGCATTGTGTAACGATGGATAATTTTTATAATTGTCTAGCGTTAGCACGACACCTCAAGCGTTTGATTGCTCAGGGACTCCGAGGACTAACCGTCGTAATGTGCCTAATGACATCGCGAAAGTGCCGAAAAACGTGCCAAAGGGGACAATAATTGCTCGCCAATGTGGAGATATTTCCATAATATCATGGAAAGCCCCAAATTGGTGTCAATTATTTCCACTTTTCACAATGACGACACTTTCGTTAGATCGAAAGGTAAGGTAAGGTTGCAAGTGAAGCCTGTGTGTGTGAGAGATTATAACAGACACATGGAGGGTATTGATCTTAAAGATCAAAAGCTCTCCATGTATCTGTTAGAGTGAAAGAGAGCAATGAAATGTTATGTGAAGATGTTTAAAAGGTTGTTGAATGTAAGCATACATAATGCTTTAATAATGTTAGTAAGTTCATTGAGACGGCGCAATAAACCGGCAATGACTCATCACTACGAGCTCGCTCAATCTCTCGTTGACAGGCACCGCCCCCTGCAGCGATTAGAGATCAGTGAGCCCGTAGGCGAACTTAAGAGGCTGAGACGGGATATTATGCACGTTCCAAAGTACGTGAGTGCAACGGTGCGAAAGAGGTGTAAGGTTTGCTTGGTAAGGAAGGTTGACAAAAAGGTTCGCTCACAATATACCACCTGTGACGTTTTCTTGTGTTTTCAGAACTGTTGGGAGGAGTGACACTCTGCCGGACAGCTCAAATCACAAGAAGTGCGTGAGCGGAAAAGAAGGCGTGATGAGTGAATCTTTTCCTCATATGCGGATGATGATGAACGAATGTACATTGCGACGTTACCGCCCAGAAAGACACTAACAGGTGGTTGTTTGAATTGACTGACTGATATTGACTTTTATTTTCTTTACTGACTTACTTATGTGGCAAACAACCAGTCCGCTTGCCTGATGGTAACTACGCCCTAAAAATCTTCTGACTCCTTACCTCTTTACTTAGTCCCAAGCCTTTCACTCCAGCGTTAGCTCTAACACCCGTATTTATAAACAAGCAATTACTTGCTGCTAAGTAATCTCTTAATGAAGTAATTACTTGAGGATAGTATGCTTCATTATCAAATCTTGTTTTATAGTCGAGTAATGTACCTTACTTGAGTAAATGCTTGAGTAATCGCCTCAAGCTTCTTCTTCTTACCTGCCTAGTAAGACAAACCCTGGCACAGGGGCAACCCATATCATCTGCAAGAGGGCTAGGAGATGAACTTCGGACCGGACGGGGAAGGAGGCGTGGGACGGGACGGATAAGGAAAGGTGCAAAAAGTCCGCATCATGGAGATGGCAATCCAAATAATGATTCTAACGAGTCTTCAGAGTCAGAAGCAGACTCAGAAACGACTAATTCTGAAGAGGATGAAGATACGTGGAAGATAAACACGTGGACTGACGACAGGCCAACGACTGACACCATTGATAGTGTCCCGATGGCTCCAACACGTATGTTACCATCAAATGCTAGACTCATTCGACACTTCGAAAAAAATGTTTACTGAAGAAGTTTTTGAATTAATTATTGCAGAAACGAACACATATGCCGATCAAAATAGCGTAGTGTGGTGGACCGATATTGATAGACCAGAATTGAAGGCTTTTCTTAGGGATTGTGGTCATAATGGGCTACAATATTTTACCTTCTATGGAACTTTACTGGTCATCAGATCTCGGTTTTAGAGTTGACGAAATAGCTGCCATAATGCCGTACAGAAGATTCAAACAAATCTTGCGATGTTTACATCTAAATGACAACTCTAAGCAACCACTGAGGTCTGACGCATCTTATGACAAATTATATAAACTTCGGCCATTGGTGACACTCCTCAACAGGGTTTTTCAAGAAAATGCACGTAATTCGTCAACACAGTCAATAGACGAATCGATGATTATTTTCAAAGGGAGGTCCTCTCTAAAGCAGCTAATCACTAGGGGCCAGGTCTGGGCTGTAGGTTGGATGATTGATTTCCTCAAATCCGCATTCCCGCACAGCAGCCTTAGCAAGGCACCGTGTGAACCGGCGCGTTGTCGAAAAGAAGCAAGACACCTGCGGTAAATTTTCCACGTTCTTTTTTTTCTTTTACTGTAGTGTTGAGTAGGACTTACAAGAGGCACGACATTTGTCCCGTACAAGACGTACTAATGTAAGAGCGGCTCAAAATTGTTTCATGTACCACTTCAAATTTTATGTCGCGTTCGTCGCGTATGACAAGAGCGTAGAGTCAAGAGTGAGTGAGAGTGAACGCGTCACATGCTTCACTTCAATACTGCATCTTTTTATTCACCAGATATATACGTTATCGAATGCGACAACGATATAACGTTTTCGTTCTCTTTCGTCGAATTTGTTTATGTTTAGAAAACGAACTAGGTAACTTATTAGAATTTGAAATTTGTGTGCAAGTTTGTTTAAGTATATAATAGTTTTAAAGTATTTGATTTGTATTATTACATAGTGTTATGTTACTATTGTTTATTATTTAAAATTAGTGCAATCACCTATATTATATATTGGTAAGTGTTCTTTCGTACATAATTTTCAATTATATTTTCATACCTGCACCTGCACCTGGGTTCTGCCACTCTAAAAGGTAATTTCACTACATATCTGTCTGAAGAATCACGTTTCGTGTTTTCCTGAAACAATCTTTCACACATTTTTTCCTCCTCGGTAAATTGTTTACTTAAACTAAAGTTATCAGATTCATTTTCCCAAAACTTTCTAAGATCATAGTTTTCATTATTGTTACTGATATGCATTGAAACAATTGTACTACTGCAACATGAGGCACTGTTGTTCTCATTAGTTCCATTAACTTTGCCTGATAATATCCATCCTAATTTGGTGTTTTGAGCTATTAACGATCAACCCTTCAACCATCATCATGACAAAACCATCCTTCACTCAGAGAGGAGAACTGTCCGATCTAGAGGAAGAAGAGTCGACCAGTCCCTGCTCCAGAACCCTAACACCCGTGCATGACACAGGAATTAAAATAGTAAAAGAGACTCTCCCTCCCACAGTGAGAGCCACAACAAGAGCCCAAAAAAGATTTGTTGCTAGACGCGGTCATTGTGAAGACTTGTTTAGCGATAACGGGACCAACTTTGTGGGTGCTTCTCGTGAACTCAAAATTCTGTTCGCTCAAGAACGGTCATCATTGACTATGGAAATAGCCAATTGCTTGTCAAACAACGGCACTAATTGGCATTTTATTCCACCACATAGTCCTCATTTTGGAGGACTTTGGGAGGCTGGAGTAAAATCCACAAAACATCGTCTTCGTCGTGTCATTGGCAATGCAACTCTTACATTCGAAGAATTATCTACTTTGTTGTATCAAATTGAGGCATGCCTTAACTCTAGGCCATTATCTAAATTAAGCACAGATTCGCAAGATCCCGTACCCCTTACGCCAGCTCATTTTTTTATTGGTGAACCTTTTGTTACCTGACTCTAATTGTGAATCGTCGTCCTTAAATTCCCAAAAGTGCTGGAGCATTTTCTGAGTCAATTGCCAACGCTTTAAGGAATTTACATTCCAAAAATATTAATATTATTCAATAAAATATAACAAGCATTGATTCCCGTTAAATGTAGTGGTGATGTGATGATTTTACATTTACATACTTTTTGTTTATTTTCAGGTTATACTAATATCAAACGCTCTCAAAAAAAAAATGCGTTCAATTTTTAACTTTACCACGTCTAGACTCGATTTTGCAAATGACCCAGATTTTATTGAATTAAATCACTACTCGGGTTTAGGGCATTGAGGACAACAGCATATTTGCTGAAAGCACGCTCTTGGATCCGCGCTTTAAAAAGTATGGATTTTCTAATGAATATTGCCTATAGTAGGGCATGTAGTAATTTATAAGCCTTTGCTGGGCGAATTCAAATTCAATCCTACCAGGCAACAATGCCAGAGCCTACAAATTCGTCAACACCTTCGAAACATAAACACAGCATTTGGGATGAGTTTGACGAACAAGTTGTTGATATTTTGAAATGTTCCAATCCGACTGCAGGAGGTATCATTGAGGTCGATAAATACCTCGAAGAACCTCTTCTGCCTCGAGCCCTTGACCCCGCAAAGTGGTGGCTTTAAAAAAACCGCGTATCCCAGGCTCTACAAACTATTTTTAAAAAGGCTATGCATTGTAGCCACTTCTGTGCCTTATCCCTTATCCGGGGGAGACTAAGCAGAGCCAAGCATCTTCCCATGATTACTCAGAGGGGCATGATCCTGATGATCTTGTACAAGTTCCATGCAATGCTCTAAACTGCCATGATATGACAGACATCCTGAGTCTGGCAGACATCCTCGCCCGGACACAGGATCCATTAGACAAGGAGCTGATTCAGTGTTTGAATCAAGTCTCTGCCTTAAATCTGATGGACAAAGGGGAACTGTCTGCAGGCTATCAGATGTTAATTCGTGTAAGTGGAGCGGATTGGGGCTTCGTTAAACCCACTCTGATAGACTGTGCCCGTCAGAGCTACAACTCACTCCTATCTACAATTAAGGGCATGATAGTAGTCTACCAACTGCAACACTCAAAGACTGGCAATAGCCATCTCAAGCGTCTAGGGGATGTTACTGATAATATCAATGTATCCGCCAAGAATCTCAAGAAGCAGACGGAGATGGATCAGACTTTTGCCAGAGATCTCACCCGTCAGATCAATGCCTTAAGCTCTACCTTAGCTACCTGCATGGAGAAGATAGAGACAGTCCAACTTGAGGCATCAAGGCCTCAGTGTATGGGACTTAGAAAGATAGGAGTCTCCTCGACAACAGACTCATCCAGCTCCCCCCAAGAAAACATTCCAGGAAAGCTCTCAATTATCCCGGCTACCACATTCCGTAGTGAGCTACTGAGAGTGTCTTTTGACACCTATGGGAACCCAACCCTGTCCGCTGTATCCAATAGAGGAAAGATACTACTGTCCTTAATGGATCTTAAGATCTCCCCCAGGACAATGGTCAATATCTTGAATCAAGACAATACTAAGGTGATTGCCAGATTAACTGCTGCCCCCTCCTTTATAAAGGACTTCCTCTCAGAAGACACCAAGGAGCGAAAAATCAAGATCATGAGTGCGGTACTGGGGGACATCCCAGACAAGATGGACCAATGGATCCGGGACTAACCCCGGGGCCTTCCTCCCATTAAATTCCCCGCACAGTAGACCCCACAACCTCTCTCGAAACTCCCTTTCTATCTCTCCCCCGAGAGAGCCCCCCCTTCGCCACCTCCTATACTCATCTTCATCCCTCCTCCCCACAAACTCACCCCTCCACCCCATCCAAAACAAAGGGACATATTTGGTATTACGAGTGAGTAATTCACGAAGTTGACCTATTTCTTTTGATAATATATCAAGCCTATGGTCAGAGCGTCTAGAGCGTTTAGAATTTTTATGACGATGACGCCGTGCCCTCTTACGTTTACGGCCTACTGAGCTAGAATTACTGGAGCTCGAAGAAGTGCTGCTAGAACTACTAGAGTAGCTGCTCGAACGGCGGCGGCGTGATGGGCCTGCAGTCGGCGAAACTTCACCCGCATTGGCATCCGAGGCCGTAGCCCTATTTTCCATCCTAACAGTACAAAATAAAAACCACTTAAGTTACTGAAGGTACCTAATGTAACACTAGATTTGGATAACAACCTGAAAATAATAACTTGTTATTGAAAACAGGCAATTGTTTTAAAATTTATATAATAGGGTAGACAATATGCACAATAAAATAAAATCATGCAACAGAAAAAGTTCGCCCACATTGGACTAAAAAATTTATCTAACATGTGGGTAGAATAAAACGATCAGCAAAGTTGTTAGAAACAATTTTCGTTCAAAAACTTCGTGAATATAATCAGTGCTTGATTTTTATAAGACTATAAACTTCACAGTTCTTAATTTTATAACACTCAACACTATATCACGTTCACGGGGAAAATTAAGGTTCGCGGTCGAACCGATCGCGGCGGGAATCGAAACGCCAATTACGTCAAGTCAATGTTACTTTGTACGGTCAATATAAACACTGCAACACAAGATGACATAATTACTCACTACTTCAAATGTACCGCTGTACTTCAAAACGCCTCGCCTCATTTGAAGTGGGACATTGTACTGGCTCAGTACAAAAAAGAGGCAACTCTTACAAACTCATTTCAAAGTCATGTCCTACTCAACACTATTTTACTGCCTCCTTTAAATTACGTAAGGTGTTCGCGTAAGATGCGGCAGTAATACTTTGACCCTTTTTTGTGTACTCAATCAGTAAGATACCCTTAGAATCCCAAAACCACGGGGCTCATCTTCAATACTCTCTCTACCCCGTCTAAATTCTCTAGACCACTTTTGAATAGTAGATAATGAAGAAGCAGAATCCTGGTAAACAGCCACCATTTCTTCGTGAATAACTTTTTGAGTCTTTCCTTGTTTTGTAAGGAATTTTATCACAGCGCGATTGCTCGATTTTTTCAACATTGTCGCATCGGTCATCGTAGTTGCCTTTTCGTAATGATATCTTGAATACTAATGGTGACAATTAAATAAAATTTTATATTTATACGCTCAAGAGTGTCTTTAACTAATGAGATAATTTAATTACCCTCATCATTAGTATATCACCCCGATACCGAGACTACATTGAATGCCCCTCGTAAGTGTTTCATCTTTATTGTGTAACGTAATATTTGATCATATTTTACGTTTTACTTTGTTTTTGTTGAATATTTGTGTTTGTTGCCTGTAGGCTACATCAGGCGAAAAGTATAATTGTTTCTTTCAATAACTTTATTGCTTATCGTAGTTTTTATTTTGTTGTAGAATGTCTCGTAAGCGTACTTTTGGTGAAGAGGAAATTATTTTGGCGCTGGAAGATGCTGCAGATAGTGAAGATGGCCTAAATTTTGACGACGATAGTCTCGCGGTTCCTGATTTTGTGCCAGATTTGGAAACTTTACAAAACGAAGCTTCTGAGGTAAATATTGATCTGGATCTGGACTCAATAATAGAATCTATAGAAGATAATGCTGCCACAAGCTTGGTAACTGAACTGTCAAACTTAAGCACTGCTGAACCTTCCCAAGTCAAAAATCCGACCGACCGATACCGACTAATAAGAAGCGGACTAAACTAAATTTACGTTAGAAGAAAAAGAATCTTGAGTTGAATGCAGAACAGCTCATGTTTACGGGTAACAAAACCCTTGATTTTAATCTTTTAGAGCTGGATACTCCAGTACAGGTCCTTTTTTATCTATTTTTAAAGATCTTATCATGAGGAATTCTGAGGAGACCAACCTTTATCAACTGCAGAAAGATCCAAGTAGCTCTTTTCGGGTATCTGAAGTGGATGTTAGGCTGTTCATAGGGGCGGTGTATATAATGTCTCTTGTACAGTTACCTCGAGTTACCAATCACTGGAGTCTGGTACTTGGAACACCGCCCATACAGGAAACCATGGCACTAAATATATTCGAAAGTATTCGACAAACTATGCACTTTAACGACAACAGCAAATGTCTTTCTAGGAACAATCCTGATCATGACCGGATATATAAAATGCGTTCAGTGGTAGACTCCTTGAATGAGGCGTATAGCAAAGTTCCATTCGAAGAACACCTTTGTGTGGATTAGCAAATGTCCTCTACAAAAGCTCGAAATACTTTGAAAAGATACAACCCCAACAAACCACACAATTGGGGCTATAAAGTATTCGTGTTGAGTAGTTTCTGGCTTTGCCTACAGGACAGAAATTGAAACTGGCAAGGAAAATGTCGTTTTACAAAAAGAGCCTGATTCAGGCGCCTCATCTAACGTCGTAATGAGGTTAGCACGTATAATACCAAGGCACCAAAATTTTAAACTTTATTTTGACAACTATTTTACTTCTTTACGCTTGTCGGAATATCTGGCCAAAGAAGGCATCCTGAGCCTCGGTACTGTAAGAAGAAATAGAGTACCTGATTGCAAGTTACTATCAGAAAAGATAATGATGAAAAAAGAACGAGGATATTCGGAAGAGTACGTGGTCGACGTCAACGGCGTCGATGTCTCGATTGTCGCATGGAAGGACAACAAGATTGTCACCTTGGCTTCCACCTTTGCTGGGCAAAAACCTGAAAGCGACGTGCGTAGATGGGACCGACAAAACGCAAGGTATGTGAACATAAAACGGCCGAATGTGATTGGCGAGTACAATCGCCATATGGGTGGCGTCGACCTGCTCGACAGTATTATGAGCATATATAAGATACGCTTGCGCAGCAAACGATGGCCTATGCGGATCTTTTACCATTACCTAGATGTTACAATGGCCAACGCTTGGATACTTTACAAAAGAGTTGCTAAAGAAAAAGTCTTTAATCAGAATGCTTATCATCAGCAGATTTTCGACTAGAGGTAGCTGTGACCCTTTGCAAAATAGGTGTTAAACCAAGTTTGTCTGGACGGCGATCACTGGAGAGATTCAAGCAAAAAGCACAAAGGACCTGCTCAGCATGTGCCTCCATAAGCAGTCCGCCAATACCAGATTGGACATTGGCCTCAATGGTCGGATAAAAAAATTCGATGCAAGTTTCCAAAGTGTGTTGGGTTCACCCATAATGTATGCGAAAAATGTGGGGTAGCTTTATGCTACACGAACACAAGAATTGCTTCAGAAACTTCCACCTTTCTTAACATATGCTGTCATACTACATATTTACCCCCTTACCGCAATGTTGATTATGGGCAACACTCCCTGTTTTTGTAATTTTCTTAAGAAATAATAAAAAATATATAAATGCCTAAATATGTGTTTTTTATTTTGTTGTTATTATATCGAATCCAAAAAATCAAATAAATCTGTATTTATGAGTGATAGAGGGTTAAATTTATATGGTATGAGCAAAATTAAAAATGTTTATAGTATAGCTACTTAAAGTGCCAATAAATGGGTGTTTTACCCTATTGTAATGTAATATGATATTATGTATTTTAGTTTAGCAATAAGTAAAAACTCACGTGTACGAATATTGTTGTATTTTATTTAATAAGTTTTGATGGGATTCAAATAAATGACACTGAACGAGTAAGACATGTTTGATTCAAAACACCTAAACCCTCGACATATCACATGGCGACCCTGCCATTGGCGCCGTATATAGAATTTATATCAAGATTGAAGAAAGAAGACCACAAGAGAAAAATTCAAGGCAGAACATTTCAATAAAGAAGATTTCAAGACAGAAGATTTCAATACAGAAGATTTCAAGAAAGAAGTTTCCAAGACATTACGAAGAAAGAAGATTTTGAAGACGGCACACCATGGGAAAATCTGCATCGAAAGAGCAAGTTGTGATTGCACAGAACGCAAACGGAGCAGCTTCGGCAACGACTACGCAATACCATACCGAACGCTTGGAGGTAATAGAAATCCTGATCACCACAGCCGTCGTTATCTTGATTATCGGCGTTGTATACTACATCCTCAAGAAATGCAACAAGCACCACGTACGCACCATGCAACGAGAACTGAACAAACACAACTTGGCGACTATCTCTCGTGCTGACCTCACCACCAGTGCCGTATAACAAGAAAGAAGGTTTGGAGGTGTCCAGGGTATAGCCCGGCCCAACCCCTCAATATACGGCAGCCTGAGTCATAGCAGCGACACCGCGACGCCGTTCTCCACGTCAGCATCAGCCCCGCTCGTCACCTAGCCACCACCTCACTACGCGCATCCCAACGCGAAGGTTTTCTTTATCTGCTACTAAAAGTATGTAAATCTTAGATATTTTATTTAAGTTATATTACATAATTTTGTTTTTTTTAGTACTTAGTTAATTATTATGTCAAGTTTGATTTTAGAGTTACATGAACTCCACAATTCGTTAAATTATCTAAAAGATTACTTAGTTAAATTAAGACCCGAAAGAAGGCAGTTAGAGCTTGGCCAGAAAAAGATAGAAGAAGCAAAAAAGTTGTATTCTTCTTTAAATAATATTTTGTCACTGTTGCACTTACAAATTGAATGTGAGGAAATTAGTACAAGCGATATCACCGCTATTCATAAAATAATAAGTGATATGCATATTTTATACAACAAAATTATTAATTTACCTAATCCTCAAGAGCGTAAGCAAATACAAATGTCTAAAAACAAAGAATTTGACTTAAAAACTGCTATATCTTTATTGCCTGTAATGACTGACTTATTGCCTGCCATATGATGGAAATTATATATGTGCATAGCAGCATACTTTACGGCTTACATGCTTGGATTGTATTTTGCCTCTTAAAATCCAGGCATTTGTACTTTATAGCTCTCTCATAACATTGTCACATCACGAATGATAAATAACAATGAAGATCGAGTGCCCAACGAAAAGTGTTGCCACTACCACATATTGAATAATGCCGTTACATTGAATTGGTCAATCTATTGATTAGTAAAATAAATCACAACATTAATAAATTGATACTATTACATCCCTGTTTAATCCGCATAATATGTGGAGATTTTACTAACACAAGTGATATTATTACTTGTGTTAGTAAAAACTTAATTTAATATAAATTATAATGTTTCGTAATAATTTCACTTCTTATAAAAAATACCTTTTGTTCAACACTGGCAACGTTGTCCCAAGCCACAATGGTTTACTGAATCAATTAAATGTAAAAAAAATTACATCCTTTTCCCCGCTAGGTTCGGTTAAAGGAAAACGATGGCGAGAAATAAAATATTACAGCCACGTGCAAAAGTATTAGGCACCCCTATTGTTTGTCTCTATCTCAACAATGAGCGCTTGGATAAGGGTTTTATGGTCTTACTATTGCATCGGCGGCATTTTTAAACAAAAATAAAACAATAACAAATATTTATGACACCCAGGTGCAGTTTAAAACAATGTTTTGACAAATTTGCAATTTTAAAGTTTACTCTTTTAGTGTGTTATCAGTGCTTGCAGTGAACAGACACATATCGTACGCAATTGTTGCTACCATATTCCTGAAGACTAATATTCATCGAGTTAATAATGCCTAAAAAAGCAGAACTTAGTGCAGAGCAGCGCCTAAAAATTAAAATTTTACATGAACAAGGCATGTCTCAAGTGAAAATAGCCCGAGAAGTGAAGTGCTCGCGTTGTGCAGTGCAATATGCACTAAATCGCTTCAAAGAGATCGGTACTCATGAGAATAGGCCAAGAACAGGCAGAAGAAAAATAACTACAGATCGTGAAGACCTATTGTTAATTAGGCAGTCTCTACAGGACCGTAAAAAAACTGCTTTGGAGCTCGCTGCAGCTTTATCTGAAGGAAAAAGCAGATCAGTGAGCGCGTGTACTGTGAGAAGAAGGCTTATTGCAGCTGGGTTAAAAGGTTGCAAGGCAAGAAAGAAGCCGTGGCTATCGGAGCACAACAAGAAAAATCGGTTGCAGTGGGCCCTCAGACATAGAGATTGGACAGTGGAGGATTGGTCCAACGTACTGTGGTCAGACGAATCTAACTTTGAGGTATTGTTATTTAATTTATGTATTATACCAAAACACATAGCCGTCTTTGAAATCACGTCCTGCGAGGGAAATATGCAATCTTGAATTAAGTTATTTTTTTGCTTGTTCCATAGGTGTTTGGAACACCCGGTGTTACTTACGTCAGGCGAAGGGTGGGCGAAGAGTACAACCCAGATTGTGTAGTGCCCACTGTTAAACACGGTGGAGGCTCAATAATGATCTGGGGTTGCATGGCTGCCGATGGAGTGGGCGAAATGATGTTGTGTGAGGGGCGAATGAATAGCACCAAATACACAGAAGTTCTGGAAACAGCTCTAGCACCGTCTGTTACACAGATTTTTGGTGATACAAACACCGACGGCGTAAAATTCCAGCAGGACAACGCCACTTGCCACAAGTCAGCACACACTATGGCATGGATGGCTCAAAATGGAATAGATCTTTTGGACTGGCCGCCACAATCACCGGACCTCAATCCTATTGAACATATTTGGTCTATTTTGAAGAAAAATATCCGTAGACACTCAATAAGCAACAAGCAAACACTACTCGCCGCGTTAAAGCATGAGTGGCAAAAGATATCCCAAGAGGAATGTTTTAAGCTGGTAGAGTCAATGCCAAAAAGAGTGTGAGACATTTTTACAATAAATTATATTCTTGTCACTATGGCCGTAATTTGCATACCTCCTTTGTTTATTTCGTACAGTTTTCTCCCATACAAAAAAAAACAAAACTTTTTTTCTCATGCGTGGAGCTACTAATACCATCCATACGTTAATATTACGTCAAGAGAGGCATACCAGACACATTAAATTTTTTTTTTTAATTTCTTACTTTACTGTTCTATGAGTATGGAGCTCCATTTTCAGACCACTGCACTGTGATTCCGCCCTAGGCCATAAATTGAAAAATTTCATTGTCTTACTCCAGTAAGATCACCTCATTAAGTCATTAGCTAGTTCACATACTTCCAAAAACTATAAATACCAACGTAATTAGGTCAAGGTATCATTCACTTTTGTGCAGCGGAAGTGAGCGCATCGCGATACTAATTAACGCTACGTGTGAGTCATTAAAACTTAATCACGTTGTTTTTGAGTGTCACCATTTCAAATCAAGTGTTTACGTATTGTGAAGGTATGGATGTTCAAGAGCAAGGTATGTACAGTGCGCGTCAAAGTAAAGGTACCCCAGTAAGACTTAAGGGCCCCACAGATTAACAGTTCGCCGGACGATATCAGTCTGTCAGTTAATCGCAATAGGTCACACACTAACAGTTCCGTTTAAGATTTCGGACTGACGACTAATACGAACTGAGAGTGTGTGATCGCTTGACGATTCCGATTAGCGTCGTTAGATGTCGGCCGGACAGTCCATGGCCTTGAGGCCAAATAAACACACATTAGCAGGTAGTCGGCCGGCGGCCTGTCGACCGGCATCTCGTGTCAGTCGAGCACCTTCAGTTTAATGTTTTTTGATTTGTTTAATTTCTTTCGACAAAATGGACAACAAACCTCAATTTGTGTCTACTTTTATAGAAATATATAGAAGTTTTCCATGTTTATGGAAGGTGAAAGATGATTCTTATCACAACAAACGATTGAAAGATGACGCTTACAACAAATTGTTAGCATTTTATCAAACCATAATACCTTCAGCCACAATTGGACCGATTTATGCAAAAATGATCCAACCCACAATCTCGACAATTTCGAGTTTTTGTGACTTATGTACTCTAAATAAGGTATATTTTAACATATCAAAGACTCGGAACTCTATGTTAATAATTGACGAAAATCCGTATGGTCCAAACCACAACTGTCATAGCGAACATCATTTTTTCATAATGCATAAATGTTTCAAGCTATTAGAATCATTTTTGCATTTTCTTGGTTGCCCTGATATAGGTTTTTTGTTTTTTGCTATAATGATTCAAACTACTTGGAACAATAATGCTTTTTATACAATATGGAAAATATTATAAAAATCATTCTGCTTAAATGTTCCAATAACCTTGAATCATTTTAACTCAATTCCAAATAACATTCGACTACAGAAGTATACTGATTCAGACCACATGACTATTCTATTTAATTAAAGAAAAACGAAAAATTCAATTCTTAAAAAACGATTCACGGTTAAATATAAAATTATCATTAATATCTCGGCTAAAAAGTAAACAAAATATTATTTTTATACCGAAAACTTTAATGAAATACGTATATAACTATTTAAACCTTCTATCTTTTATTGCATTTTTTTGTACCTGCAATAAAATTGTATGTTTTGCATGAAATTTATTCTATTTTTTTAGAATAATGTGGTCATGTAGACAAACTTATTGAAGATCATTTTTGCATATTTCTAAACCAACCATTTCAAATGCGCTAAAGTTTTGCAAAAAAGATTCAAGTGAGGTGGATCGTTTTTGTAAAACTTTAAGCGCAGTGAAAAATTACTGTTAAAGTTTTACAAAAACGATCCACCTCACTTGAATCTTTTTTGCAAATAATGCTGCTGCGTGTTTTCTTCATTTAAATTTTAACACAAAATGAACTTCAGAGCTTGAAACGTTTTTGCAATTTTGAAATGAAAACTATATTATACTTTAATTGAATAAACAAAAAGGATCCACTTCGCAATTTATGGCAAATTTGTTTATTAAGTAATTGTTGAGTAAATACTATTGTGTCATTAAATATTTTTCAAAACAAAAAACTGCACTCATTGCAAACATTATTACTTTATTAGGTTGTGGGTAGGTACTTTAAATAAACTTACCTACTCGCGCCGCTGCAAACGCGTAATATGTGCGGCTGCAGCGGGCGGAGTGGGGAGCGGGCGTCGTCATTTCGTACTGATCTCGTCTATTGAAACGTTGTGTGAAATTTATTGCTGCGTAGTAAAAATAAAGAAAAGTGCATGAGTAACATCTCATTGTAATTGAATTTGTTAAATTGTGTTTTGTAAAGTTGGTGATTCGAGTTTTTATCAAAAGTTTAGTCTTAAACCTAGAAATGAATAGAAAAGATTCAATATTAAAAAGTGTACGTAAAAGAACAGATGCAGGGCAAAAAGATGATGGTAAGTAATTTTATTATTGTAGATAGCTACTGGTAATAATTATTAATATGTCTCGTAGATATTTTACGATCGCGTTGTGTTTATGTACCTACTCATATTCTTTTAAATTGTTTTCATTGCAGTAACTTCTGTGGTTTATGTATTTTATAATCATATTTTGTTACAATAATTACTATTACGTGCAGGTGACATTATCTACTTAATCTACGGATGAACTTTTAGGTATATTTAGCCGCTAAATAACCTTTATGCCCGGCTTGCTACCTATACATTTTACTCAGAATAAGTTGGTAGGTACCTAGAAACACAGCTATAGGTGAGCTCCAAATTATTTGGAACTAACCTACCTACTATCTAACTACAGCCGACCGTACGTACCTACTTACTTATTATTTACCTATTTGCATTTTTTTTGTTTTGCCGTAGAAGGTGGCGGTTCGCTTCTTAATTATTCACATCTCTCAAAGAAATGTAAGAGGAGTGATAACATTATAAGGATGGTTCAGAAAGACTATTGCAATAAAAACTCTCGTCAAACCGCTCAAAGTAAGCTAGGTAAGAACACATAATACTAGGTATCTACTTATTTCCACATTGTTTTTAAAGTGTTTTTTAGAAAAAAAAACAGCTGTTTTATACAAAATGTTTATACCTACTTAACCAAAATGTGTGAAACAGCTGATTTGCTTTTTCGCGCTTTGTTTGAGACCCTATATTGAACGTGGCCCGACGTAATTTTAAATAGGTGGAACGTAAAGAGTTAAAGTACTTATCAGGGATACAAAAATATACACGACGGCTCCATATTGTTTCAGATGACGAAAATCAACAATCTTGTACGTCATCGCCAATCAGAGAAATGTCTCCAGAAACGGAAAAAAATTTCAACATTTTGACAAATGAGATGCTTGAAGAACCTTGTGAAGACTCTTTTGTTGAACGGTGCTCTGAAAATCCACTTCAGGGGATTGTTAGTATTAAAGATAGTTCACATTTTAATGAAAGGCAAACATATGTAGAAGCAAGCGACAGTAATGATGAGGAAACGGTATGCCCTTTTAAGCCAAAAGATGTCATAAACTCTATGTCGGGGTCAGAATGCACAGTAGTTCAGCGCATTGACAATACTCAAAGTCGACAAGAAACATATATCGAGGCAAGTGATGACGAGGAATTAGCCTCTTGTTTACAGCGAGATTGCACGAATGAAGTACGTAACTTGAAAGATCGGGAAAGATCTTTTATTTTAGAGAATGCTATTGAAGAAACCGAAGTTAACAAATCGCCAATCAATGTTAGCCAAATGGCTTCTGGTGAAGTTTTCCAAAAACGAATATCTGAAGGTAAGGTACTATTTAATACCAGGACAGTAAAATGTTCGTTAGACTAAAGTTCAAAATACAATAATCAACATCTTAATTTTATTGCAATTAATCTTTCAGATAATGATGATGTCAGTAGTCCAACGCTACTATCCAATTTGTCAATTCCTCCGCCGTCATATTCACCTCTGACTCCTTATATAATGAAGAGTGTTCCTAATGATACGCACATTGCATTAGACCAAATAGTTGAAGAACCAACATCACTAAGATTAGAAGATAATGATAACCTAACATATAACAGTGACGATAGCGTAAGAGATCCAGATTTTATAGCACAAGATACCACAGATTCAGAAAGTGACACTGATTGTGATGAAGTAAGAATCAAAACCACACAGGCATTAATCCATTCTCCGAGTACGGCAACTGAAAAAAGAAAATCAACGGAGAGACTTAATGTTGAAGATGTTATGGAAGAAATAGAACGTGAAACAGAAAATAACACCGAAGGAAGTGAAGAAGCGGAAAAACAAATTAATTACCGACAAGAAATTGCTAACGATATCGTATGCAGTCTAGAGAATGCACCAGAAAACGAAAATGAAGGTCGTAAAAAAAGAGGAAGGAAACTCAAACAAAAATACAGTCGTCAGGAAATTAAAGAAAGGAAATACAAAAATTTACCTTACCAAACTAAAAAGAAGGAAGTATCATCTAAAAAATTCATAGATTTTAAATGTTCATGCAAAAAAGATTGTGCTAATTTAGTTTCAAAAGAAGATAGGGAACGAGAATTTCATAGATTCGTACATCTTGAATCGTACGCAGCTCAAGTTTTGTACATAACATCTAACATTACAGAAAGCAAAAAGAAACGAAGTTACGTTACATTATGCTCCCCGTCGAAGAGGAAACCTCGCGAATTTATTCGCACGTATACACTTGGCAATATACCTGTTTGTCGAGACATGTTTTGTAGAACTCTGCAAATAACACCTCAAAAAGTTACTGTCAGTCTTCGAAAAAAACGCAATGACAGAGAAATAAAAGATAAAAGAGGAAAAACAGCAGGCGGATGGAATAAAACGCCACAAAGACATATTGAGCTTATTATCGATGTTATCAAAAGGTTGCCAAAATACGAGTCACATTATCGTAGAGAAAAGAACAGCGATGCTTTATATCTGCAGCCAGGAATGACGGTACCAAAAATCTACGAATTGTTCAAAATAGAATTCGAAAAAGAATTTGGAAAAGATGAAAAATGTCCATCCTTCAATGTTGTTAGACATATTTTTGTACAAAAATTCAATTTGAGGTGCAAGAGCCTTAAGAAAGACACGTGTAACAAATGTGATCTTTATGAAATGACATTGAAAAATTCTACTACCTCAGCTGAAAGAGCAAATGCCCAAAGAGAAAAAGAAGAACACCAAAAAATTGCCGAAGATTTAAGGAAGAAGCTGAAGGAAGATTTTGAACAGGCTAAAACTTGTGAAGAAACTGAATGTCTGACTTACGATTTGGAGAAAACCTTGCCTTTACCTAGAATACCGACCAATATAGTTTTCTACAAAAGGCAGTTATGGGTATACAACTGCGGTATACACTCGGCTTCCAACGGTGTTGGGAATTGTTTTGTTTGGGCTGAAGGCGAGGCAGGCAGAGGGGCCCAAGAAGTGGGTTCATGTTTGAGGAAATATATTAAGTGCGTGCTACCTCCTACAGTAAAAAAATTGATTTTGTGGAGTGACTGTTGCGGAGGGCAAAACAGGAATATCAAAATCGTTTTGATTTTAAAGGCTTTATTAAATAGACACCCCACTCTCGAGACAATCAGCTTCCGTTACCTAGAATCAGGACACACTTTCCTACCAAATGACAACGACTTCGCTAAAATTGAGACTCGACTCAAGCAATATGAAAGGATATACTCCGTGGATGATTATATTGCCATTATGAAACAATGCAAAAACAAAAATCCTTTACAGGTCCATAAAATGGAAAGTTGTGATTTTGTTGGATCTCAAATTCTAGAAAAGAAAATAGTTAATAGAAAAATATTTAATGATAAGAGCAAAGTAAACTGACTCAAAACAAAAGAAATTTTAATCACAAAAAAGACTCAACATTCTTTGTTCATGAGAACTTCCTTTAATGAGGACTACAAAGAACTGAATATTAAAAAGAAATTAAAAGGTGTTGATTTGGGTGTCATAGAAGAAGATTTGCAAGAATTATGGCCTTCAGGAAAACTGATTAACAAAAAGAAGTTAAACGATTTGAAATCGTTATTCCATCTCATACCAAATGATTGCATTGGTTATTATAAAAAACTGAAGGGAGACGATGCAATAATAGACGATATAGATGGTTATTGTGATGAACCCGACTTTGATTTGGATGAGGAGTAGGGTAACATTTGTGTTTTTTTAAATAAAATAAAAATAATAAACATTTTTAAGCTTTTATTTTTGTCATAGTTTGGAACATTTTTGCATTTTTCTTTCCGCAGCCTACACAGCTAATTCCATACAAAATGTATTATGTAATAATGATCCACGCGCAAGTTTTCTTGAATATCTACGAAACTATTAAAATTTATTTACTAAATACATGCATGTAAATTAGTTTAGAACACTTAGAATAACATAAAATTAAAAACATAACATTTAGAACTACAAAGCCAGAGAAATACCGAAATAAACTTTAAACTCTATTATCTCGAAATGAGGTTAGTGTGGACTGAATCTTTTTTGCTTAAATCGGTCCAATTGATATTGTGAAAAGAAAAATTAATAACCTTAGAAGCACATTTAGAAAAGAACTAAAGAAGGTAAGTAAATATAAATTTATTCTCTTTTACGACTCTTTTTGGTAGGTAGTTACTCAAGGTAGGTATCGATACAGTAGCCATCAATAGAACTTGTACCTACCTAAATAATGTAAACAAACAAACGTTTCATACAATCGACGCAAGCGGTTCTATTGGTGGCTACCTACTAAAATTCTGTGATATGCCTTGATCACACGTACCGAGCAAACGGGCGAGACAGTGCTCTCAGTCGAGTATTCGGTAGGCACTCGGCGCTGTTTAATTGTTTATACATACCGAATACACGGCCGAGAGCACTGTCTCGCCCGTTTGCTTGGTACGTGTGATCAAGGCAATAGGTCTACTTTCGATCTATCCGAATTCGATCGATCGATACTATCGAATGGTAAAATTGATTTAATGCAGTTCGTAATCGTTTTGTCAAGAACTTTGAATAAAATGTTATTAATTATCCATCTACTTTCAGGTTAAAACTCAAAAATCAGGGTCGTCTGCTGATGATAACAACGTGTCAAATTTATGGTATTTTGACCTTTTGATGTTCACAGCAGATCAAGAAATGCCAAGAAATAGTATTTCAAGTGAAAGTATTGTGGATATAGATCAGAATGAAAAAAAGTACGTTTGTATATTTATTTTTATTAAACTAACGAAATTATTTTGAAACGATACAGCTCCATCTCGCAGAAAATAGTCTTTATATTTTTCGCGGTTTAATTTTGCATTTTCATAAACATTTCTGATATACCCCTGTTGTAAACCGTTTAGGGGACTATCTTCATTTAAATCTCCATTTATAACCCTACCATAATCTAAATCTTCTGTGATCAATGCTCGAGTAGGTAAATAATTAGCTTTCTCTGTTTTCTTCAAAAAGTTGTGAAGACAACATGTAGCTAAAACAATGTAGTCAATTTTTTCTGGTTTCATATTAATTTCAGTGTGAAAAACTCTAAATCGACTGGATAATATGCCAAAAGCGTTTTCTACTGTGCGACGAGCTCTGCACAATCGATAGTTAAAGATACGCTGTTCTCGAGTCAAATTTCTTTGTGGATATGGTTTTATTACATTTTCATGTAACGCAAAAGCGTCATCGGCCACAAATACAAAGTTCATATTGTTTTTATTCATACTATTTGGCGGTAGATTTAATTGCTTGGTTATCAACTTGTTATAAAACGTAGTAGACTCGATAACTCCTCCATCTGATACTCTTCCATTGCATCCGAAATCAACATATATAAATTCATAGTCTGCATTCACAATTGCCATTAGTACAATACTAAAATAATGTTTATAATTGTAATAGTAAGATCCGCTGTTAGCTGGTTTCCGGATTCTAATGTGCTTTCCATCAATGGCACCACCACAATTAGGAAAATGCCATCGATTTTCAAAACTCTTTGCAATCTCTTTCCATTCTTCTATAGATTATGGTAACTGGAACAAAAATAAAAACAATGTATTATTGTTACAGTTTTTCGAAGATGATAATTCGCCGCGGTACTCGCCACTACCATCACATTCCCCACTATCATCACACTCGCCCTTGCCATCACACTCGCCCTTGCCCTCACACTCGCCCTTGCCCACACACTCGCCCTTGCCCACACACTCGCCCTTGCCCTCACACTCGTCGACCCAAATACGTGAAACAACGCCGTCAGCGTCGTCCAAAAAATCATCAGTAAATAAAAGGAAACGTACATTAATTAATGAAGCTTACAAAGCCTTAAAAGAAGATGATGAATATGATGGTATAGGGTTGAATGTGGCATGTAAGTTGCGACGTATGAATGAAGACCAAAGGTTATACGCAGAATCATTAATTAATAAAGTATTATTGTATGGTATCAAACAAAAGTTGCAAGAAGAAACTAATTTTACTGGTCTTGTGTCCACACAGCTCCAAATTGCACATACAGTTCCCTCATCACAGTCACCAACGGCAGCTCGAATATCTTCACTCCCAAGACCTACTATTTCAAACAGAGAACAAGCAATAATCTCGTCTTTTTCTCAATCTATATTACAAGAGTCTTCTGAGGAACTTCGAACTATTCCCATTAACGATTGCCAACAGCCGTCACAGACAGCCATGATTAATCCTGACGATTACAATGAATCTGGAGAATTGTCGCAGTTTATTATTTTAAAAAATTTGGAATAGTAGATACTTATCTATTAGTTACTAGTTTTTATATTTTTTATTATAACTACCTAACTAAAATAAAATAAAATTTAAATAAATGTTTTCTTACCTTCATATATACACCTTTCAGCAAAAAAAATATATATTTTGAAGTTTCAGGTATGATTACTCCAAGGGACTGAGGTGAAATTCTTGTAGGAAATTTTAAATCTTCAAAACTTTGTCCAGTTGCCAAATACCGTAAAGTTACTATTAACCTTTCTTCTGCACTTATAGATGGGCGCATTTTTGTATTCATTTTACTGATGTACGGTTTAACTATTGTAAATAAGATATTAAAAGTTTCAAAAGTCATACGCAAGTAATTAAATAGATCTTCCCGATGCGACTGCCTTAGTTCACGTACCAATGTCATGTGCGATCTAGATTCTCTTTGTTGAAGCCACTTTTTCATCCAATATCTCCTTTCTGACGATGAAAGTAAATGAAGTAGCAAAAGAGCACATCGTTTTTTACGAAACATAATGATTACGCTAAAAACTGACTACTACGCGCTACAGTGCTGCTGCGTTGCGAACGACTACCGCCTGTTAGGGTGTGGACGCTCACACCGGTATCAGACCATTGCCGATGCGCGTTGCTACGATGGGAAACTGCGGACTCCCAACTGCTAGTGTGTAGTCGCAGAGGTTGTGCCAGGCCATTGCCGGCAGGCAATAATCGCTTTAGTGTTTAGACGTTATTAGCCTAGGACGACAGGCCGCCCGATAGGACCAGAAACTGCTGGCGGACTGTTAATCTGTGGGGCCCTTTAAAGAATATCGGCCGAGCGAGAACGGCGCGGCGCGCACCGCGTCGACGACGCTCGGATAGGCTCGCCACGTGACTCACACGTCGATCAATGCCCTCCCCCTGCCGCCTCGCTCGCGCCTCTCCCCGCACCCATCTGTGCTCGAGCATTCAATAATTCCACACAAATATTGTTTCTTGTTTTTGTATGATTTAACAACTATTTACTTACATATTTCGGCTTCTAGCTGAACATATTAAGAATAACATACAAAAAGACATCTCGCAGCCAGGATTCGATCTTCGAACCACGCGCGCAATGTTTCCTATTCCGAGCCTCAAACCATTAGGCTACCGGTATACCTACGTTTGGTGACAAAAATTGGAATAGCATTCTGCATTTATTGAATAAAATTGATAATAAGTCTAATTGTCTAAGCATTAAGATTTAATTTGGAATTTCCACAATGCGTGATAATAGTTTTGTTCTAAACTTGCACTTTAGATTGTTTTTTCAAAAATATTATGTTACAAAAATTACACACGGAAATTCTGTCTTGTTTGTAAAAAATATATTAGTAATAATTAACAAAACTGAACAAATTAATAAAAAGAAAAAAAAGACATTAAAAAAGTAATAAAAAATACTTATACCTTAAAAAAATATAAAGGATTTTTTTTAATCATTAGAAAAAAGCGATAAAATAACTAAAAAACTAATGATAAAAAAATCACAAAAAGTTAAAAACTAACAAAAAGAAAAATTGTTGGAAGGATTCGAACCAGGTGACTCATATTTAAGAAGCGAAAGTATAAACCACACGACCAGTATGCAGATTAATAACTATGTCGAATAACGTAAACAGTTTTGAGATTAAACTACAATAAAGACTAAGACTGTAATTTGCTAAACTTGTGATTGAGGGTAACTTTATAATACACTTGAGAGCAATAAAATCGCACACCCCTTGTAATTTGGTTTATTACTGATTGTTTTCTAAAATCGAAAGATATTGAGTAAAAATCATTAGACAAAATTAAAGCATACAAGCTTAGCTTTACAAAAACATAAAATTAAAATCATTGACCTTCACGTAACTTACAAAAACCGACCGTACACCGAATTCCCCAAATTCACGCGTTTGCGTTGTCACTACTTGCACCCTTAGCCGCAGGTATAAAAAGGTCAGTTTATTGGAATTTTTATTCAGTTGCATACCGAAGGTCAACGTGATAACATCTCTACTGGAAGCATACGGATTTACTGGAAAAATATGGATACCACGCCCGCAGAAGCCGCTCAAGTTATTGCCTTGCTCGAAGCAGGCCATAACCAAAGTGAAGTTGCTCAACGGCTAAATTTGAGCCGCTACTCTGTTCGTCGTGTATACCAGAGGTTCCAAGAGACCGGTGGCTACATTCGGCGACCAGGATCTGGCCGGCGACGCACAACATCAGAGCGTGATGACCGCTTTCTTGTGACAAGGTCTTTGAGAAATCGGCAACTGAACGCGGTTCAACTGGGACAACAGCTTCGAGAAGTTCGCAATGTCAGTATAAGTCGGTGGACAGTTCGAAGAAGACTAGGTGAAGCAGGAATGACTTCACATCGCCCAGCAAATGGTCCCAAATTGACCACAGCTCACCGACAAGCCCGGCTACAATTTGCTAGGGAACATTTAAATTGGACGTATGACCAATGGCGGGCTGTTATGTTCTCTGATGAGTGCAGAATGACTTTACATGGTCATGATGGACGCTCTAGGGTCTACAGAAGGTCATCAGAGCGATTTTCACAATGCTGCATAAGCGAACGTGTGGCTTTTGGAGGTGGATCGTGTATGTTTTGGGGTGGCATAATGTTGGACACTAAAACTGACATTGTATTCATCACTACGGCGAATACCGGCCCGAGATCGAGAAGTTTGACGGCTGCACGATACGTCGAAGAAGTGCTCGAAGAACATGTGAGGCCGCTTGCGTGGCTTATGGGAGAAGATTTTCTCTTAATGCACGACAACGCCAGACCGCATGTCGCTAGAACAGTTTGCGACTACATGGAAGATGTTGGAATCACCGCGATGGAGTGGCCAGCTCGTAGTCCTGATCTCAATCCGATTGAGCATGTCTGGGATGAGCTAAAAAGAAGAGTTCGAGCAAGAAGCCCTGCTCCTACGCGCCTCCAAGAGCTTCAACTTGCCATTGAAGAGGAGTGGAACGCCATACCACAAGATTTCATGGTGAAATTAATACGGTCCATGAAAAACCGATTAAGAGCTGTAATCAAGGCTAGGGGAGGGAATACACCTTATTAAAAAACAATTTGATCAAGCATTTTGAGTTTTATTTTTATTCTTTGTTAAGCTAAATTGGGTAATTTTATCCGTATGTTGGGTTTTGTGCCCTAAAACTCCCTATGGGTACTTTTTTTACACTGTATTTGATATCATTAGAAAGGTACTGAAGTAAACATTCAAATAGTGTAAGTTTTATTTTAATATGTATTCACATTTATGAAAAAAACTGCTTTAACAACAAAAAGTCAACGTGTGCGATTTTATTGCTCTCAAGTGTAATTACTCTTCAAATCGTTTCGATTCTTACCGAGTCACTCGCGTGTCATCGTCGTAACATTATTCAGTTCATTAAGTGTCGAGTAATATTTACTTTATTAACCGTTAAAATGGTTCGATTAACAGCTTTTTTAAAAGCTAAAATTGTTGTTCTGTATGAACAGCAACATAGCATAAAGAAAATAGCACGAGATATGGGCATAACGGTAAGATTGACGTTTCACACATATTATCTTATATTTATTGTTAAATATAACTTTGACTTTTAATGTTTTTAATAATCATCACTTTCATTACAGAGAAAAACAGTTCGTAGATGGATAGAGAGATATCAAGCGACGGGTGATGTGCAATGTAATCGCCAAGGTCCTCGCCCCCTTGCTTATACCAATGAATCGGAGCGGCACCGTAGTATTGTAGAAGCTCACTCACTGGACCCTTTCAAAACTACGCGTTCTAGTGCTGAAACTTTTGGAGTGTCGCTTAGCACTGTTCGACGACATTTGCATGCTGCGAATATCCATAATTATAAGCCAGCCAGAAAAATTAAGCTGACGGACGCTCACCGCACCAAAAGAGTCGAATTTGCCAATCGATACCTAAATTTCGATTGGGAAAACGAAATCGTCATATTTACCGACGAAAAATGCTTCAAGTCGGATAAGGATGGGCGAAAAATTTTATGGAGAAGAAGTGGGGAGAGGTTCAACCCTAAAAACGTATTAGATTTGAGAACAAGCGGGCGGTTAACACTAGGTAAATATAAAATAATAAATTATCATTTTAATTGAAATTATGCTTATACTTGTAATTTTTATTGTTGACATTTACTTGGATTACATATTGCAATAGATTTTTATAAAGTTTATTGTTTTAGGTTATTGGGGATGGATGTCATCTATGGGCCCAGGCGAGCTGGTAGAAATAGGCGGCCGCATGAACAGTGAGCGATATTTGGAAGTGTTGAGGGACGTAATGCTACCGTCAGTGCGGGTCGCATACCCAGAAGGCCAAATTTACTTGGTTCAAGACAATTCTGCAGTGCATCGGTCACGAATCGTGCAAGATTGGCTGAAGGCCCAATCCGACATAACGGTGTTTGAGTGGCCGGCTAAAAGCCCGGACCTAAATCCAATAGAAAACTTGTGGGGTCAGATGGTTTTGAATTGGGACTCCAGCGAAATAAAAACAAAAATAAATTTAGATAGTGAGGTAAATCGAACTTGGGAATTCATTCGTAAGAGTGATATGTGTTCCAAAATGGTCTCAAGCATGAAAAGTCGACTACAACAAGTTATAGATAGTGACGGCTATCCTCTCCGGTATTGAATAGCAAATTATTGGGCCGCTTATTCAGGTAACTTCTCTAATAAGCAAGTGTAAATATTTTATAATATTCTAATATTTGTGTAGTCGTTGATTCATAATTTCTTATTCAAAAATAAACAACTTTTATTTATATAAATCCAAATTGCTCTTGTTTACAATCGTGCACCATCTGACCATCTGACCTCACATTATCTAATGTTGTGTTAAAGGGTTATTAGAAAATTTGATCTAAGAGAAAGATATATATTGCTATATTTTAAATTAGCATGTTGGTTCTTCCTCTATGATTCATATGCGCAAATGACAACACTTATCATTTTATTCAGGTGTTGGTTTAAAACTATAAAGAATGCAATACATTATAAGTAATGTTTTTGAAAAACGTTTTATTAATAAATTTAGTTCAGTGAATATTCTAAGTAAGTCACCCTAATTTAACACTGACAATTTAGATAGAAATCAGTATTCTGTATATAAATGTGTGATTCAAGAAGTAAATGAATATTGTTATATGACATGCCTATCTTTATTTAAAAACCTCATACCCACTTTATCATATAGTTTCTATAACAATTATGAAAGACGAATTTTACTTTTCATTTTAATTGTTTTCTAGTTTTATAGAAAACAATAAAAAATAAAGCAAAAATAAAAACAAAAGGTAATTAAACAACAAAAATTAAAAGAAAAAAATATCGTCCCTACAAGATTCGATCCTGCGACTTTCGTCATGTAAAGTGGATACGGTAGCCACTAGACCAACTCAACTTTTATCTGGTTATCTAAAAAACTTAAATAGATTCAATTACTGCCAAGGGGGTATCCGTTTCTTTGCAGCCGTCTGTACTTTTATTATCAACCACTTTTAATTTTTTTTTATGCACATATTATTTTGTATCATTTTATTATTGAGGGTAGTTTTCTTTTTAAAAAATGTGATGTATATTTATATCTTTTGGACCTACAACTTTTCGCTGTACTTTGCTGCCCTTGAAGCATATCTTTTTAGAATAAGGAGAACATCCTTATAAAGGGCTATAAGTTTCATCTGCCTCTTCCTGCCTCATCTTACGTTAGTGGGCTGTCAAAGTATGTATGCCCATAGAATAAAAATAAAGTAATTTTTTTAAGTTCAGTTTTTATATTGTTTCAGGTACATTTTTCAAATGTTCTGTATCGAGGATGTCAATTTTTAACATTTGGTACTCTAAAGTGGGTAAACCAAATGAAAAATCACAGCATGTCCTGAACACTTTGACTGAAACATCATGCCTTTCTGATTACATCGAAAACATTAACCTAGAAACTTTAAGCCTTAGAATTACGAATGTATGTAAACGAATTTCTCATTACTGGGCCAAGTCGAATAGTACTAAATCTAAATTCTTAGAAATGTGTTCAGATTGGCTGCATGAAATTGAAAATATTGATGTAGAGCGAACTAAGGTACGTGTATCTCTGAACTTTGACGAAGTTGAAGCATCAACATCTTCATCGTCTGGCCGTCCGAAAATGAATTTTGACGAGACCAGTAAACGTACAAAAAGGAGAAGATTAGCTAATTTGTCTAAGCAAGATCCTTCTCTTGTACATTCATTGCTTAGTGCTTCCGATGATAGTTTATTAACTTTTCCTGAAATGGATGCTAACGAAGTTTTATCGCTCATTGTCGAAGCTCACTTAACTCGACATCAATATTTATTAGTAAAGAAATTTATAAACAATAAGTTTTCAAAAAGCATTTTGCCATCTTACCAAATTGTTGTGGAATCGAAAAAACACTGTTATCCTCCAGATATAACTGTTAGCGAATCATCTGCCGAAGTCGAACTTCAAAGTTTATTAGATCATACAGCCAATCGGATTCTCAAGTCTCAAAAGGTTGTTTTGGATAGGGTACCTAAAGAATCCCAGGATAAGATAGCTTTGATAGGGAAATGGGGTTTCGATGGCAGTAGAGGGCATTCTGAATATAAACAGTGTTTTTCTGACGCCACTATTGAAGACGGTAGCTTGTTTCTTACTTCATATGTGCCACTTCAGCTTGTTTTGAAATTAGATACTGGAGAAAATATCGTAATTTTGTGGAAAAATCCTCGTCCTTCGTCAACTAGATACTGTAGGCCTGTACGCTTTCGATATTTGAAAGAATCGACTGCAGTATCAGTTGAGGAAGAAGCATATTTTAAAGAGAAAATAAGTAACTTACAGCAAACTGTTTTCAAAAAAGAAGATCAGGAATACCGCGTTACTCATTGCTTGCAATTTACTATGGTAGATGGCAAAGTGTGTAATGCACTTAGCAGTGTTTCCTCGTCTAAATGTTATATTTGTAATGCCTTGCCCAGCGAAATGAACCAAATTGACAAATGTTTAAACAAGAAGTCGATGAGAGTAAATATGAATTTGGTTTTTCACCTCTTGACGCGTTAATACGCTTCTTTGAATATTTTGTTCATGTCGCATACAAGTTAGATGTTAAAAAATGGCAAGCTAGATCTGAAAATGACAAAATTCTTGTTGCAGCAAAAAAAACATATATTCAGACTCAATTTAGAGAAAGATTAGGTCTTATAGTGGATAAGCCCAAAAGTGGCGGAAGCGGGACCTCAAACGATGGTAATACCGCCAGACGGTTTTTCTCGAACTCAGAAATTTCAGCTGAAATTACTGGGATCAAGAAAGATCTCCTAGATCGTTGCTGAATCATACTTCAATGTTTGAATTTCGGATATAACATTAATAAGACGAACTTCGAAGAGTTCGCATTAGAGACAGCTCGGCAATTAGTTGCCGAGTATCCGTGGTATAACATGCCTGCTTCCGTTCACAAAGTCCTAGTTCATGGTGCTAATGTTATTGATCACGCTTTATTGTCAATCGGAGAGCTGTCTGAAGAAGCAGCTGAAGCAACTAACAAACACATCAAATCATTTAGGAGAAATCACACGCGAAAAATGAGTCGCATTTTGACCAATACTGATTTAATTAATAGGCTTCTTCTTCATTCAGATCCCTTCATAACAGGTCTACAAAAGTTACCTGTCAAAAAAAAAGAGTGTACTGTCAAAAGCTGTTTTAGATTTGTTATGTATTTAAAGGTAATTTTGCCAATATTTCGTATAGTTTATAGGTTGTTTGTATTTAGAAAATAAACTTATTTTATGTATTTTTGCTATTTTATTTTATTCTTTTGTGGTTATTGTTAATACAAATAACCATTATTTACAGTTTTACTATTAAAATTCGCAATATAAAATGTTTTAGATACATCGATCGTCTAAAATAAAATTACTGCGAGACATTTTTACACCTAAATGTTGTTAAGAATTTTTTAAACTTATATAATATATTATAATTTTAATTATTTACGTTTACCTAAATATATTCCAACGTGTAAAATAATAAAATACTTTTTATAACGGATTTGTGTATTTATGACCGCCTTTGTATGAAACCTGAATCACTGTGCACTGTGGGACGGCGCGAAAACTAGTCCGCCATCTTTAGTTGTCTACCGATCAACGCAGGCGCAGGACGTTTGAATAGGTAGTCGCAGATTTTGAGTTGCAGGAGTTTACGTGAAATTTCTTAGATAAGTTTCATTTCTTAATTCGAATTGATGGAGTTTTGCTGAAATTTCATTGATATTATATACTGTTTATTTGATTTTTGGTGATATTATTATATCACAATTTTGGTTTTGCTATTTTGAATTACTAAAATTTACATGAAAGTAAATGTAAATTTTGTTTTACGTTACTCTTGTTGAATGAAAGTTTATTTTTATTAATTTTTGCTTATTTAGTTAAATACGTAATTTTAATTTAAACAAATAGGATATTTATGACACTTTGAATAGGTTTCTTTTTTTGTAATAGATATTCGAAAATTTTAATGTTTTTAGAACAATGAAAAGCCGAGGAAAACTCATGTTAGAGATGCTAAACACTGAAAAAGAGGTTCCTGATCCTCCAGCAGCATTGGAGGCTTTAAGACACTTGTCCACGGGTATCATAAATCTCAATAGTGTAGAGGAGTCTGAGTTGCCGGCTGAGGGAAGGATAGTTTCATATATGCACAATGCTGGATGGCAAAACAGTGAATTTTTTAACAGAAACCAAAAGTTCACAAGCATGTAACGTCTGTAAAACCACGCCCACGTATATGAACGACTTAGAAAATATCAGGCAAAGAGTATGTAACGAAGATACTTATAAATTTGGGATTCCCATATTGCATGCTCATCTCAGATGCTTCGAATATTTATTGCATACCTATATCATATAAATTGGAGTTGCAACAATGGCAAGCTAGAGGCAAAGCACAGGAAAAAGTGAAAGAGCGAAAAAATAAAATCTGCAATGATTTTTATAAAGAAATGGGACTTGTTGTTGACCAACCAAAACAAGGAGGAGGCAACAGTAATGATGGGAACACAACACGAAAATTTTTTAAAAACCCCGAACTAGTTTCTCAAATCACAGGTGTGTCCAAAGAATTGATTGAAAGATTTGCAAATATTTTGTGCGTCATTTCTTGCGGACATTACATGGACGAAGATAAGTTTAGGACATATTGCATTGCCACAGCTGAAATGGCAATAAATGTATATGGATGGTACAAAATGCGTGCAAGTGTACATAAACTTTTAATTCACGGTGCTGACATTATTAAATCTCTGACTTTGCCCATAGGTCAATTGTCAGAAAATGTAATAGAATCAAGTCATAAAAATTATAAGAAATTGCGACAGTATATACACTCCCGGAAAATGTCCAGCACTAATTTGGATATTCTCCACTGGATGCTTATATCTTCGGATCCTGTCATGACTACTCACAGGGAAAAACCCAAGAAACGAAGAGAGAAATTTAATGACGTTGTAGTAGGAATGTTGCGGATACCTACATACCTATGTAGCATAGAGGTTGAGGATAAAGACAGTGAAGACTCCGATGATAATGACGACGATCACGATTAGTGTGTAGTGTAGCATAGATTGTAATTTAGGATACGTTAAGAACTTACAATTTTTTAATTTTTTTATTGTTGTATCATCTCGAAACTATACCTCTAGCTCCTAATAGTTATTAATAATAACTATTAGTCTAATTTGGTAATTATTAGACTGTAAAAAACTTACACTTTATTATTGGCATCGTAAATTGGCAATCCGGTCCTGTGTGCGGTGGCGGGGGATGGACGCTAGTCCCATCCCCAGGCCGGCGGCCCTATCTTTGGGCCGGGCTCTCCCAGTACCGCTCTGTTTTAGAGTGGACATGGGAGAGCCCCTTCTCGTCTCGCGGCTGCTGACGGGACCGAGGGTCAGACGGCTTCACCGCCCGGACTGCGAGGGAGTGGTCTTCTATAAAAACCTCCCAGAATCTCAAGTTGCTGCCGCACGGCAAAGAGATGCATGGCTGATGGGAAGTTCAGTCACTAGTGCGGCCCCCTCAGGGTACCTGGCGTCCCCCTGTTGTATTAGGCTTGCCCAGGTATAGGGATTTCTGCCCGGGTCGACCTTTATTTCTCCCATACTCGTGGGTCTAACTAAATATGGAACCTTCTATCAAATCAATTTAAAAAAAAAGACGTTTTGAATGTCGCGCACGCCTAGTTCTGCGCGATCGGAAGATGAGGAGTACGTGCCGTCGGAGCACTAAGGGGAAGTCGTGTCTTCGAATGCGATCCTGGAGAAAGCTCCACGCAAGCGGACGCGGTCAGCGCAGGAATCGGAGTCGGACGGCTCGAGCGAGGACGCGGTTCCGGCATCAAAAGTGGCGACAACAAGACGCGGACGCGGTCGTCCGGCCACCCACGACAAGTACGTGGTGCTGGGCCGGGCGAAAGCCGATCTTGCCGCCGCATTGCGGAAGGCTGACAAGGAGCAGCGCACGAACGACGAGGATTGCCACATTGCTGCGGCAGCCCAGAGAGTCGCTGCGGGACGGAAACAGCCTGCGATAGAGCCAGATGCCGAGGGCTTACCGGTGACTCAGCTGAAGACCCAGCTTGACGATGCCTTGGAGGCAATTCGTCTGGTGTCGAGGAAGTCGAAGGGTCTGAAGGGCACGTGCCAAAAGACCCCTTAAAGACTCCATCGAGGCCATACGGGAAATTGCGGAGCCTTCAGCCGATCGGCCAATGAGGAGGTCACAAAACTGCTGGCAGAAAATTCTCGGTTGGCACAGGAAGTGGCCGATCTCAGAAAACGATAGGAGTTTGAGAAGCGGCACGAACAGGCTGCTAACAAAACGGAGTCGGAGCCAGTGTTCCTGCCAAGCAAAAGGGCAGGAAAAAAGCAGGCGAAGCGCGCACCCGTAGCTCCTAAAGAGCGCCCTGCCGCTCCCAGAGAACAACCCGTTGCCACTGCACGCGAAGCCGACAACTGGGAGGTTGTCGGCCAGAAGAAAGTGGCAGGCAAACAAAAAGAAGGCGGCTAAGAAGGCGGCAAGGAAGCTCCAGGCCCCTCGCTCCACTGCAGTTGTTCTAACACTGCAACCGGCTGCTATCGAGCGAGGGACAACATACGTGGAGCTCCTTAAAAAGGCACGGGCGGCAATTGACCCCGGTAAATTGGGAATAACAGCAGGATTGCGGTGCCGGACTACCCAGACCGCCGCCCGCTTAATTATTGAAGTACCGGGTGTCGCTAGCGGCGACCAAGCGGACCGTCTGGCGGAAAGCCTCTGCAAGACTTTACAGGCAGATGACGTCCGCGTCTCCAGGCCGCAAAAATGCGTTGATGTACGCATAACGGGCCTGGAGGACTCTGTCACCAAAGAAGAGGTCGTCGCTGCCGTTGCCAAGACCGGAGCGTGCCCTGAAGATCAAGTCAGGAGCGGTGAAATTAAACAGGGCCGCTCCGGAATGGGACGGCCTTAATAATTAGCTGTCCCGTAGCCGCCGCCAATAAGCTAGCCGATGGCCGCCGAATTTTAGTGGGTTGGGTGTCTGCGCAGGTCAAGGTATTGGATCCCAGGTTTAGTCGGTATTCCGGGAGGTACATTATTCTGATTCCATCTTTTCTTTTACCCCGGCGAGTCCGACATAACCCCTCCGCCCGCCCCCGCGGAGGGGTATGCGTCAATGCACTCCCCCATGTAAAAAAATGAAAAAAAATTATGTGCCCCTCGGGACACAAAATCAAATGTGGCTTCAGAACGACAGATGTCCTGCACATTACGCAGTAATTGTACGAAATTATTTAAATAATACGTACCCCGATCGATGGATAGGGCGCTTGGGGCTAATTTTATGGCCACCACGATCACCAGACCCTTTGGACTTTTTTTACTGGGGCTGTATTAAAGAAAAGGTGTACAGTCAGGCAGTAACATCGATAGAAGAATTGCGAATGAGTATTCAGGAAGCGGCACGTAAAATAGAAGAAGCTAGTTATGCACGCCGAATTAAAAGATCATTTATTAGGCGACGTAGAGCGGGTATTGCGGCAGGTGGAGGACATTTTGAACATTTGGTGTAATCTGTTCAATAATTTTTTTAACTCTAAATAACATTGTTTTTTTTCTAATATGCCCCGATAGAGTTTGTGTATCAGGATATGCTTTACCTACTAACAATAACATCCTAATCGCACAATAACCTGCACGTGAAAGGGACTATCCCTTTCACGTGCAGCGAAGGTCTTTGTATTGCCGTCTTTGTTAGTTTTTTACCTGAGTAGGTACCCTTTTGAATTTGGACTATGCTTATTTTAACTAGTTGCAGATGTTCGCATGGATTATTTAAGAACACAAATAAAACTGTTCAAAATTAGAATCTTAATTGAATAAAATCAAAAACCGTTAAGATTTTTGATAAATCGTAATGCTGCTATTACTATGACATAATAGATTGGCTTGACATAAATAATTTAATTATTAATCTTTCGAAGACACATGTAATGCATTTCCATCAACGTCTACCCATTACAAATTTAACTGTATCATATCATAATGAAACCATTGACCAAGTAACTGTTACAAAATTTCTAGGCATACTAATGGATAATCAGCTAACATGGAAGCATCAAGCAGAAGCAGTGTGTAAACGGCTAAGCACTTCTGCATATCTGTTATACAGTGTGACCCGCGTTAAAGTGCAACCCCGAAAATGGGTGAAATTAGATCGAAAACTATCGACGAAAATGGGTCTAAAAAACTTCTAAATAAAAAACTAATTTTTTTATACGCCACTGAACATTTGTTTCCCGAATTTTGACCTCTATGTACAAATAAATTTATTCCTCCCAAACTAGCTGACCGATTTTGATGAAATAAACGACAAATCAATGCCAAGTATTTAGCGATGAGAATAAAACAAAAAAAAACAACAAAAAATGGCTTTAAATACTTCATTTTTTTAAATACTTGTGAAAAAAGTCACTATTTTTCACTGTTTTTTTCAATCAACTCAAATTTCTATGAAATAAACCCCTACATCTTGATTTGTTTTATAATTTATTATTATTCTTGACTGTATTAGCTTTCAAAAAAAAAAAATCAAACATTGTATCTCTAAAAATACAGGAGTTACGAATTTTTAAAGTTCACTACTCAGAATGGGCAAATCCAGGTAGAGACCCTGTTTTTATTCCTTTGTTATACCAGTGGTCGGCTGCTATTGTGTTCAATGCTTGGGGAAAAGGGAAGGGGTATTGGTACAGTCCGGCAGTCGCCCGCGCTAGTCCGCTCCGATCACATCGCTGCTGCTGTACGTCAGCTGTTGTTCTCGCATTAAAGTTACAGTTTTTCGTTGAGTTTTCGTTATTGACTACTTGTTACGTTTTTGTTATTGACTGTTTGTTACGTTACTCGACTGTTTTCGTGGTTGTGCTGGGTTGAGATGCCGCGATTAAATGCATTCTCCCCGCGAGAAATCGCTGACATCCATTATTATTATGGAATGTATGGTGGACGCACAACAGTCGCTCGATCGGCATACGTAAATGCATTTCCGAACAGACTTGCACCGTCGGCAAGAAACTTCCAGGAAGTTCATCGGAAGCTCTCCGACATCGGACTTGGATTACAACACACAAGACGTGAACAAGAATCCATTGTAATCGACACAGCGATAGAAGAAGCGGTTTTAAGTACCATTTTTGCCACTCCTACTATTAGTACGAGGCGTTTAGCTTTACTCCACGGCATATCACAAGCCTCAGCGTGGAGAATCTTGAAGAAAGAAGGTCTACATCCATATCATTATCAAAGAGTCCACGATTTGCACGGGGATATGGATTTCCAATCAAGGTGCGTTATGTCGATCTGGCTACAACGACAAATTCGTCGCAATCCACAATTTTTAAAAAAGATTTTATGGATGGATGAGTCGAAGTTCACCAGGAATGGCATCACGAACGCTAGGAATTTGCACGAGTGGACACATGATAATCCACATCTGAAGAGGGCCTCGTCATTCCAGGTGCAATTTTCAATAAATGTTTGGGCAGGTCTACTCGACGACATGTTGATAGGACCAGTAATTTTACCAGCGACATTAAATTCGGAACGATTCCTAACTTTATTAAGGGATGAGCTTTCCCGTCTGTTAGAGGATGTGCCGCTGGCATCGAGACAGGGCATGTACTTGCAAATGGACGGCTGCCCTGCTCACTACGGGCGCAATGTCCGTGAATTTTTAAATAATAATTATGCCAATCGCTGGATTGGGCGCGAAGGCCCAGTGGGCTAGCCAGCCCGCTCTCCTGATCTGACGCCGCTCGACTACTTTCTATGGGGCCACATGAAGCAAAAGGTGTACAGTGCACCTGTGAATTCAGAGGCTGAGCTTCATGACCGCATCATGAGGTGCGCTGAAGAATTGAAAAATGAACCGCAACTTATACGGAGGGCCACACAACACATATCATTACGCGTGGCAATGTGTTTGCAACAACGCGGAGCACATTTCGAAAACCTAATACATTATAATCTAAGTCAACAATAATTAATAATAAATCATTTTTTTTGATTAATTTTTGTTTTAGTTCAACTGTCAACTAAAACGGAATAAGCTCATTGGAAGCTTATTTCGTTTTGTTATACACCCCAAGCATTAAATACAATAGCAGCCGACCACTGGTATAACAAAGGAATAAAAAAAGGGTCTCTACCTGGATTTGCCCATTCTGAGTAGTGAACTTTAAAAATTCGTAACTCCTGTATTTTTAGAGATACAATGTTTGATTTTTTTTTTTTTTGAAAGCTAATACAGTCAAGAATAATAATAAATTATAAAACAAATCAAGATGTAGGGGTTTATTTCATAGAAATTTGAGTTGATTGAAAAAAACAGTGAAAAATAGTGACTTTTTTCACAAGTATTTAAAAAAATGAAGTATTTAAAGCCATTTTTTATTGTTTTTTTTTGTTTTATTCTCATCGCTAAATACTTGGCATTGATTTGTCGTTTATTTCATCAAAATCGGCCAGCTAGTTTGGGAGGAATAAATTTATTTGTACATAGAGGTCAAAATTCGGGAAACAAATGTTCAGTGGCGTATAAAAAAATTAGTTTTTTTTTTAGAAGTTTTTTAGACCCATTTTCGTCGATAGTTTTCGATCTAATTTCACCCATTTTCGGGGTTGCACTTTAACGCGGGTCACACTGTATAACCTTTCTAAAAAAGTAAATGTGTCTACTGTATTGACAGCATATCATGGTTTAGTAGCTTCGTTATTGAGATTTGGCATAATATTTTGGGGTAATTGCAGCTTGAGAGAACAAATTTTCAAAGCTCAAAAACGTTGTGTAAGGGCCGGGCCATGTGTGGATTGAAGATGACCGACAGTTGTGTTCCTAAATTTAAGTCTCTTAACCCTAGAGTGGGCGCGCTATGAGCATTTTGCCGCCCGCGCTAAAAAAACGGTTATAATTTTTAAAACAACTGCCCGTTAGGTTTGCGCTTTTTAGTAGCTGCCCCCACTCTCACTTGCAACGCGTGCCGAAAGGCGGGACGCCGTCAGTGCGCGGGGGACCGCTTGAGGAGCAAGTTGTTACAATCAGGTGTCACCGGGCGGCGAATCGCTCACCGCGCGCCCACTCACGTAAGTAATATTGTGTAATGTATTTTTGCAAACTTGAAGAGTAGACTATATTTTATGGTGCATTTATAATTAAAACTAAAAAAAAAACATTTTTGTTTTAGGATTTAAATATATCTATTAATAATAATAAACATGAATAACAAAATGGACTCTAAAATTGTGTCTTGGCTAGAGGAAACATCTGATTTTGAAGATGCTAGTACACATATTGTTGATGAATATGTGTCAGATAGTGATCGATCTAGTCATCATAGTGAGCACAACACGGAAACAGAACAGTCAGCAGAAAGCGACGCTTCTAACAAGAAAGTACCTTCGCCAATTGTTGTGCCTTCCGAAATACCACCTATTCGACACCAAAGGACATCCATTTCAGATATAAGTAGCCGTTCATCAGCGACTTTAGTATGCCATCAGCCTCGATCTCGCTGTCGTAAACGTAGACTACAAACAGGTGGTGATAAATCTCCAACACGTACGTCCAGTGATGATGATGAACCATTAGCGCAGCTCGTTCGCCTCAGGAATACCGTATTGTCCCCGCAGCCAAGTACGTCAGCTGAATCTCAACTTTTATCTGTTGCTCCAGCTTCTCAACGACGACCTACTAGAGTTCCGATGTACCATGGTAAAGATGGTACTAAATGGCTAATTCACCCTCCTTTACGACCGAATATCCGGACAAGACAGGAAAATATTGTTATCAACAGGCCCGGAGTCAAAGGCGAAGAAGCTTTGAATTGTCAAACACCCGTAGAATGTTTTCATTTATTTATTACCGACTCCATGCTTGATGATATTGTGTTATTTACTAATACATATATAAGAGCACATAAAGAAAAATTTTCTCGTGAGAGAGATGCAAAGGAGACGAATATAATCGAAGTAAAAGCTCTTATCGGATTGTTGCTTTATGGCTGGACTAAAAAAGATGAATCACGCAAACATTCAAGAAATGTGGGGAAATGATGGGACCGCCCCTGATGTTTTCAGGGCCACTATGTCGATAAAGAGGTTTTATTTTTTGCTTAGGCATCTGCGATTCGATGATATGAACACTAGAACAGAGCGTGCTACTCATGACAATATGGCAGCTATGCGAAATATTTTCGAATCATTTGTTACGAATTGTCAAAAACATTATCAAATCGGAGAATATTGTACTATAGACGAGATGCTGGAATCCTTCAGAGGCCGATGTAAGTTCCGGGTGTATATGGCTAATAAACCCGCCAAATATGGCATAAAAATTTATGCACTTGTTGATGCAAAGACATTTTACACCAGCAATTTAGAGGTGTATGCTGGGAAACAACCTCCAGGGCAGTTCAACATCGATAATTCAGTTACCGCTTTAGTAAAAAGATTATCTCGAAATATCCTCAACACTGGCCGCAATATCACTATGGATAACTTTTTTACTTCGATACCTCTTGCTGATCAGTTGCTAGCTGATAATAGAACGACCATTGTTGGAACTTTACGTAAAAATAAAAAAGAAATTCCACCAAATTTTCTGAACACCAAAGATCGGGCGAAACCGTCTTCTATGTTTGGATTTGGCGAGAAGAAAGTTTTGGTTTCTTATGTTCCAAACAAAAAGCAAAAGAAAATAGTACTACTATTGTCAACTTTGCATGACGATGATAAAATCGATGAAAACACCGGGCCTGCTGCAAAACCTGAAATAGTCACATTTTATAATAGTACTAAAGGTGGTGTTGATGTCGTTGATCAAATGAAGGAAGAATATTCTGTTGGGAGAATGACTCGCAGATGGCCAATGAGGTTGTTTTTTTCGATGATGAATATTGCTGGTATAAACAGTCAAATTATAAATAAAGCCAATTCTGAAAAATTGATGCTACGCCGAGAGTATTTGAAAGAAATTGCCATGGTACTTGTCAAGCAATATATGATCACAAGGTCTTCTATAGACACTTTAAATATTCCTCTGAGGAACCAAATTGCTCGCTTTGTACCAGCAGAACAATCATCTTCTCCAAAGAAGGAGGGCAAATGCAGTATATGTCCCTCAAAGAAAAACAGGCGCACGAAAAAAGGGTGTTCCAGGTGCCCAAAGTTACTGTGCAACGAACATTGCACATACCTTTGTGAAGACTGTTTTGATAAAGCATATCCTGTAGATTTAGAAAATATATAATTTTGTTTTTTTTCTCCTTTTTTTTAAGTATTAAAGAGTATTATGTAGGATAAGAGAAAAAAAGTCAATTTAAATATTACGTTTCCTAAAGTCTTTTGTAAACCAAAGTTTTTAAAACAGAGTTTAATAAATATGTTGATTTATCATTACTTAATGTTGTATTATTTAAATCCTGAGAAAATAAATTAATTAAATTGCTGTACTTCTAGTTAAAATGGTCAAAGTAAATGGGCGGCGAAATGCTCCCCACGCGCCCACTGACGTTTCGCAAAAAGACGCGCCCACTCTAGGGTTAAAATATTAACCTTTCCATCATTATATATATATGAGATGGCTGTTTTTGTAAAACTTAATAAGCACTATTACACAACTCTAGCAGAAAATAGAACAAGGCCTGTTAGGAGCCAATATAAAACCACACTACATGTAAACGCCCACAATACAGCTTTATTAAAGAAAAGTGTTTTTAACATGAGTATCATAATTTATAATAAAGTACCGGCCATTATAAAATATGCTCCGATTCAATTATTTAAAACTAAACTGACTGCATTGTTGCTGGAAAAATGTTATTATACCATAGATGACTTCTTAAAAGACATTTTGTAATTGTATTTTAATTCTGACATTTAAATTCCGACATCTTTTAATAAATAATAATACAATTTTTTTATATAAATATTTGCATGCCTAGTCTAAGGTAGATTGTATAAGGATCTGAAATTATGTTAACATCTGTATTCTATTTTGTACTTACAATCTATGCAAATAAATGATTTATTATTATTATTATTATTATTATTACTTAGTTCTTTTGCTTTTGTAACTACACTCGCGTGCAAGTAAATCGACTCAAGGCTCAAGTGCGCATAAAAAGTGATATAACTTAAAAATGCCTTATTTTACCTCTATATAACGTTTTACATAATTATAGCCTAGTAATTAGGCTTTAAAATGGTAGCATAATTCCAGTAATTTAAATAAACACATGTCCTTAGAATGCAACTGAACGCAACCTCCCATAATCTGCTCTGCGCTCTATACACAACTTGCGCGACACAACCCGCTATAAAAACTCCCTGTAATCGTTTTTTCTTATCAGTCGCTCACTAGACGTTGACCTGAACACATCTCTGCAAATTGAAGCCGTCATTTGAACCTCTAAATTTTGTAACAGTTACTTGGTCAATGGTTTCATTATGATATGATACAGTTAAATTTGTAATGGGTAGACGTTGATGGAAATGCATTACATGTGTCTTCGAAAGATTAATAATTAAATTATTTATGTATATAGTTTCTTCTTTCCTCTTGCATTATTACAAAATAAAATCGTACAGTACGTAAACGAAGGAAGCAAATGAACGACTACGAAGAATACACGGTGTGGCAGGGCCAGGTACTCGGCCAGGTACTCAGGTAAAACCGGTTGCGTTGGTTGCTCTAGCGCATTACTTGCTAAGTGCGAAAGGGATAGAAATAGTGTTATCTACAACTTGTGCGGGGTTATAGATGAATCATCATTAGTGTCGCATTAAGAATAGCTACTTGGATTTAAATAAATGCTGATGTTAAAAAAATAATAAATTATTATTATTTTTCATATAGTCATAACTTTTTACTGACAGCGTATTTTTATTTTGTCCCATACTGAATGTTACTTTCTATTTAATGGACTATAAGTCAATATAGGTCTCGTTAGTGGTGGATATTTGGACCACTTTTGTTCATTCTACTTTGTTTGAGAAATTATAGAAGAATATGACCATCGAAATGAGCACACTGTCCGCCAGTTGGGCGGCCCTCATTCGCAAGAAACACATGTTATATTTATCGTCGTTTGGTTTTATGATTGTAAATTTCTTTAGTAAAGAATTTTACAAAAGAAATTTTTAGTTTATCAAAAGAGCACAATGTTGGTCAAAAGTTTCAGGTTTTATCAAGGTCCACATGACTTTCTTCTAATCTTGTCCATCGGCATCAGATTGATCCGTGTCAGATTCACTTGTGTCTTCAGAATCAGGGTGAGAAGTTGGTATAAATTGTGTTACAGGACTACCAGGTGTTTGTAGTGTTGATTACCCATTTCAGGATATTTGCAACCTCTCTTAAATAAATATTTCTTGTGGCCCGGGTTATCAGTGAGATTAGTCTCATCATAATTTATGATACAATCAGGAGAGACACCTTTAATACATAGTATTTTCATAATGCGAAAAAAAATCTTCTATTACAACAGGTGAAATTTTGGCGCTCTCACTTGTGATATTTGATGCATTACGATTGGAAATTTCAGATTTATGCCTAATCATGAAATTTCGCGTCCAATCTACTCCAGGCATATTGTCTTTTAACCTCGTAACGCCCAAGCTATTTTCTGGTAAGACGTGCTAAACGCCCAATGTTCAATACAATGTACAATATATTCTAACACGGTTACCGCCCACGCACACTTGACTATTTTTTTTGGTGTAAAACTCAACCAGGTTTTTTTTTATTAATTTTCTGGGTTCTATGGCGTAGAATAGAGCATAGTGCTCCTAATTTTAAGTGTTTATATCATGTTCATTTTAATGTACATTGGGCGTTTATGTGATCTGACTTTATTAAAAACAATTTTTAGATCAAACTTATGTTTTATTGTTTTAATCAGTCTCACTGTTACAAATCAGCCTTATTTTCAACTAGAAAACAAAAGTAACTTAAATAATAAACTGTTATGTAAAATAAATCAAGTTTAACTCGAAAACTAGCATTTTCCTTCTTCATTTTTAGCTAGGAAATAAAAATAAACTAAAAAATAAGCTTCTATGAAATATAAATGAACTTTTAACTTAAATATTACCATTCTTCTTATTTAAAATATATCTTAAAATTATTCATTATTGCAGTGAAAATCAATAAAGCAGTTTCTTAATTTAGTTAGGCACAAGCTAATAGTGCAACCACGGCATTTAAATAATGTGCGGTTATAGTGACAATGACGGCATCGACCGACTTTTTCCTCCATGTAAGGCAAATGTTTCACTTCGCCTGCGTGGAAATTTTTATTTGGCACAGGTACAAATCCTTTTCTTCCAGTCCACTTCCGTGGAGGTTGCTCTTCAGGGTCTCTTTCTGAATCGCTCAATGAATAGATTGTATTGGAAGATTGTATGAAATGCTCACCTAGTTCCATTTTAAACATACGCAACTGTTGTATTTTTTTGGCCGGTACCGAAGCTTTGAGCTGGTCTTTTTTATATTGAAGCCAGGAGTTGGAAATAGCTAAATCAATCATAGCTGACATAAACCTTTGGGTCCATTTTCTGGTTCTGTACCTATTGGGACACACAGCCAAAAGACGGTCGGCTAAATCGACCCCTCCCATTTTCTGATTGTATTGTCTGACAACTTTGGGCCGTGGAACAGTCACGTAAACTTTATTTTCCTTGCACCAGCGACGACAGGTATCTGCTTCAGAATTTGCCTCCACAGAAGATAAAAACAAGACTGGCTTATTATCATACCATTTCGTAAAGGCTAACTGGCTATCGTTTCGGACTACAACTTGACTGCTTCCTCGTCCTTGATTCTTTAAATCTCTGTCGCTAACGAGCAATGGGCGCACTCCAGCAGGAATTCTATTTTTCATGACTGTTCCAGTCCCCCTGATGCCTCTCTGTTTTAACTCGTCTAACAATCTTTCTGATGTGAAATACCTGTCAAAGTATATCACATGGCCCTGAACCAGATTCTTCGACAGCGTAAGGACAGCCTTCTCTCCTAAGCCAAAATTGGTATTTTCATATTCGGGATATGTCGTTTTTCCTTGATAGACATGAAAATCACAAACAGTACCATCAGGATTTGCCAAAACGAAAGCCTTTAGACCAACTGGATTTGGCTTACCCGGACAGTACTGCTTGATTGCACATGACCCAGTAAAGGGTATAATCATTTCGTCTAATGAAAGCCACTGCTCTTTCTCCTGTTTTTGGCAAGTATTCTGTATCTGATCAATTAAAGGGCGCATCTTCCATAGTTTGTCTGAAACTCTGATTTCCGGTGCAACATCAGGGTCAAAAACCACTTTTAACGAGTTTCTTAGCATTAAAAATCGGTTTCTCGACATATTGTCTGCTATGATTGCTATCCTCCATTTTTTTTCCCAATACATTCTTATCTGTGGGTAGTTGATAGCTGCCATCAAAAATGTGATACCCAAGTAAATATATAATTCTTCAGAAGACAAATACAAACTACGCCCCGTCTTTTCAATAGCAGTTTGGTTTGAGCTTGTCACAATGAGATCAATTAATTCCTTATTTAGGTATTGCTTCAAGTAATCGGGTTTTGAAAACCCCTCCGTATCGATCTCTAAATATGCTGGTTGTATCAATTCAGGTAAAATAGGGTCAAGGTCATTTACAGTCCAATTACCTGGTGCTGCTCCGCTAGGAGAAGGAGAGTTTTCGTCAGTGTCGTTTTCCTCATTTGGATTTTCTTCTATTTCTTGATGCCCTCTTACCCCACTTCCCCTTCTCGTTTCTCGTCCACGACTGCGTCTGTTTGTACCGCTACCTCGTCCTCTGCACCCTCTACGTTGTCCTCCTGCAAGCCTTCTTCCTTGTCCCCTACCACGTCCTCTTCCACTAACCAACGGTTCTTGACTTTCATCTTCAGAACTTGAACTTTCGCTTTTATCGCTGTCGCATTCTGGCGATCTTTCAGATGTGGGTTGGAATTCTGGATTACCAACATCTTCATCAGATGGTAAAAAATCTTCTATTTCAGATTCATCTAATAAATCCTCAATATCGTTTTCTCTGAGAGCTGAAAACAAAAATACAATTTTTAGCCAAGTAACTTAATATAAACGCCCATTGTACATTACAATGAACAACATTTTTTGAGCCAATATAGAAAATTAAATCTATGTGATTGATTCAAAATAACACAAATTCCTAAAAAAATGTATTGTAAATTTTGTTATTTTCTTATTTATAAAGCAAATTTCTCTAAGATTCTATAAATAAATTAAAATTTAAACTCACCTGTTCGCCGAGCCGGTCGCATGGTTGCAAAAATGGCGGAAGTAATCTAATTGTCTATGGATTAGTCCCAAATGTCAGCTGTCATATTTGCTTCTTATGAATCCACCAATCACAACATTCCGGTATAATTTCAGCTGGCGCGAAAATTTAAAATAAAATCACCATCACAATTAAATGTACATCGTATTGTACATTGGGCGTTTATATGGTGAATTATTTTTTAAGTCCGGGCTGGAATGCTAAATGTTACTTTGTACAATACAGTGTACATTGGGCGTTACGAGGTTAAGAATAGCTACTTGGATTTAAATAAATGCTGATGTTAAAAAAATAATAAATTATTATTATTTTTCATATAGTCATAACTTTTTACTGACAGCGTATTTTTATTTTGTCCCATACTGAATGTTACTTTCTATTTAATGGACTATAAGTCAATATAGGTCTCGTTAGTGGTGGATATTTGGACCACTTTTGTTCATTCTACTTTGTTTGAGAAATTATAGAAGAATATGACCATCGAAATGAGCACACTGTCCGCCAGTTGGGCGGCCCTCATTCGCAAGAAACATATGTTATATCGTCGTTTGGTTTTATGATTGTAAATTTCTTTAGTAAAGAATTTTACAAAAGAAATTTTTAGTTTATCAAAAGAGCACAATGTTGGTCAAAAGTTTCAGGTTTTATCAAGGTCCACATGACTTTCTTCTAATCTTGTCCATCGGCATCAGATTGATCCGTGTCAGATTCACTTGTGTCTTCAGAATCAGGGTGAGAAGTTGGTATAAATTGTGTTACAGGACTACCAGGTGTTTGTAGTGTTGATTACCCATTTCAGGATATTTGCAACCTCTCTTAAATAAATATTTCTTGTGGCCCGGGTTATCAGTGAGATTAGTCTCATCATAATTTATGATACAATCAGGAGAGACACCTTTAATACATAGTATTTTCATAATGCGAAAAAAAATCTTCTATTACAACAGGTGAAATTTTGGCGCTCTCACTTGTGATATTTGATGCATTACGATTGGAAATTTCAGATTTATGCCTAATCATGAAATTTCGCGTCCAATCTACTCCAGGCATATTGTCTTTTAACCTCGTAACGCCCAAGCTATTTTCTGGTAAGACGTGCTAAACGCCCAATGTTCAATACAATGTACAATATATTCTAACACGGTTACCGCCCACGCACACTTGACTATTTTTTAGCCCTTTATTTTTGTAACCAAAAATTAGTGCCTTAACACATTTTTTTATATTGAAGGGTTCTAAAATATAAAACTGAATTAATAATTTGACCATTTTTTTGCAACAGATATCATTTACAGGTAGTTTTGTTCTGGGGTATGTCATACCCCACCACATGCTCGATGTAATATTTTGTCACCACACTCCCGCCGGGTTAAAGTTAATATTTCGAAATACTTTGTTTTATTGGTATTATCTTCAAAAAACTAAATAATGCATTAGTTTTTTTGATTACAAGTAGCATCAGGATTATATTATACAAAAGTATATAAAACATAATTACAAAAATCATAACATCGAATCTATAGGTGAATAAAGGCGCAATAGCTTAGAACGAGGATCCTATTTTACAAAAAAATTCTTTGAAAAGGAAGGTATGCATTTGTTACAAAAATATCTTGCCGACGTTTTGAGACGAATAAAGACGTGAAAAGTAACGCTAAAAATCATTAAACCCATTAAAGGGTGAACAAAAATGTTTTAAAGTTTTTGCTATTTTTTACTGAATGTGTGAGCTTGTGACGTTTGTTATTAATATGAACAGATAGTGGTTTTTTATACCTACTTTCATTTAACACATATAATGCCGTACTAACAAATGAACTAACTGTATTTTTTTTTTTGTAAAATACGGTCATGGAATGTGAGGAATGTCTTAATTCACTATTTTCGTTACATTTTACATAATGTAATAGTGAAATAAATAAATAAATAATGGTGGCTGCCATATATGGCTGACGCGGCGCCACTGTAATAAAATCCTCAATGGGGCCGCGTCAGCCATTTTGTCAGCCATATGATTTCAAAAGCGCGCGAAACAAACGCGTCGCTCGCCGCCGCCGGCGCCATTTTGATTGTTTAGCAGCCTGTGTTTGCCCCCCGCGCGTCATTTGTCGCTGTGCATCGAAGGAGACTGCAGTAAATAGTTGTTCAGTTAGTGATTTAGCAAGTTATTAGTTACTGATTTGTGATTTTCAACAAAAAATGGAAGATTTTGATGATGATTTGGACTACGAACTATCGCAATTAGATTTAACAGAGTATAATCAAGAATGTAACACATTATCAAATAGTGATGCTACACAAGTATTTGACGTTGATCTCGATGATACAGTATCAATCGCACGGACCAAAAATCATCATCGACGCCAGATTTTATCCGACAGTGAAGATGATCAGATTCCCGTGTTACCAACCTCACGAAATACTGAAGTATGGTTCAATCCGTTGGGTAAGCAACCAAGTATTATTCCATATACTGAATGTCCTGGGCTTAAGCCATTTTCATTGCGATCCAGCATGAGTTCAGCTAAACCAGCAGAATTTTATTCATTGCTAGTACCTGACAGTATATTCGAGTACATAGCCGAAGAAACAAATCGCTTTGCTTTACAAACCTTGAACAAAAGTGCAACAAAATCATACCGAATGCAGAAATGGATGCCAACAAATTGCCATGAAATTAAACGGTTCTTTGGCATTTTAATTTGGATGGGGATAGTGAAACTACCTCAACTATCTTTGTACTGGAGCACTAACAAATGTTTTGAACAGAAATTTGTCAAGTCCATTATGAGCCGAAATCGATTTGAACTCATTTTGAGGATGTTGCACTTTGCCAATAATGAAATAAATCACAATAAGGAGGACCGATTGTTTAAAGTTAGACACTTATTAGATATGCTAAATGCTAATTTTAAATGTCATTATACACCTAATCAAGAAATGTGTGTTGACGAAAGTCTAATCCCATTTCGTGGCCGCGTTATTTTTAGGCAATACAATAAAAATAAGCGACACAAATATGGGATAAAACTTTTTAAGCTGTGCTCAAACCCAGGATACACTGTAAAAGTGCAAGTTTATGCTGGCAAAAATTATGACAATGTCAATACTACTCCGACTAATGTTGTCCTTGCCTTGTGTGACGATTATCTAAATAAAGGACATACGGTTTGCACAGATAATTGGTATACCAGTTTGGATCTGGCACGAAAACTACTAGCGGGACAAACTCATCTCATAGGCACACTTAGAAAAAACAGACGAGGTTTACCTCAAACAGTTGTCCAAACAAAACTGAAGACAGGAGAATTCTCAGCTCAAGAAAATGACGACGGAATAACAATTATGAAATGGAAAGACAAGCGGGATGTACTGCTGCTGTCTACTAAGCACTCCGTAAGTTTCAGAAGAATAACTAAAAAAGGAAAAGAAAAAATTAAACCGAAGATTGTGGTAGATTATAATCATGCAAAATCAGCGGTTGATCTGTCAGACCAAATATCCTCTTACACAACCCCTCTTCGGAAGACAACGAAATGGCCCAAAAGATTGGCGATGGAGTTATTATTGAATACAGCGATTGTAAATTCATATATTTTATATAAATTAACAACCAAGAAGAAGCTCTCTGTCGTCCAGTTTAGAACCGCGTTGGTTGACTACCTCGTGCATACAGGAGTCCCGGAAACTAGTGCCTCCTCTAGACCTAGGCGAGTAAAGCATGAATTGAAGAAAAGGCAAGGATTGGCCTCTGCCTGTCGTAAATATTGTGTTAGGTGTTATAAAGAAAACTGTGCCCAATTTGGAAGAGTTCATGCTCGAAATAAAACCAAAAGAGTGGTAACATACTGCGAAGACTGCCCGAATGAGCCACACTATTGTATCAGCTGTTTCAATTTAAACCATAGATATGTTTGAGTTTAAACGTGTTTGAACATGATGATTGATGTAGAATTGATTTATTATTTTGCCAATGCCAACTTAAATATAAATAAAAGCAATTAAAACATTTACCTATAAATTTTATTTGCAAAAACCAACTATTTTTGTAATCACTCTTTTGTTTTCGAAACTTCCACTTACAAACTTGATATTTCTCAAAATGTAAGTAAAAGTGTCAATGCCATCATTACAGTTATAATTTACTAGGCCTTGTCAACCATACTACATATAGTTTAACATAAAAAACGTGGCTGACGACGAAAAATCGTGCTTTCAAAACAAGCATATTCCGTCAGCCACATATGGCTGACACGGCCCAATTGGTTTGGAAAATGTCAGCCATATGTGGCTGACAAGGCATTATATGTGTTAAGTTAGAAAACGTTTGTTTCATATCTGGTCCAGATGACAATTTATTACTCTTATATGCGAAAATGAGACTTTTGATTTAAGTTTTGATAAAAAATACCTAACCCATTTTTATAATTTTTACTATCATTATTTTGACTTGCTTTTATTCAACTTGAAAGCAAAATAAAAAAATTTAATTCAAAATACTGTGTTTATTTTTTTACTTTTCTCCAAGTCCGAAAAGGTAGTAGGTATGCCATAAAAAAATCAAAAAACCAAGTGGTTACAGGTGTTCATTAGGGCCGCGCCGGTCATATCATATGGTTTAATACGCAGCGTTGGCCATCTACGACGTGAACGGGCTTCGCAAATTAGGGTCTGCTATGCCGGTTATTTTGACACCCCAAGGCTCCAATGGGTTAGATGAGTTGCCGGTCATTTTGACCCACCATGGCGGTTAACGTGTTAAAAGACAATATGCCTGGAGTAGATTGGACGCGAAATTTCATGATTAGGCATAAATCTGAAATTTCCAATCGTAATGCATCAAATATCACAAGTGAGAGCGCCAAAATTTCACCTGTTGTAATAGAAGATTTTTTTTCGCATTATGAAAATACTACGAGGGTGCGTTTTTAAGTTCGCGGAATGGAGGGTATGGAAGGTGGTGGGGGTGCTTGTTTAGTCACTAACGTGTTTAGCAACTAATAATTAGTATATATACCGAGTATTATCATAATGAGGTCATTAGTCTTTGAACTATCGTCCCTCAAGCAACTCAATCTGGAAGAAATTGTGAAGTATGGAGAAAATCGAGTTCCGCGCCGTTATAAAGTTCCTTACCAAGCAAGGAAAAAATGTTCAAACCATTTTGGAAGAGATGTCATCTGTATACGGGGACTCTTGTCCAGGAAAAACCATGGTATACAAGTGGCACAACCTCTTTAAGCAAGGCAGGGAATCAATTGAAGACGATTCCCGGCCTGGGCGGTCTGTTGAGGTCACCACTCCAGATCTTATCGAAAAGATCGAAAAATTAATATTGGAGGATGCACGTTTGAAGAAAAAACAAATCGCAGAGATGGTTGGAGTATCTGAAACGACCATTTTCAAGGTTCTCCATGATCATCTCGGCATGACAAAAGTCAGTGCAAGATGGGTGCCTAGAATGCTCACACCGTCTCAAAAACAGAAGCGCGTCGAGTGTTCGCGTGCGTTTTTGAGCCAGTGTAATGAAGACAAGGATGGTTTTTTGGAGCGAATTGTTACTGGGGATGAAACTTGGGTTCATCACTATGAACCTGAGTCTAAACAAGATTCCATGCAGTGGCATAAAAAGGGTACACCACCGCCTAAGAAATTCAAGGTGTCGCAATCGGCGGGAAAGCACATGGCGACAGTTTTTTGGGACACAGAAGGAATTTTGTTGGTTGATTACAAAGAAAAAGGTGTTTCCATAACCGGAGAACACTACGCTTCAATTTTAGAGCAGTTAAAAGAGGCAATCAGAGAAAAAAGAAGAGGAAAATTGACCAAAGGTGTCCTGCTCTTGCACGACAATGCTCCTGTTCACAAGAGTCGAGTTGCATTGGCTGCTTTGCACAAGGTGGGCTTCGATATCATTGATCACCCACCTTATAGCCCAGACTTGGCTCCCAGCGACTATTATCTCTTTCCAAATCTGAAAAAAGAGCTTCGAGGAAAGAAATTTTCAACCGATGAAGAAGTGAAGGATGCAGTTTCGGCCTATTTTTCAGAGAATGACAAAACATTTTTTTATGAAGGTATTCATAAGTTAATTCATAGATCTGAGAAATGTATTAGGGTTTCAGGTGAATATATTGAAAAGGAAAAATAATTTTGTAATATTATTTCATCCCCTTCTATTCCATTCCGCGAACTTAAAAACGCACCCTCGTATGTATTAAAGGTGTCTCTCCTGATTGTATCATAAATTATGATGAGACTAATCTCACTGATAACCCGGGCCACAAGAAATATTTATTTAAGAGAGGTTGCAAATATCCTGAAATGGGTAATCAACACTACAAACACCTGGTAGTCCTGTAACACAATTTATACCAACTTCTCACCCTGATTCTGAAGACACAAGTGAATCTGACACGGATCAATCTGATGCCGATGGACAAGATTAGAAGAAAGTCATGTGGACCTTGATAAAACCTGAAACTTTTGACCAACATTGTGCTCTTTTGATAAACTAAAAATTTCTTTTGTAAAATTCTTTACTAAAGAAATTTACAATCATAAAACCAAACGACGATAAATATAACATGTGTTTCTTGAGAATGAGGGCCGCCCAACTGGCGGACAGTGTGCTCATTTCGATGGTCATATTCTTCTATAATTTCTCAAACAAAGTAGAATGAACAAAAGTGGTCCAAATATCCACCACTAACGAGACCTATATTGACTTATAGTCCATTATATAGAAAGTAACATTCAGTATGGGACAAAATAAAAATACGCTGTCAGTAAAAAGTTATGACTATATGAAAAATAATAATAATTTATTATTTTTTTAACATCAGCATTTATTTAAATCCAAGTAGCTATTCTTAACCTCGTAACGCCCAATGTACACTGTATTGTACAAAGTAACATTTAGCATTCCAGCCCGGACTTAAAAAATAATTCACCATATAAACGCCCAATGTACAATACGATGTACATTTAATTGTGATGGTGATTTTATTTTAAATTTTCGCGCCAGCTGAAATTATACCGGAATGTTGTGATTGGTGGATTCATAAGAAGCAAATATGACAGCTGACATTTGGGACTAATCCATAGACAATTAGATTACTTCCGCCATTTTTGCAACCATGCGACCGGCTCGGCGAACAGGTGAGTTTAAATTTTAATTTATTTATAGAATCTTAGAGAAATTTGCTTTATAAATAAGAAAATAACAAAATTTACAATACATTTTTTTAGGAATTTGTGTTATTTTGAATCAATCACATAGATTTAATTTTCTATATTGGCTCAAAAAATGTTGTTCATTGTAATATACAATGGGCGTTTATATTAAGTTACTTGGCTAAAAATTGTATTTTTGTTTTCAGCTCTCAGAGAAAACGATATTGAGGATTTATTAGATGAATCTGAAATAGAAGATTTTTTACCATCTGATGAAGATGTTGGTGATCCAGAATTCCAACCCACATCTGAAAGATCGCCAGAATGCGACAGCGATAAAAGCGAAAGTTCAAGTTCTGAAGATGAAAGTCAAGAACCGTTGGTTAGTGGAAGAGGACGTGGTAGGGGACAAGGAAGAAGGCTTGCAGGAGGACAACGTAGAGGGTGCAGAGGACGAGGTAGCGGTACAAACAGACGCAGTCGTGGACGAGAAACGAGAAGGGGAAGTGGGGTAAGAGGGCATCAAGAAATAGAAGAAAGGAGGAACACGACACTGACGAAAACTCTCCTTCTCCTAGCGGAGCAGCACCAGGTAATTGGACTGTAAATGACCTTGACCCTATTTTACCTGAATTGATACAACCAGCATATTTAGAGATCGATACGGAGGGGTTTTCAAAACCCGATTACTTGAAGCAATACCTAAATAAGGAATTAATTGATCTCATTGTGACAAGCTCAAACCAAACTGCTATTGAAAAGACGGGGCGTAGTTTGTATTTGTCTTCTGAAGAATTATATATTTACTTGGGTATCACATTTTTGATGGCAGCTATCAACTACCCACAGATAAGAATGTATTGGGAAAAAAAATGGAGGATAGCAATCATAGCAGACAATATGTCGAGAAACCGATTTTTAATGCTAAGAAACTCGTTAAAAGTGGTTTTTGACCCTGATGTTGCACCGGAAATCAGAGTTTCAGACAAACTATGGAAGATGCGCCCTTTAATTGATCAGATACAGAATACTTGCCAAAAACAGGAGAAAGAGCAGTGGCTTTCATTAGACGAAATGATTATACCCTTTACTGGGTCATGTGCAATCAAGCAGTACTGTCCGGGTAAGCCAAATCCAGTTGGTCTAAAGGCTTTCGTTTTGGCAAATCCTGATGGTACTGTTTGTGATTTTCATGTCTATCAAGGAAAAACGACATATCCCGAATATGAAAATACCAATTTTGGCTTAGGAGAGAAGGCTGTCCTTACGCTGTCGAAGAATCTGGTTCAGGGCCATGTGATATACTTTGACAGGTATTTCACATCAGAAAGATTGTTAGACGAGTTAAAACAGAGAGGCATCAGGGGGACTGGAACAGTCATGAAAAATAGAATTCCTGCTGGAGTGCGCCCATTGCTCGTTAGCGACAGAGATTTAAAGAATCAAGGACGAGGAAGCAGTCAAGTTGTAGTCCGAAACGATAGCCAGTTAGCCTTTACGAAATGGTATGATAATAAGCCAGTCTTGTTTTTATCTTCTGTGGAGGCAAATTCTGAAGCAGATACCTGTCGTCGCTGGTGCAAGGAAAATAAAGTTTACGTGACTGTTCCACGGCCCAAAGTTGTCAGACAATACAATCAGAAAATGGGAGGGGTCGATTTAGCCGACCGTCTTTTGGCTGTGTGTCCCAATAGGTACAGAACCAGAAAATGGACCCAAAGGTTTATGTCAGCTATGATTGATTTAGCTATTTCCAACTCCTGGCTTCAATATAAAAAAGACCAGCTCAAAGCTTCGGTACCGGCCAAAAAAATACAACAGTTGCGTATGTTTAAAATGGAACTAGGTGAGCATTTCATACAATCTTCCAATACAATCTATTCATTGAGCGATTCAGAAAGAGACCCTGAAGAGCAACCTCCACGGAAGTGGACTGGAAGAAAAGGATTTGTACCTGTGCCAAATAAAAATTTCCACGCAGGCGAAGTGAAACATTTGCCTTACATGGAGGAAAAAGTCGGTCGATGCCGTCATTGTCACTATAACCGCACATTATTTAAATGCCGTGGTTGCACTATTAGCTTGTGCCTAACTAAATTAAGAAACTGCTTTATTGATTTTCACTGCAATAATGAATAATTTTAAGATATATTTTAAATAAGAAGAATGGTAATATTTAAGTTAAAAGTTCATTTATATTTCATAGAAGCTTATTTTTTAGTTTATTTTTATTTCCTAGCTAAAAATGAAGAAGGAAAATGCTAGTTTTCGAGTTAAACTTGATTTATTTTACATAACAGTTTATTATTTAAGTTACTTTTGTTTTCTAGTTGAAAATAAGGCTGATTTGTAACAGTGAGACTGATTAAAACAATAAAACATAAGTTTGATCTAAAAATTGTTTTTAATAAAGTCAGATCACATAAACGCCCAATGTACATTAAAATGAACATGATATAAACACTTAAAATTAGGAGCACTATGCTCTATTCTACGCCATAGAACCCAGAAAATTAATAAAAAAAATCCTGGTTGAGTTTTACACCAAAAAAAATAGTCAAGTGTGCGTGGGCGGTAACCGTGTTAGAATATATTGTACATTGTATTGAACATTGGGCGTTTAGCACGTCTTACCAGAAAATAGCTTGGGCGTTACGAGGTTAAAAGACAATATGCCTGGAGTAGATTGGACGCGAAATTTCATGATTAGGCATAAATCTGAAATTTCCAATCGTAATGCATCAAATATCACAAGTGAGAGCGCCAAAATTTCACCTGTTGTAATAGAAGATTTTTTTTCGCATTATGAAAATACTATGTATTAAAGGTGTCTCTCCTGATTGTATCATAAATTATGATGAGACTAATCTCACTGATAACCCGGGCCACAAGAAATATTTATTTAAGAGAGGTTGCAAATATCCTGAAATGGGTAATCAACACTACAAACACCTGGTAGTCCTGTAACACAATTTATACCAACTTCTCACCCTGATTCTGAAGACACAAGTGAATCTGACACGGATCAATCTGATGCCGATGGACAAGATTAGAAGAAAGTCATGTGGACCTTGATAAAACCTGAAACTTTTGACCAACATTGTGCTCTTTTGATAAACTAAAAATTTCTTTTGTAAAATTCTTTACTAAAGAAATTTACAATCATAAAACCAAACGACGATAAATATAACATGTGTTTCTTGAGAATGAGGGCCGCCCAACAGAAGGAGCAGTGGCTTTCATTAGACGAAATGATTATACCCTTTACTGGGTCATGTGCAATCAAGCAGTACTGTCCGGGTAAGCCAAATCCAGTTGGTCTAAAGGCTTTCGTTTTGGCAAATCCTGATGGTACTGTTTGTGATTTTCATGTCTATCAAGGAAAAACGACATATCCCGAATATGAAAATACCAATTTTGGCTTAGGAGAGAAGGCTGTCCTTACGCTGTCGAAGAATCTGGTTCAGGGCCATGTGATATACTTTGACAGGTATTTCACATCAGAAAGATTGTTAGACGAGTTAAAACAGAGAGGCATCAGGGGGACTGGAACAGTCATGAAAAATAGAATTCCTGCTGGAGTGCGCCCATTGCTCGTTAGCGACAGAGATTTAAAGAATCAAGGACGAGGAAGCAGTCAAGTTGTAGTCCGAAACGATAGCCAGTTAGCCTTTACGAAATGGTATGATAATAAGCCAGTCTTGTTTTTATCTTCTGTGGAGGCAAATTCTGAAGCAGATACCTGTCGTCGCTGGTGCAAGGAAAATAAAGTTTACGTGACTGTTCCACGGCCCAAAGTTGTCAGACAATACAATCAGAAAATGGGAGGGGTCGATTTAGCCGACCGTCTTTTGGCTGTGTGTCCCAATAGGTACAGAACCAGAAAATGGACCCAAAGGTTTATGTCAGCTATGATTGATTTAGCTATTTCCAACTCCTGGCTTCAATATAAAAAAGACCAGCTCAAAGCTTCGGTACCGGCCAAAAAAATACAACAGTTGCGTATGTTTAAAATGGAACTAGGTGAGCATTTCATACAATCTTCCAATACAATCTATTCATTGAGCGATTCAGAAAGAGACCCTGAAGAGCAACCTCCACGGAAGTGGACTGGAAGAAAAGGATTTGTACCTGTGCCAAATAAAAATTTCCACGCAGGCGAAGTGAAACATTTGCCTTACATGGAGGAAAAAGTCGGTCGATGCCGTCATTGTCACTATAACCGCACATTATTTAAATGCCGTGGTTGCACTATTAGCTTGTGCCTAACTAAATTAAGAAACTGCTTTATTGATTTTCACTGCAATAATGAATAATTTTAAGATATATTTTAAATAAGAAGAATGGTAATATTTAAGTTAAAAGTTCATTTATATTTCATAGAAGCTTATTTTTTAGTTTATTTTTATTTCCTAGCTAAAAATGAAGAAGGAAAATGCTAGTTTTCGAGTTAAACTTGATTTATTTTACATAACAGTTTATTATTTAAGTTACTTTTGTTTTCTAGTTGAAAATAAGGCTGATTTGTAACAGTGAGACTGATTAAAACAATAAAACATAAGTTTGATCTAAGAATTGTTTTTAATAAAGTCAGATCACATAAACGCCCAATGTACATTAAAATGAACATGATATAAACACTTAAAATTAGGAGCACTATGCTCTATTCTACGCCATAGAACCCAGAAAATTAATAAAAAAAATCCTGGTTGAGTTTTACACCAAAAAAAATAGTCAAGTGTGCGTGGGCGGTAACCGTGTTAGAATATATTGTACATTGTATTGAACATTGGGCGTTTAGCACGTCTTACCAGAAAATAGCTTGGGCGTTACGAGGTTAAAAGACAATATGCCTGGAGTAGATTGGACGCGAAATTTCATGATTAGGCATAAATCTGAAATTTCCAATCGTAATGCATCAAATATCACAAGTGAGAGCGCCAAAATTTCACCTGTTGTAATAGAAGATTTTTTTTCGCATTATGAAAATACTATGTATTAAAGGTGTCTCTCCTGATTGTATCATAAATTATGATGAGACTAATCTCACTGATAACCCGGGCCACAAGAAATATTTATTTAAGAGAGGTTGCAAATATCCTGAAATGGGTAATCAACACTACAAACACCTGGTAGTCCTGTAACACAATTTATACCAACTTCTCACCCTGATTCTGAAGACACAAGTGAATCTGACACGGATCAATCTGATGCCGATGGACAAGATTAGAAGAAAGTCATGTGGACCTTGATAAAACCTGAAACTTTTGACCAACATTGTGCTCTTTTGATAAACTAAAAATTTCTTTTGTAAAATTCTTTACTAAAGAAATTTACAATCATAAAACCAAACGACGATAAATATAACATGTGTTTCTTGAGAATGAGGGCCGCCCAACAGAAAGAGCAGTGGCTTTCATTAGACGAAATGATTATACCCTTTACTGGGTCATGTGCAATCAAGCAGTACTGTCCGGGTAAGCCAAATCCAGTTGGTCTAAAGGCTTTCGTTTTGGCAAATCCTGATGGTACTGTTTGTGATTTTCATGTCTATCAAGGAAAAACGACATATCCCGAATATGAAAATACCAATTTTGGCTTAGGAGAGAAGGCTGTCCTTACGCTGTCGAAGAATCTGGTTCAGGGCCATGTGATATACTTTGACAGGTATTTCACATCAGAAAGATTGTTAGACGAGTTAAAACAGAGAGGCATCAGGGGGACTGGAACAGTCATGAAAAATAGAATTCCTGCTGGAGTGCGCCCATTGCTCGTTAGCGACAGAGATTTAAAGAATCAAGGACGAGGAAGCAGTCAAGTTGTAGTCCGAAACGATAGCCAGTTAGCCTTTACGAAATGGTATGATAATAAGCCAGTCTTGTTTTTATCTTCTGTGGAGGCAAATTCTGAAGCAGATACCTGTCGTCGCTGGTGCAAGGAAAATAAAGTTTACGTGACTGTTCCACGGCCCAAAGTTGTCAGACAATACAATCAGAAAATGGGAGGGGTCGATTTAGCCGACCGTCTTTTGGCTGTGTGTCCCAATAGGTACAGAACCAGAAAATGGACCCAAAGGTTTATGTCAGCTATGATTGATTTAGCTATTTCCAACTCCTGGCTTCAATATAAAAAAGACCAGCTCAAAGCTTCGGTACCGGCCAAAAAAATACAACAGTTGCGTATGTTTAAAATGGAACTAGGTGAGCATTTCATACAATCTTCCAATACAATCTATTCATTGAGCGATTCAGAAAGAGACCCTGAAGAGCAACCTCCACGGAAGTGGACTGGAAGAAAAGGATTTGTACCTGTGCCAAATAAAAATTTCCACGCAGGCGAAGTGAAACATTTGCCTTACATGGAGGAAAAAGTCGGTCGATGCCGTCATTGTCACTATAACCGCACATTATTTAAATGCCGTGGTTGCACTATTAGCTTGTGCCTAACTAAATTAAGAAACTGCTTTATTGATTTTCACTGCAATAATGAATAATTTTAAGATATATTTTAAATAAGAAGAATGGTAATATTTAAGTTAAAAGTTCATTTATATTTCATAGAAGCTTATTTTTTAGTTTATTTTTATTTCCTAGCTAAAAATGAAGAAGGAAAATGCTAGTTTTCGAGTTAAACTTGATTTATTTTACATAACAGTTTATTATTTAAGTTACTTTTGTTTTCTAGTTGAAAATAAGGCTGATTTGTAACAGTGAGACTGATTAAAACAATAAAACATAAGTTTGATCTAAGAATTGTTTTTAATAAAGTCAGATCACATAAACGCCCAATGTACATTAAAATGAACATGATATAAACACTTAAAATTAGGAGCACTATGCTCTATTCTACGCCATAGAACCCAGAAAATTAATAAAAAAAATCCTGGTTGAGTTTTACACCAAAAAAAATAGTCAAGTGTGCGTGGGCGGTAACCGTGTTAGAATATATTGTACATTGTATTGAACATTGGGCGTTTAGCACGTCTTACCAGAAAATAGCTTGGGCGTTACGAGGTTAAAAGACAATATGCCTGGAGTAGATTGGACGCGAAATTTCATGATTAGGCATAAATCTGAAATTTCCAATCGTAATGCATCAAATATCACAAGTGAGAGCGCCAAAATTTCACCTGTTGTAATAGAAGATTTTTTTTCGCATTATGAAAATACTATGTATTAAAGGTGTCTCTCCTGATTGTATCATAAATTATGATGAGACTAATCTCACTGATAACCCGGGCCACAAGAAATATTTATTTAAGAGAGGTTGCAAATATCCTGAAATGGGTAATCAACACTACAAACACCTGGTAGTCCTGTAACACAATTTATACCAACTTCTCACCCTGATTCTGAAGACACAAGTGAATCTGACACGGATCAATCTGATGCCGATGGACAAGATTAGAAGAAAGTCATGTGGACCTTGATAAAACCTGAAACTTTTGACCAACATTGTGCTCTTTTGATAAACTAAAAATTTCTTTTGTAAAATTCTTTACTAAAGAAATTTACAATCATAAAACCAAACGACGATAAATATAACATGTGTTTCTTGAGAATGAGGGCCGCCCAACTGGCGGACAGTGTGCTCATTTCGATGGTCATATTCTTCTATAATTTCTCAAACAAAGTAGAATGAACAAAAGTGGTCCAAATATCCACCACTAACGAGACCTATATTGACTTATAGTCCATTATATAGAAAGTAACATTCAGTATGGGACAAAATAAAAATACGCTGTCAGTAAAAAGTTATGACTATATGAAAAATAATAATAATTTATTATTTTTTTAACATCAGCATTTATTTAAATCCAAGTAGCTATTCTTAACCTCGTAACGCCCAATGTACACTGTATTGTACAAAGTAACATTTAGCATTCCAGCCCGGACTTAAAAAATAATTCACCATATAAACGCCCAATGTACAATACGATGTACATTTAATTGTGATGGTGATTTTATTTTAAATTTTCGCGCCAGCTGAAATTATACCGGAATGTTGTGATTGGTGGATTCATAAGAAGCAAATATGACAGCTGACATTTGGGACTAATCCATAGACAATTAGATTACTTCCGCCATTTTTGCAACCATGCGACCGGCTCGGCGAACAGGTGAGTTTAAATTTTAATTTATTTATAGAATCTTAGAGAAATTTGCTTTATAAATAAGAAAATAACAAAATTTACAATACATTTTTTTAGGAATTTGTGTTATTTTGAATCAATCACATAGATTTAATTTTCTATATTGGCTCAAAAAATGTTGTTCATTGTAATATACAATGGGCGTTTATATTAAGTTACTTGGCTAAAAATTGTATTTTTGTTTTCAGCTCTCAGAGAAAACGATATTGAGGATTTATTAGATGAATCTGAAATAGAAGATTTTTTACCATCTGATGAAGATGTTGGTGATCCAGAACTCCAACCCACATCTGAAAGATCGCCAGAATGCGACAGCGATAAAAGCGAAAGTTCAAGTTCTGAAGATGAAAGTCAAGAACCGTTGGTTAGTGGAAGAGGACGTGGTAGGGGACAAGGAAGAAGGCTTGCAGGAGGACAACGTAGAGGGTGCAGAGGACGAGGTAGCGGTACAAACAGACGCAGTCGTGGACGAGAAACGAGAAGGGGAAGTGGGGTAAGAGGGCATCAAGAAATAGAAGAAAATCCAAATGAGGAAAACGACACTGACGAAAACTCTCCTTCTCCTAGCGGAGCAGCACCAGGTAATTGGACTGTAAATGACCTTGACCCTATTTTACCTGAATTGATACAACCAGCATATTTAGAGATCGATACGGAGGGGTTTTCAAAACCCGATTACTTGAAGCAATACCTAAATAAGGAATTAATTGATCTCATTGTGACAAGCTCAAACCAAACTGCTATTGAAAAGACGGGGCGTAGTTTGTATTTGTCTTCTGAAGAATTATATATTTACTTGGGTATCACATTTTTGATGGCAGCTATCAACTACCCACAGATAAGAATGTATTGGGAAAAAAATGGAGGATAGCAATCATAGCAGACAATATGTCGAGAAACCGATTTTTAATGCTAAGAAACTCGTTAAAAGTGGTTTTTGACCCTGATGTTGCACCGGAAATCAGAGTTTCAGACAAACTATGGAAGATGCGCCCTTTAATTGATCAGATACAGAATACTTGCCAAAAACAGGAGAAAGAGCAGTGGCTTTCATTAGACTACTGTCCGGGTAAGCCAAATCCAGTTGGTCTAAAGGCTTTCGTTTTGGCAAATCCTGATGGTACTGTTTGTGATTTTCATGTCTATCAAGGAAAAACGACATATCCCGAATATGAAAATACCAATTTTGGCTTAGGAGAGAAGGCTGTCCTTACGCTGTCGAAGAATCTGGTTCAGGGCCATGTGATATACTTTGACAGGTATTTCACATCAGAAAGATTGTTAGACGAGTTAAAACAGAGAGGCATCAGGGGGACTGGAACAGTCATGAAAAATAGAATTCCTGCTGGAGTGCGCCCATTGCTCGTTAGCGACAGAGATTTAAAGAATCAAGGACGAGGAAGCAGTCAAGTTGTAGTCCGAAACGATAGCCAGTTAGCCTTTACGAAATGGTATGATAATAAGCCAGTCTTGTTTTTATCTTCTGTGGAGGCAAATTCTGAAGCAGATACCTGTCGTCGCTGGTGCAAGGAAAATAAAGTTTACGTGACTGTTCCACGGCCCAAAGTTGTCAGACAATACAATCAGAAAATGGGAGGGGTCGATTTAGCCGACCGTCTTTTGGCTGTGTGTCCCAATAGGTACAGAACCAGAAAATGGACCCAAAGGTTTATGTCAGCTATGATTGATTTAGCTATTTCCAACTCCTGGCTTCAATATAAAAAAGACCAGCTCAAAGCTTCGGTACCGGCCAAAAAAATACAACAGTTGCGTATGTTTAAAATGGAACTAGGTGAGCATTTCATACAATCTTCCAATACAATCTATTCATTGAGCGATTCAGAAAGAGACCCTGAAGAGCAACCTCCACGGAAGTGGACTGGAAGAAAAGGATTTGTACCTGTGCCAAATAAAAATTTCCACGCAGGCGAAGTGAAACATTTGCCTTACATGGAGGAAAAAGTCGGTCGATGCCGTCATTGTCACTATAACCGCACATTATTTAAATGCCGTGGTTGCACTATTAGCTTGTGCCTAACTAAATTAAGAAACTGCTTTATTGATTTTCACTGCAATAATGAATAATTTTAAGATATATTTTAAATAAGAAGAATGGTAATATTTAAGTTAAAAGTTCATTTATATTTCATAGAAGCTTATTTTTTAGTTTATTTTTATTTCCTAGCTAAAAATGAAGAAGGAAAATGCTAGTTTTCGAGTTAAACTTGATTTATTTTACATAACAGTTTATTATTTAAGTTACTTTTGTTTTCTAGTTGAAAATAAGGCTGATTTGTAACAGTGAGACTGATTAAAACAATAAAACATAAGTTTGATCTAAAAATTGTTTTTAATAAAGTCAGATCACATAAACGCCCAATGTACATTAAAATGAACATGATATAAACACTTAAAATTAGGAGCACTATGCTCTATTCTACGCCATAGAACCCAGAAAATTAATAAAAAAAATCCTGGTTGAGTTTTACACCAAAAAAAATAGTCAAGTGTGCGTGGGCGGTAACCGTGTTAGAATATATTGTACATTGTATTGAACATTGGGCGTTTAGCACGTCTTACCAGAAAATAGCTTGGGCGTTACGAGGTTAAAAGACAATATGCCTGGAGTAGATTGGACGCGAAATTTCATGATTAGGCATAAATCTGAAATTTCCAATCGTAATGCATCAAATATCACAAGTGAGAGCGCCAAAATTTCACCTGTTGTAATAGAAGATTTTTTTTCGCATTATGAAAATACTATGTATTAAAGGTGTCTCTCCTGATTGTATCATAAATTATGATGAGACTAATCTCACTGATAACCCGGGCCACAAGAAATATTTATTTAAGAGAGGTTGCAAATATCCTGAAATGGGTAATCAACACTACAAACACCTGGTAGTCCTGTAACACAATTTATACCAACTTCTCACCCTGATTCTGAAGACACAAGTGAATCTGACACGGATCAATCTGATGCCGATGGACAAGATTAGAAGAAAGTCATGTGGACCTTGATAAAACCTGAAACTTTTGACCAACATTGTGCTCTTTTGATAAACTAAAAATTTCTTTTGTAAAATTCTTTACTAAAGAAATTTACAATCATAAAACCAAACGACGATAAATATAACATGTGTTTCTTGAGAATGAGGGCCGCCCAACAGAAAGAGCAGTGGCTTTCATTAGACGAAATGATTATACCCTTTACTGGGTCATGTGCAATCAAGCAGTACTGTCCGGGTAAGCCAAATCCAGTTGGTCTAAAGGCTTTCGTTTTGGCAAATCCTGATGGTACTGTTTGTGATTTTCATGTCTATCAAGGAAAAACGACATATCCCGAATATGAAAATACCAATTTTGGCTTAGGAGAGAAGGCTGTCCTTACGCTGTCGAAGAATCTGGTTCAGGGCCATGTGATATACTTTGACAGGTATTTCACATCAGAAAGATTGTTAGACGAGTTAAAACAGAGAGGCATCAGGGGGACTGGAACAGTCATGAAAAATAGAATTCCTGCTGGAGTGCGCCCATTGCTCGTTAGCGACAGAGATTTAAAGAATCAAGGACGAGGAAGCAGTCAAGTTGTAGTCCGAAACGATAGCCAGTTAGCCTTTACGAAATGGTATGATAATAAGCCAGTCTTGTTTTTATCTTCTGTGGAGGCAAATTCTGAAGCAGATACCTGTCGTCGCTGGTGCAAGGAAAATAAAGTTTACGTGACTGTTCCACGGCCCAAAGTTGTCAGACAATACAATCAGAAAATGGGAGGGGTCGATTTAGCCGACCGTCTTTTGGCTGTGTGTCCCAATAGGTACAGAACCAGAAAATGGACCCAAAGGTTTATGTCAGCTATGATTGATTTAGCTATTTCCAACTCCTGGCTTCAATATAAAAAAGACCAGCTCAAAGCTTCGGTACCGGCCAAAAAAATACAACAGTTGCGTATGTTTAAAATGGAACTAGGTGAGCATTTCATACAATCTTCCAATACAATCTATTCATTGAGCGATTCAGAAAGAGACCCTGAAGAGCAACCTCCACGGAAGTGGACTGGAAGAAAAGGATTTGTACCTGTGCCAAATAAAAATTTCCACGCAGGCGAAGTGAAACATTTGCCTTACATGGAGGAAAAAGTCGGTCGATGCCGTCATTGTCACTATAACCGCACATTATTTAAATGCCGTGGTTGCACTATTAGCTTGTGCCTAACTAAATTAAGAAACTGCTTTATTGATTTTCACTGCAATAATGAATAATTTTAAGATATATTTTAAATAAGAAGAATGGTAATATTTAAGTTAAAAGTTCATTTATATTTCATAGAAGCTTATTTTTTAGTTTATTTTTATTTCCTAGCTAAAAATGAAGAAGGAAAATGCTAGTTTTCGAGTTAAACTTGATTTATTTTACATAACAGTTTATTATTTAAGTTACTTTTGTTTTCTAGTTGAAAATAAGGCTGATTTGTAACAGTGAGACTGATTAAAACAATAAAACATAAGTTTGATCTAAAAATTGTTTTTAATAAAGTCAGATCACATAAACGCCCAATGTACATTAAAATGAACATGATATAAACACTTAAAATTAGGAGCACTATGCTCTATTCTACGCCATAGAACCCAGAAAATTAATAAAAAAAATCCTGGTTGAGTTTTACACCAAAAAAAATAGTCAAGTGTGCGTGGGCGGTAACCGTGTTAGAATATATTGTACATTGTATTGAACATTGGGCGTTTAGCACGTCTTACCAGAAAATAGCTTGGGCGTTACGAGGTTAAAAGACAATATGCCTGGAGTAGATTGGACGCGAAATTTCATGATTAGGCATAAATCTGAAATTTCCAATCGTAATGCATCAAATATCACAAGTGAGAGCGCCAAAATTTCACCTGTTGTAATAGAAGATTTTTTTTCGCATTATGAAAATACTATGTATTAAAGGTGTCTCTCCTGATTGTATCATAAATTATGATGAGACTAATCTCACTGATAACCCGGGCCACAAGAAATATTTATTTAAGAGAGGTTGCAAATATCCTGAAATGGGTAATCAACACTACAAACACCTGGTAGTCCTGTAACACAATTTATACCAACTTCTCACCCTGATTCTGAAGACACAAGTGAATCTGACACGGATCAATCTGATGCCGATGGACAAGATTAGAAGAAAGTCATGTGGACCTTGATAAAACCTGAAACTTTTGACCAACATTGTGCTCTTTTGATAAACTAAAAATTTCTTTTGTAAAATTCTTTACTAAAGAAATTTACAATCATAAAACCAAACGACGATAAATATAACATGTGTTTCTTGAGAATGAGGGCCGCCCAACTGGCGGACAGTGTGCTCATTTCGATGGTCATATTCTTCTATAATTTCTCAAACAAAGTAGAATGAACAAAAGTGGTCCAAATATCCACCACTAACGAGACCTATATTGACTTATAGTCCATTATATAGAAAGTAACATTCAGTATGGGACAAAATAAAAATACGCTGTCAGTAAAAAGTTATGACTATATGAAAAATAATAATAATTTATTATTTTTTTAACATCAGCATTTATTTAAATCCAAGTAGCTATTCTTAACCTCGTAACGCCCAATGTACACTGTATTGTACAAAGTAACATTTAGCATTCCAGCCCGGACTTAAAAAATAATTCACCATATAAACGCCCAATGTACAATACGATGTACATTTAATTGTGATGGTGATTTTATTTTAAATTTTCGCGCCAGCTGAAATTATACCGGAATGTTGTGATTGGTGGATTCATAAGAAGCAAATATGACAGCTGACATTTGGGACTAATCCATAGACAATTAGATTACTTCCGCCATTTTTGCAACCATGCGACCGGCTCGGCGAACAGGTGAGTTTAAATTTTAATTTATTTATAGAATCTTAGAGAAATTTGCTTTATAAATAAGAAAATAACAAAATTTACAATACATTTTTTTAGGAATTTGTGTTATTTTGAATCAATCACATAGATTTAATTTTCTATATTGGCTCAAAAAATGTTGTTCATTGTAATATACAATGGGCGTTTATATTAAGTTACTTGGCTAAAAATTGTATTTTTGTTTTCAGCTCTCAGAGAAAACGATATTGAGGATTTATTAGATGAATCTGAAATAGAAGATTTTTTACCATCTGATGAAGATGTTGGTGATCCAGAATTCCAACCCACATCTGAAAGATCGCCAGAATGCGACAGCGATAAAAGCGAAAGTTCAAGTTCTGAAGATGAAAGTCAAGAACCGTTGGTTAGTGGAAGAGGACGTGGTAGGGGACAAGGAAGAAGGCTTGCAGGAGGACAACGTAGAGGGTGCAGAGGACGAGGTAGCGGTACAAACAGACGCAGTCGTGGACGAGAAACGAGAAGGGGAAGTGGGGTAAGAGGGCATCAAGAAATAGAAGAAAATCCAAATGAGGAAAACGACACTGACGAAAACTCTCCTTCTCCTAGCGGAGCAGCACCAGGTAATTGGACTGTAAATGACCTTGACCCTATTTTACCTGAATTGATACAACCAGCATATTTAGAGATCGATACGGAGGGGTTTTCAAAACCCGATTACTTGAAGCAATACCTAAATAAGGAATTAATTGATCTCATTGTGACAAGCTCAAACCAAACTGCTATTGAAAAGACGGGGCGTAGTTTGTATTTGTCTTCTGAAGAATTATATATTTACTTGGGTATCACATTTTTGATGGCAGCTATCAACTACCCACAGATAAGAATGTATTGGGAAAAAAAATGGAGGATAGCAATCATAGCAGACAATATGTCGAGAAACCGATTTTTAATGCTAAGAAACTCGTTAAAAGTGGTTTTTGACCCTGATGTTGCACCGGAAATCAGAGTTTCAGACAAACTATGGAAGATGCGCCCTTTAATTGATCAGATACAGAATACTTGCCAAAAACAGGAGAAAGAGCAGTGGCTTTCATTAGACTACTGTCCGGGTAAGCCAAATCCAGTTGGTCTAAAGGCTTTCGTTTTGGCAAATCCTGATGGTACTGTTTGTGATTTTCATGTCTATCAAGGAAAAACGACATATCCCGAATATGAAAATACCAATTTTGGCTTAGGAGAGAAGGCTGTCCTTACGCTGTCGAAGAATCTGGTTCAGGGCCATGTGATATACTTTGACAGGTATTTCACATCAGAAAGATTGTTAGACGAGTTAAAACAGAGAGGCATCAGGGGGACTGGAACAGTCATGAAAAATAGAATTCCTGCTGGAGTGCGCCCATTGCTCGTTAGCGACAGAGATTTAAAGAATCAAGGACGAGGAAGCAGTCAAGTTGTAGTCCGAAACGATAGCCAGTTAGCCTTTACGAAATGGTATGATAATAAGCCAGTCTTGTTTTTATCTTCTGTGGAGGCAAATTCTGAAGCAGATACCTGTCGTCGCTGGTGCAAGGAAAATAAAGTTTACGTGACTGTTCCACGGCCCAAAGTTGTCAGACAATACAATCAGAAAATGGGAGGGGTCGATTTAGCCGACCGTCTTTTGGCTGTGTGTCCCAATAGGTACAGAACCAGAAAATGGACCCAAAGGTTTATGTCAGCTATGATTGATTTAGCTATTTCCAACTCCTGGCTTCAATATAAAAAAGACCAGCTCAAAGCTTCGGTACCGGCCAAAAAAATACAACAGTTGCGTATGTTTAAAATGGAACTAGGTGAGCATTTCATACAATCTTCCAATACAATCTATTCATTGAGCGATTCAGAAAGAGACCCTGAAGAGCAACCTCCACGGAAGTGGACTGGAAGAAAAGGATTTGTACCTGTGCCAAATAAAAATTTCCACGCAGGCGAAGTGAAACATTTGCCTTACATGGAGGAAAAAGTCGGTCGATGCCGTCATTGTCACTATAACCGCACATTATTTAAATGCCGTGGTTGCACTATTAGCTTGTGCCTAACTAAATTAAGAAACTGCTTTATTGATTTTCACTGCAATAATGAATAATTTTAAGATATATTTTAAATAAGAAGAATGGTAATATTTAAGTTAAAAGTTCATTTATATTTCATAGAAGCTTATTTTTTAGTTTATTTTTATTTCCTAGCTAAAAATGAAGAAGGAAAATGCTAGTTTTCGAGTTAAACTTGATTTATTTTACATAACAGTTTATTATTTAAGTTACTTTTGTTTTCTAGTTGAAAATAAGGCTGATTTGTAACAGTGAGACTGATTAAAACAATAAAACATAAGTTTGATCTAAAAATTGTTTTTAATAAAGTCAGATCACATAAACGCCCAATGTACATTAAAATGAACATGATATAAACACTTAAAATTAGGAGCACTATGCTCTATTCTACGCCATAGAACCCAGAAAATTAATAAAAAAAATCCTGGTTGAGTTTTACACCAAAAAAAATAGTCAAGTGTGCGTGGGCGGTAACCGTGTTAGAATATATTGTACATTGTATTGAACATTGGGCGTTTAGCACGTCTTACCAGAAAATAGCTTGGGCGTTACGAGGTTAAAAGACAATATGCCTGGAGTAGATTGGACGCGAAATTTCATGATTAGGCATAAATCTGAAATTTCCAATCGTAATGCATCAAATATCACAAGTGAGAGCGCCAAAATTTCACCTGTTGTAATAGAAGATTTTTTTTCGCATTATGAAAATACTATGTATTAAAGGTGTCTCTCCTGATTGTATCATAAATTATGATGAGACTAATCTCACTGATAACCCGGGCCACAAGAAATATTTATTTAAGAGAGGTTGCAAATATCCTGAAATGGGTAATCAACACTACAAACACCTGGTAGTCCTGTAACACAATTTATACCAACTTCTCACCCTGATTCTGAAGACACAAGTGAATCTGACACGGATCAATCTGATGCCGATGGACAAGATTAGAAGAAAGTCATGTGGACCTTGATAAAACCTGAAACTTTTGACCAACATTGTGCTCTTTTGATAAACTAAAAATTTCTTTTGTAAAATTCTTTACTAAAGAAATTTACAATCATAAAACCAAACGACGATAAATATAACATGTGTTTCTTGAGAATGAGGGCCGCCCAACTGGCGGACAGTGTGCTCATTTCGATGGTCATATTCTTCTATAATTTCTCAAACAAAGTAGAATGAACAAAAGTGGTCCAAATATCCACCACTAACGAGACCTATATTGACTTATAGTCCATTATATAGAAAGTAACATTCAGTATGGGACAAAATAAAAATACGCTGTCAGTAAAAAGTTATGACTATATGAAAAATAATAATAATTTATTATTTTTTTAACATCAGCATTTATTTAAATCCAAGTAGCTATTCTTAACCTCGTAACGCCCAATGTACACTGTATTGTACAAAGTAACATTTAGCATTCCAGCCCGGACTTAAAAAATAATTCACCATATAAACGCCCAATGTACAATACGATGTACATTTAATTGTGATGGTGATTTTATTTTAAATTTTCGCGTCAGCTGAAATTATACCGGAATGTTGTGATTGGTGGATTCATAAGAAGCAAATATGACAGCTGACATTTGGGACTAATCCATAGACAATTGGATTACTTCCGCCATTTTTGCAACCATGCGACCGGCTCGGCGAACAGGTGAGTTTAAATTTTAATTTATTTATAGAATCTTAGAGAAATTTGCTTTATAAATAAGAAAATAACAAAATTTACAATACATTTTTTTAGGAATTTGTGTTATTTTGAATCAATCACATAGATTTAATTTTCTATATTGGCTCAAAAAATGTTGTTCATTGTAATATACAATGGGCGTTTATATTAAGTTACTTGGCTAAAAATTGTATTTTTGTTTTCAGCTCTCAGAGAAAACGATATTGAGGATTTATTAGATGAATCTGAAATAGAAGATTTTTTACCATCTGATGAAGATGTTGGTGATCCAGAACTCCAACCCACATCTGAAAGATCGCCAGAATGCGACAGCGATAAAAGCGAAAGTTCAAGTTCTGAAGATGAAAGTCAAGAACCGTTGGTTAGTGGAAGAGGACGTGGTAGGGGACAAGGAAGAAGGCTTGCAGGAGGACAACGTAGAGGGTGCAGAGGACGAGGTAGCGGTACAAACAGACGCAGTCGTGGACGAGAAACGAGAAGGGGAAGTGGGGTAAGAGGGCATCAAGAAATAGAAGAAAATCCAAATGAGGAAAACGACACTGACGAAAACTCTCCTTCTCCTAGCGGAGCAGCACCAGGTAATTGGACTGTAAATGACCTTGACCCTATTTTACCTGAATTGATACAACCAGCATATTTAGAGATCGATACGGAGGGGTTTTCAAAACCCGATTACTTGAAGCAATACCTAAATAAGGAATTAATTGATCTCATTGTGACAAGCTCAAACCAAACTGCTATTGGGGCGTAGTTTGTATTTGTCTTCTGAAGAATTATATATTTACTTGGGTATCACATTTTTGATGGCAGCTATCAACTACCCACAGATAAGAATGTATTGGGAAAAAAAATGGAGGATAGCAATCATAGCAGACAATATGTCGAGAAACCGATTTTTAATGCTAAGAAACTCGTTAAAAGTGGTTTTTGACCCTGATGTTGCACCGGAAATCAGAGTTTCAGACAAACTATGGAAGATGCGCCCTTTAATTGATCAGACACAGAATACTTGCCAAAAACAGGAGAAAGAGCAGTGGCTTTCATTAGACGAAATGATTATACCCTTTACTGGGTCATGTGCAATCAAGCAGTACTGTCCGGGTAAGCCAAATCCAGTTGGTCTAAAGGCTTTCGTTTTGGCAAATCCTGATGGTACTGTTTGTGATTTTCATGTCTATCAAGGAAAAACGACATATCCCGAATATGAAAATACCAATTTTGGCTTAGGAGAGAAGGCTGTCCTTACGCTGTCGAAGAATCTGGTTCAGGGCCATGTGATATACTTTGACAGGTATTTCACATCAGAAAGATTGTTAGACGAGTTAAAACAGAGAGGCATCAGGGGGACTGGAACAGTCATGAAAAATAGAATTCCTGCTGGAGTGCGCCCATTGCTCGTTAGCGACAGAGATTTAAAGAATCAAGGACGAGGAAGCAGTCAAGTTGTAGTCCGAAACGATAGCCAGTTAGCCTTTACGAAATGGTATGATAATAAGCCAGTCTTGTTTTTATCTTCTGTGGAGGCAAATTCTGAAGCAGATACCTGTCGTCGCTGGTGCAAGGAAAATAAAGTTTACGTGACTGTTCCACGGCCCAAAGTTGTCAGACAATACAATCAGAAAATGGGAGGGGTCGATTTAGCCGACCGTCTTTTGGCTGTGTGTCCCAATAGGTACAGAACCAGAAAATGGACCCAAAGGTTTATGTCAGCTATGATTGATTTAGCTATTTCCAACTCCTGGCTTCAATATAAAAAAGACCAGCTCAAAGCTTCGGTACCGGCCAAAAAAATACAACAGTTGCGTATGTTTAAAATGGAACTAGGTGAGCATTTCATACAATCTTCCAATACAATCTATTCATTGAGCGATTCAGAAAGAGACCCTGAAGAGCAACCTCCACGGAAGTGGACTGGAAGAAAAGGATTTGTACCTGTGCCAAATAAAAATTTCCACGCAGGCGAAGTGAAACATTTGCCTTACATGGAGGAAAAAGTCGGTCGATGCCGTCATTGTCACTATAACCGCACATTATTTAAATGCCGTGGTTGCACTATTAGCTTGTGCCTAACTAAATTAAGAAACTGCTTTATTGATTTTCACTGCAATAATGAATAATTTTAAGATATATTTTAAATAAGAAGAATGGTAATATTTAAGTTAAAAGTTCATTTATATTTCATAGAAGCTTATTTTTTAGTTTATTTTTATTTCCTAGCTAAAAATGAAGAAGGAAAATGCTAGTTTTCGAGTTAAACTTGATTTATTTTACATAACAGTTTATTATTTAAGTTACTTTTGTTTTCTAGTTGAAAATAAGGCTGATTTGTAACAGTGAGACTGATTAAAACAATAAAACATAAGTTTGATCTAAAAATTGTTTTTAATAAAGTCAGATCACATAAACGCCCAATGTACATTAAAATGAACATGATATAAACACTTAAAATTAGGAGCACTATGCTCTATTCTACGCCATAGAACCCAGAAAATTAATAAAAAAAATCCTGGTTGAGTTTTACACCAAAAAAAATAGTCAAGTGTGCGTGGGCGGTAACCGTGTTAGAATATATTGTACATTGTATTGAACATTGGGCGTTTAGCACGTCTTACCAGAAAATAGCTTGGGCGTTACGAGGTTAAAAGACAATATGCCTGGAGTAGATTGGACGCGAAATTTCATGATTAGGCATAAATCTGAAATTTCCAATCGTAATGCATCAAATATCACAAGTGAGAGCGCCAAAATTTCACCTGTTGTAATAGAAGATTTTTTTTCGCATTATGAAAATACTATGTATTAAAGGTGTCTCTCCTGATTGTATCATAAATTATGATGAGACTAATCTCACTGATAACCCGGGCCACAAGAAATATTTATTTAAGAGAGGTTGCAAATATCCTGAAATGGGTAATCAACACTACAAACACCTGGTAGTCCTGTAACACAATTTATACCAACTTCTCACCCTGATTCTGAAGACACAAGTGAATCTGACACGGATCAATCTGATGCCGATGGACAAGATTAGAAGAAAGTCATGTGGACCTTGATAAAACCTGAAACTTTTGACCAACATTGTGCTCTTTTGATAAACTAAAAATTTCTTTTGTAAAATTCTTTACTAAAGAAATTTACAATCATAAAACCAAACGACGATAAATATAACATGTGTTTCTTGAGAATGAGGGCCGCCCAACTGGCGGACAGTGTGCTCATTTCGATGGTCATATTCTTCTATAATTTCTCAAACAAAGTAGAATGAACAAAAGTGGTCCAAATATCCACCACTAACGAGACCTATATTGACTTATAGTCCATTATATAGAAAGTAACATTCAGTATGGGACAAAATAAAAATACGCTGTCAGTAAAAAGTTATGACTATATGAAAAATAATAATAATTTATTATTTTTTTAACATCAGCATTTATTTAAATCCAAGTAGCTATTCTTAACCTCGTAACGCCCAATGTACACTGTATTGTACAAAGTAACATTTAGCATTCCAGCCCGGACTTAAAAAATAATTCACCATATAAACGCCCAATGTACAATACGATGTACATTTAATTGTGATGGTGATTTTATTTTAAATTTTCGCGCCAGCTGAAATTATACCGGAATGTTGTGATTGGTGGATTCATAAGAAGCAAATATGACAGCTGACATTTGGGACTAATCCATAGACAATTAGATTACTTCCGCCATTTTTGCAACCATGCGACCGGCTCGGCGAACAGGTGAGTTTAAATTTTAATTTATTTATAGAATCTTAGAGAAATTTGCTTTATAAATAAGAAAATAACAAAATTTACAATACATTTTTTTAGGAATTTGTGTTATTTTGAATCAATCACATAGATTTAATTTTCTATATTGGCTCAAAAAATGTTGTTCATTGTAATATACAATGGGCGTTTATATTAAGTTACTTGGCTAAAAATTGTATTTTTGTTTTCAGCTCTCAGAGAAAACGATATTGAGGATTTATTAGATGAATCTGAAATAGAAGATTTTTTACCATCTGATGAAGATGTTGGTGATCCAGAACTCCAACCCACATCTGAAAGATCGCCAGAATGCGACAGCGATAAAAGCGAAAGTTCAAGTTCTGAAGATGTAAGTCAAGAACCGTTGGTTAGTGGAAGAGGACGTGGTAGGGGACAAGGAAGAAGGCTTGCAGGAGGACAACGTAGAGGGTGCAGAGGACGAGGTAGCGGTACAAACAGACGCAGTCGTGGACGAGAAACGAGAAGGGGAAGTGGGGTAAGAGGGCATCAAGAAATAGAAGAAAATCCAAATGAGGAAAACGACACTGACGAAAACTCTCCTTCTCCTAGCGGAGCAGCACCAGGTAATTGGACTGTAAATGACCTTGACCCTATTTTACCTGAATTGATACAACCAGCATATTTAGAGATCGATACGGAGGGGTTTTCAAAACCCGATTACTTGAAGCAATACCTAAATAAGGAATTAATTGATCTCATTGTGACAAGCTCAAACCAAACTGCTATTGAAAAGACGGGGCGTAGTTTGTATTTGTCTTCTGAAGAATTATATATTTACTTGGGTATCACATTTTTGATGGCAGCTATCAACTACCCACAGATAAGAATGTATTGGGAAAAAAAATGGAGGATAGCAATCATAGCAGACAATATGTCGAGAAACCGATTTTTAATGCTAAGAAACTCGTTAAAAGTGGTTTTTGACCCTGATGTTGCACCGGAAATCAGAGTTTCAGACAAACTATGGAAGATGCGCCCTTTAATTGATCAGATACAGAATACTTGCCAAAAACAGGAGAAAGAGCAGTGGCTTTCATTAGACGAAATGATTATACCCTTTACTGGGTCATGTGCAATCAAGCAGTACTGTCCGGGTAAGCCAAATCCAGTTGGTCTAAAGGCTTTCGTTTTGGCAAATCCTGATGGTACTGTTTGTGATTTTCATGTCTATCAAGGAAAAACGACATATCCCGAATATGAAAATACCAATTTTGGCTTAGGAGAGAAGGCTGTCCTTACGCTGTCGAAGAATCTGGTTCAGGGCCATGTGATATACTTTGACAGGTATTTCACATCAGAAAGATTGTTAGACGAGTTAAAACAGAGAGGCATCAGGGGGACTGGAACAGTCATGAAAAATAGAATTCCTGCTGGAGTGCGCCCATTGCTCGTTAGCGACAGAGATTTAAAGAATCAAGGACGAGGAAGCAGTCAAGTTGTAGTCCGAAACGATAGCCAGTTAGCCTTTACGAAATGGTATGATAATAAGCCAGTCTTGTTTTTATCTTCTGTGGAGGCAAATTCTGAAGCAGATACCTGTCGTCGCTGGTGCAAGGAAAATAAAGTTTACGTGACTGTTCCACGGCCCAAAGTTGTCAGACAATACAATCAGAAAATGGGAGGGGTCGATTTAGCCGACCGTCTTTTGGCTGTGTGTCCCAATAGGTACAGAACCAGAAAATGGACCCAAAGGTTTATGTCAGCTATGATTGATTTAGCTATTTCCAACTCCTGGCTTCAATATAAAAAAGACCAGCTCAAAGCTTCGGTACCGGCCAAAAAAATACAACAGTTGCGTATGTTTAAAATGGAACTAGGTGAGCATTTCATACAATCTTCCAATACAATCTATTCATTGAGCGATTCAGAAAGAGACCCTGAAGAGCAACCTCCACGGAAGTGGACTGGAAGAAAAGGATTTGTACCTGTGCCAAATAAAAATTTCCACGCAGGCGAAGTGAAACATTTGCCTTACATGGAGGAAAAAGTCGGTCGATGCCGTCATTGTCACTATAACCGCACATTATTTAAATGCCGTGGTTGCACTATTAGCTTGTGCCTAACTAAATTAAGAAACTGCTTTATTGATTTTCACTGCAATAATGAATAATTTTAAGATATATTTTAAATAAGAAGAATGGTAATATTTAAGTTAAAAGTTCATTTATATTTCATAGAAGCTTATTTTTTAGTTTATTTTTATTTCCTAGCTAAAAATGAAGAAGGAAAATGCTAGTTTTCGAGTTAAACTTGATTTATTTTACATAACAGTTTATTATTTAAGTTACTTTTGTTTTCTAGTTGAAAATAAGGCTGATTTGTAACAGTGAGACTGATTAAAACAATAAAACATAAGTTTGATCTAAAAATTGTTTTTAATAAAGTCAGATCACATAAACGCCCAATGTACATTAAAATGAACATGATATAAACACTTAAAATTAGGAGCACTATGCTCTATTCTACGCCATAGAACCCAGAAAATTAATAAAAAAAAACCTGGTTGAGTTTTACACCAAAAAAAATAGTCAAGTGTGCGTGGGCGGTAACCGTGTTAGAATATATTGTACATTGTATTGAACATTGGGCGTTTAGCACGTCTTACCAGAAAATAGCTTGGGCGTTACGAGGTTAAAAGACAATATGCCTGGAGTAGATTGGACGCGAAATTTCATGATTAGGCATAAATCTGAAATTTCCAATCGTAATGCATCAAATATCACAAGTGAGAGCGCCAAAATTTCACCTGTTGTAATAGAAGATTTTTTTTCGCATTATGAAAATACTATGTATTAAAGGTGTCTCTCCTGATTGTATCATAAATTATGATGAGACTAATCTCACTGATAACCCGGGCCACAAGAAATATTTATTTAAGAGAGGTTGCAAATATCCTGAAATGGGTAATCAACACTACAAACACCTGGTAGTCCTGTAACACAATTTATACCAACTTCTCACCCTGATTCTGAAGACACAAGTGAATCTGACACGGATCAATCTGATGCCGATGGACAAGATTAGAAGAAAGTCATGTGGACCTTGATAAAACCTGAAACTTTTGACCAACATTGTGCTCTTTTGATAAACTAAAAATTTCTTTTGTAAAATTCTTTACTAAAGAAATTTACAATCATAAAACCAAACGACGATAAATATAACATGTGTTTCTTGAGAATGAGGGCCGCCCAACTGGCGGACAGTGTGCTCATTTCGATGGTCATATTCTTCTATAATTTCTCAAACAAAGTAGAATGAACAAAAGTGGTCCAAATATCCACCACTAACGAGACCTATATTGACTTATAGTCCATTATATAGAAAGTAACATTCAGTATGGGACAAAATAAAAATACGCTGTCAGTAAAAAGTTATGACTATATGAAAAATAATAATAATTTATTATTTTTTTAACATCAGCATTTATTTAAATCCAAGTAGCTATTCTTAACCTCGTAACGCCCAATGTACACTGTATTGTACAAAGTAACATTTAGCATTCCAGCCCGGACTTAAAAAATAATTCACCATATAAACGCCCAATGTACAATACGATGTACATTTAATTGTGATGGTGATTTTATTTTAAATTTTCGCGCCAGCTGAAATTATACCGGAATGTTGTGATTGGTGGATTCATAAGAAGCAAATATGACAGCTGACATTTGGGACTAATCCATAGACAATTAGATTACTTCCGCCATTTTTGCAACCATGCGACCGGCTCGGCGAACAGGTGAGTTTAAATTTTAATTTATTTATAGAATCTTAGAGAAATTTGCTTTATAAATAAGAAAATAACAAAATTTACAATACATTTTTTTAGGAATTTGTGTTATTTTGAATCAATCACATAGATTTAATTTTCTATATTGGCTCAAAAAATGTTGTTCATTGTAATATACAATGGGCGTTTATATTAAGTTACTTGGCTAAAAATTGTATTTTTGTTTTCAGCTCTCAGAGAAAACGATATTGAGGATTTATTAGATGAATCTGAAATAGAAGATTTTTTACCATCTGATGAAGATGTTGGTGATCCAGAACTCCAACCCACATCTGAAAGATCGCCAGAATGCGACAGCGATAAAAGCGAAAGTTCAAGTTCTGAAGATGTAAGTCAAGAACCGTTGGTTAGTGGAAGAGGACGTGGTAGGGGACAAGGAAGAAGGCTTGCAGGAGGACAACGTAGAGGGTGCAGAGGACGAGGTAGCGGTACAAACAGACGCAGTCGTGGACGAGAAACGAGAAGGGGAAGTGGGGTAAGAGGGCATCAAGAAATAGAAGAAAATCCAAATGAGGAAAACGACACTGACGAAAACTCTCCTTCTCCTAGCGGAGCAGCACCAGGTAATTGGACTGTAAATGACCTTGACCCTATTTTACCTGAATTGATACAACCAGCATATTTAGAGATCGATACGGAGGGGTTTTCAAAACCCGATTACTTGAAGCAATACCTAAATAAGGAATTAATTGATCTCATTGTGACAAGCTCAAACCAAACTGCTATTGAAAAGACGGGGCGTAGTTTGTATTTGTCTTCTGAAGAATTATATATTTACTTGGGTATCACATTTTTGATGGCAGCTATCAACTACCCACAGATAAGAATGTATTGGGAAAAAAAATGGAGGATAGCAATCATAGCAGACAATATGTCGAGAAACCGATTTTTAATGCTAAGAAACTCGTTAAAAGTGGTTTTTGACCCTGATGTTGCACCGGAAATCAGAGTTTCAGACAAACTATGGAAGATGCGCCCTTTAATTGATCAGATACAGAATACTTGCCAAAAACAGGAGAAAGAGCAGTGGCTTTCATTAGACGAAATGATTATACCCTTTACTGGGTCATGTGCAATCAAGCAGTACTGTCCGGGTAAGCCAAATCCAGTTGGTCTAAAGGCTTTCGTTTTGGCAAATCCTGATGGTACTGTTTGTGATTTTCATGTCTATCAAGGAAAAACGACATATCCCGAATATGAAAATACCAATTTTGGCTTAGGAGAGAAGGCTGTCCTTACGCTGTCGAAGAATCTGGTTCAGGGCCATGTGATATACTTTGACAGGTATTTCACATCAGAAAGATTGTTAGACGAGTTAAAACAGAGAGGCATCAGGGGGACTGGAACAGTCATGAAAAATAGAATTCCTGCTGGAGTGCGCCCATTGCTCGTTAGCGACAGAGATTTAAAGAATCAAGGACGAGGAAGCAGTCAAGTTGTAGTCCGAAACGATAGCCAGTTAGCCTTTACGAAATGGTATGATAATAAGCCAGTCTTGTTTTTATCTTCTGTGGAGGCAAATTCTGAAGCAGATACCTGTCGTCGCTGGTGCAAGGAAAATAAAGTTTACGTGACTGTTCCACGGCCCAAAGTTGTCAGACAATACAATCAGAAAATGGGAGGGGTCGATTTAGCCGACCGTCTTTTGGCTGTGTGTCCCAATAGGTACAGAACCAGAAAATGGACCCAAAGGTTTATGTCAGCTATGATTGATTTAGCTATTTCCAACTCCTGGCTTCAATATAAAAAAGACCAGCTCAAAGCTTCGGTACCGGCCAAAAAAATACAACAGTTGCGTATGTTTAAAATGGAACTAGGTGAGCATTTCATACAATCTTCCAATACAATCTATTCATTGAGCGATTCAGAAAGAGACCCTGAAGAGCAACCTCCACGGAAGTGGACTGGAAGAAAAGGATTTGTACCTGTGCCAAATAAAAATTTCCACGCAGGCGAAGTGAAACATTTGCCTTACATGGAGGAAAAAGTCGGTCGATGCCGTCATTGTCACTATAACCGCACATTATTTAAATGCCGTGGTTGCACTATTAGCTTGTGCCTAACTAAATTAAGAAACTGCTTTATTGATTTTCACTGCAATAATGAATAATTTTAAGATATATTTTAAATAAGAAGAATGGTAATATTTAAGTTAAAAGTTCATTTATATTTCATAGAAGCTTATTTTTTAGTTTATTTTTATTTCCTAGCTAAAAATGAAGAAGGAAAATGCTAGTTTTCGAGTTAAACTTGATTTATTTTACATAACAGTTTATTATTTAAGTTACTTTTGTTTTCTAGTTGAAAATAAGGCTGATTTGTAACAGTGAGACTGATTAAAACAATAAAACATAAGTTTGATCTAAAAATTGTTTTTAATAAAGTCAGATCACATAAACGCCCAATGTACATTAAAATGAACATGATATAAACACTTAAAATTAGGAGCACTATGCTCTATTCTACGCCATAGAACCCAGAAAATTAATAAAAAAAATCCTGGTTGAGTTTTACACCAAAAAAAATAGTCAAGTGTGCGTGGGCGGTAACCGTGTTAGAATATATTGTACATTGTATTGAACATTGGGCGTTTAGCACGTCTTACCAGAAAATAGCTTGGGCGTTACGAGGTTAAAAGACAATATGCCTGGAGTAGATTGGACGCGAAATTTCATGATTAGGCATAAATCTGAAATTTCCAATCGTAATGCATCAAATATCACAAGTGAGAGCGCCAAAATTTCACCTGTTGTAATAGAAGATTTTTTTTCGCATTATGAAAATACTATGTATTAAAGGTGTCTCTCCTGATTGTATCATAAATTATGATGAGACTAATCTCACTGATAACCCGGGCCACAAGAAATATTTATTTAAGAGAGGTTGCAAATATCCTGAAATGGGTAATCAACACTACAAACACCTGGTAGTCCTGTAACACAATTTATACCAACTTCTCACCCTGATTCTGAAGACACAAGTGAATCTGACACGGATCAATCTGATGCCGATGGACAAGATTAGAAGAAAGTCATGTGGACCTTGATAAAACCTGAAACTTTTGACCAACATTGTGCTCTTTTGATAAACTAAAAATTTCTTTTGTAAAATTCTTTACTAAAGAAATTTACAATCATAAAACCAAACGACGATAAATATAACATGTGTTTCTTGAGAATGAGGGCCGCCCAACAGAAAGAGCAGTGGCTTTCATTAGACGAAATGATTATACCCTTTACTGGGTCATGTGCAATCAAGCAGTACTGTCCGGGTAAGCCAAATCCAGTTGGTCTAAAGGCTTTCGTTTTGGCAAATCCTGATGGTACTGTTTGTGATTTTCATGTCTATCAAGGAAAAACGACATATCCCGAATATGAAAATACCAATTTTGGCTTAGGAGAGAAGGCTGTCCTTACGCTGTCGAAGAATCTGGTTCAGGGCCATGTGATATACTTTGACAGGTATTTCACATCAGAAAGATTGTTAGACGAGTTAAAACAGAGAGGCATCAGGGGGACTGGAACAGTCATGAAAAATAGAATTCCTGCTGGAGTGCGCCCATTGCTCGTTAGCGACAGAGATTTAAAGAATCAAGGACGAGGAAGCAGTCAAGTTGTAGTCCGAAACGATAGCCAGTTAGCCTTTACGAAATGGTATGATAATAAGCCAGTCTTGTTTTTATCTTCTGTGGAGGCAAATTCTGAAGCAGATACCTGTCGTCGCTGGTGCAAGGAAAATAAAGTTTACGTGACTGTTCCACGGCCCAAAGTTGTCAGACAATACAATCAGAAAATGGGAGGGGTCGATTTAGCCGACCGTCTTTTGGCTGTGTGTCCCAATAGGTACAGAACCAGAAAATGGACCCAAAGGTTTATGTCAGCTATGATTGATTTAGCTATTTCCAACTCCTGGCTTCAATATAAAAAAGACCAGCTCAAAGCTTCGGTACCGGCCAAAAAAATACAACAGTTGCGTATGTTTAAAATGGAACTAGGTGAGCATTTCATACAATCTTCCAATACAATCTATTCATTGAGCGATTCAGAAAGAGACCCTGAAGAGCAACCTCCACGGAAGTGGACTGGAAGAAAAGGATTTGTACCTGTGCCAAATAAAAATTTCCACGCAGGCGAAGTGAAACATTTGCCTTACATGGAGGAAAAAGTCGGTCGATGCCGTCATTGTCACTATAACCGCACATTATTTAAATGCCGTGGTTGCACTATTAGCTTGTGCCTAACTAAATTAAGAAACTGCTTTATTGATTTTCACTGCAATAATGAATAATTTTAAGATATATTTTAAATAAGAAGAATGGTAATATTTAAGTTAAAAGTTCATTTATATTTCATAGAAGCTTATTTTTTAGTTTATTTTTATTTCCTAGCTAAAAATGAAGAAGGAAAATGCTAGTTTTCGAGTTAAACTTGATTTATTTTACATAACAGTTTATTATTTAAGTTACTTTTGTTTTCTAGTTGAAAATAAGGCTGATTTGTAACAGTGAGACTGATTAAAACAATAAAACATAAGTTTGATCTAAGAATTGTTTTTAATAAAGTCAGATCACATAAACGCCCAATGTACATTAAAATGAACATGATATAAACACTTAAAATTAGGAGCACTATGCTCTATTCTACGCCATAGAACCCAGAAAATTAATAAAAAAAATCCTGGTTGAGTTTTACACCAAAAAAAATAGTCAAGTGTGCGTGGGCGGTAACCGTGTTAGAATATATTGTACATTGTATTGAACATTGGGCGTTTAGCACGTCTTACCAGAAAATAGCTTGGGCGTTACGAGGTTAAAAGACAATATGCCTGGAGTAGATTGGACGCGAAATTTCATGATTAGGCATAAATCTGAAATTTCCAATCGTAATGCATCAAATATCACAAGTGAGAGCGCCAAAATTTCACCTGTTGTAATAGAAGATTTTTTTTCGCATTATGAAAATACTATGTATTAAAGGTGTCTCTCCTGATTGTATCATAAATTATGATGAGACTAATCTCACTGATAACCCGGGCCACAAGAAATATTTATTTAAGAGAGGTTGCAAATATCCTGAAATGGGTAATCAACACTACAAACACCTGGTAGTCCTGTAACACAATTTATACCAACTTCTCACCCTGATTCTGAAGACACAAGTGAATCTGACACGGATCAATCTGATGCCGATGGACAAGATTAGAAGAAAGTCATGTGGACCTTGATAAAACCTGAAACTTTTGACCAACATTGTGCTCTTTTGATAAACTAAAAATTTCTTTTGTAAAATTCTTTACTAAAGAAATTTACAATCATAAAACCAAACGACGATAAATATAACATGTGTTTCTTGAGAATGAGGGCCGCCCAACTGGCGGACAGTGTGCTCATTTCGATGGTCATATTCTTCTATAATTTCTCAAACAAAGTAGAATGAACAAAAGTGGTCCAAATATCCACCACTAACGAGACCTATATTGACTTATAGTCCATTATATAGAAAGTAACATTCAGTATGGGACAAAATAAAAATACGCTGTCAGTAAAAAGTTATGACTATATGAAAAATAATAATAATTTATTATTTTTTTAACATCAGCATTTATTTAAATCCAAGTAGCTATTCTTAACCTCGTAACGCCCAATGTACACTGTATTGTACAAAGTAACATTTAGCATTCCAGCCCGGACTTAAAAAATAATTCACCATATAAACGCCCAATGTACAATACGATGTACATTTAATTGTGATGGTGATTTTATTTTAAATTTTCGCGCCAGCTGAAATTATACCGGAATGTTGTGATTGGTGGATTCATAAGAAGCAAATATGACAGCTGACATTTGGGACTAATCCATAGACAATTAGATTACTTCCGCCATTTTTGCAACCATGCGACCGGCTCGGCGAACAGGTGAGTTTAAATTTTAATTTATTTATAGAATCTTAGAGAAATTTGCTTTATAAATAAGAAAATAACAAAATTTACAATACATTTTTTTAGGAATTTGTGTTATTTTGAATCAATCACATAGATTTAATTTTCTATATTGGCTCAAAAAATGTTGTTCATTGTAATATACAATGGGCGTTTATATTAAGTTACTTGGCTAAAAATTGTATTTTTGTTTTCAGCTCTCAGAGAAAACGATATTGAGGATTTATTAGATGAATCTGAAATAGAAGATTTTTTACCATCTGATGAAGATGTTGGTGATCCAGAACTCCAACCCACATCTGAAAGATCGCCAGAATGCGACAGCGATAAAAGCGAAAGTTCAAGTTCTGAAGATGAAAGTCAAGAACCGTTGGTTAGTGGAAGAGGACGTGGTAGGGGACAAGGAAGAAGGCTTGCAGGAGGACAACGTAGAGGGTGCAGAGGACGAGGTAGCGGTACAAACAGACGCAGTCGTGGACGAGAAACGAGAAGGGGAAGTGGGGTAAGAGGGCATCAAGAAATAGAAGAAAATCCAAATGAGGAAAACGACACTGACGAAAACTCTCCTTCTCCTAGCGGAGCAGCACCAGGTAATTGGACTGTAAATGACCTTGACCCTATTTTACCTGAATTGATACAACCAGCATATTTAGAGATCGATACGGAGGGGTTTTCAAAACCCGATTACTTGAAGCAATACCTAAATAAGGAATTAATTGATCTCATTGTGACAAGCTCAAACCAAACTGCTATTGAAAAGACGGGGCGTAGTTTGTATTTGTCTTCTGAAGAATTATATATTTACTTGGGTATCACATTTTTGATGGCAGCTATCAACTACCCACAGATAAGAATGTATTGGGAAAAAAAATGGAGGATAGCAATCATAGCAGACAATATGTCGAGAAACCGATTTTTAATGCTAAGAAACTCGTTAAAAGTGGTTTTTGACCCTGATGTTGCACCGGAAATCAGAGTTTCAGACAAACTATGGAAGATGCGCCCTTTAATTGATCAGATACAGAATACTTGCCAAAAACAGGAGAAAGAGCAGTGGCTTTCATTAGACGAAATGATTATACCCTTTACTGGGTCATGTGCAATCAAGCAGTACTGTCCGGGTAAGCCAAATCCAGTTGGTCTAAAGGCTTTCGTTTTGGCAAATCCTGATGGTACTGTTTGTGATTTTCATGTCTATCAAGGAAAAACGACATATCCCGAATATGAAAATACCAATTTTGGCTTAGGAGAGAAGGCTGTCCTTACGCTGTCGAAGAATCTGGTTCAGGGCCATGTGATATACTTTGACAGGTATTTCACATCAGAAAGATTGTTAGACGAGTTAAAACAGAGAGGCATCAGGGGGACTGGAACAGTCATGAAAAATAGAATTCCTGCTGGAGTGCGCCCATTGCTCGTTAGCGACAGAGATTTAAAGAATCAAGGACGAGGAAGCAGTCAAGTTGTAGTCCGAAACGATAGCCAGTTAGCCTTTACGAAATGGTATGATAATAAGCCAGTCTTGTTTTTATCTTCTGTCGAGGCAAATTCTGAAGCAGATACCTGTCGTCGCTGGTGCAAGGAAAATAAAGTTTACGTGACTGTTCCACGGCCCAAAGTTGTCAGACAATACAATCAGAAAATGGGAGGGGTCGATTTAGCCGACCGTCTTTTGGCTGTGTGTCCCAATAGGTACAGAACCAGAAAATGGACCCAAAGGTTTATGTCAGCTATGATTGATTTAGCTATTTCCAACTCCTGGCTTCAATATAAAAAAGACCAGCTCAAAGCTTCGGTACCGGCCAAAAAAATACAACAGTTGCGTATGTTTAAAATGGAACTAGGTGAGCATTTCATACAATCTTCCAATACAATCTATTCATTGAGCGATTCAGAAAGAGACCCTGAAGAGCAACCTCCACGGAAGTGGACTGGAAGAAAAGGATTTGTACCTGTGCCAAATAAAAATTTCCACGCAGGCGAAGTGAAACATTTGCCTTACATGGAGGAAAAAGTCGGTCGATGCCGTCATTGTCACTATAACCGCACATTATTTAAATGCCGTGGTTGCACTATTAGCTTGTGCCTAACTAAATTAAGAAACTGCTTTATTGATTTTCACTGCAATAATGAATAATTTTAAGATATATTTTAAATAAGAAGAATGGTAATATTTAAGTTAAAAGTTCATTTATATTTCATAGAAGCTTATTTTTTAGTTTATTTTTATTTCCTAGCTAAAAATGAAGAAGGAAAATGCTAGTTTTCGAGTTAAACTTGATTTATTTTACATAACAGTTTATTATTTAAGTTACTTTTGTTTTCTAGTTGAAAATAAGGCTGATTTGTAACAGTGAGACTGATTAAAACAATAAAACATAAGTTTGATCTAAAAATTGTTTTTAATAAAGTCAGATCACATAAACGCCCAATGTACATTAAAATGAACATGATATAAACACTTAAAATTAGGAGCACTATGCTCTATTCTACGCCATAGAACCCAGAAAATTAATAAAAAAAATCCTGGTTGAGTTTTACACCAAAAAAAATAGTCAAGTGTGCGTGGGCGGTAACCGTGTTAGAATATATTGTACATTGTATTGAACATTGGGCGTTTAGCACGTCTTACCAGAAAATAGCTTGGGCGTTACGAGGTTAAAAGACAATATGCCTGGAGTAGATTGGACGCGAAATTTCATGATTAGGCATAAATCTGAAATTTCCAATCGTAATGCATCAAATATCACAAGTGAGAGCGCCAAAATTTCACCTGTTGTAATAGAAGATTTTTTTTCGCATTATGAAAATACTATGTATTAAAGGTGTCTCTCCTGATTGTATCATAAATTATGATGAGACTAATCTCACTGATAACCCGGGCCACAAGAAATATTTATTTAAGAGAGGTTGCAAATATCCTGAAATGGGTAATCAACACTACAAACACCTGGTAGTCCTGTAACACAATTTATACCAACTTCTCACCCTGATTCTGAAGACACAAGTGAATCTGACACGGATCAATCTGATGCCGATGGACAAGATTAGAAGAAAGTCATGTGGACCTTGATAAAACCTGAAACTTTTGACCAACATTGTGCTCTTTTGATAAACTAAAAATTTCTTTTGTAAAATTCTTTACTAAAGAAATTTACAATCATAAAACCAAACGACGATAAATATAACATGTGTTTCTTGAGAATGAGGGCCGCCCAACTGGCGGTGTGCTCATTTCGATGGTCATATTCTTCTATAATTTCTCAAACAAAGTAGAATGAACAAAAGTGGTCCAAATATCCACCACTAACGAGACCTATATTGACTTATAGTCCATTATATAGAAAGTAACATTCAGTATGGGACAAAATAAAAATACGCTGTCAGTAAAAAGTTATGACTATATGAAAAATAATAATAATTTATTATTTTTTTAACATCAGCATTTATTTAAATCCAAGTAGCTATTCTTAACCTCGTAACGCCCAATGTACACTGTATTGTACAAAGTAACATTTAGCATTCCAGCCCGGACTTAAAAAATAATTCACCATATAAACGCCCAATGTACAATACGATGTACATTTAATTGTGATGGTGATTTTATTTTAAATTTTCGCGCCAGCTGAAATTATACCGGAATGTTGTGATTGGTGGATTCATAAGAAGCAAATATGACAGCTGACATTTGGGACTAATCCATAGACAATTAGATTACTTCCGCCATTTTTGCAACCATGCGACCGGCTCGGCGAACAGGTGAGTTTAAATTTTAATTTATTTATAGAATCTTAGAGAAATTTGCTTTATAAATAAGAAAATAACAAAATTTACAATACATTTTTTTAGGAATTTGTGTTATTTTGAATCAATCACATAGATTTAATTTTCTATATTGGCTCAAAAAATGTTGTTCATTGTAATATACAATGGGCGTTTATATTAAGTTACTTGGCTAAAAATTGTATTTTTGTTTTCAGCTCTCAGAGAAAACGATATTGAGGATTTATTAGATGAATCTGAAATAGAAGATTTTTTACCATCTGATGAAGATGTTGGTGATCCAGAACTCCAACCCACATCTGAAAGATCGCCAGAATGCGACAGCGATAAAAGCGAAAGTTCAAGTTCTGAAGATGAAAGTCAAGAACCGTTGGTTAGTGGAAGAGGACGTGGTAGGGGACAAGGAAGAAGGCTTGCAGGAGGACAACGTAGAGGGTGCAGAGGACGAGGTAGCGGTACAAACAGACGCAGTCGTGGACGAGAAACGAGAAGGGGAAGTGGGGTAAGAGGGCATCAAGAAATAGAAGAAAATCCAAATGAGGAAAACGACACTGACGAAAACTCTCCTTCTCCTAGCGGAGCAGCACCAGGTAATTGGACTGTAAATGACCTTGACCCTATTTTACCTGAATTGATACAACCAGCATATTTAGAGATCGATACGGAGGGGTTTTCAAAACCCGATTACTTGAAGCAATACCTAAATAAGGAATTAATTGATCTCATTGTGACAAGCTCAAACCAAACTGCTATTGAAAAGACGGGGCGTAGTTTGTATTTGTCTTCTGAAGAATTATATATTTACTTGGGTATCACATTTTTGATGGCAGCTATCAACTACCCACAGATAAGAATGTATTGGGAAAAAAAATGGAGGATAGCAATCATAGCAGACAATATGTCGAGAAACCGATTTTTAATGCTAAGAAACTCGTTAAAAGTGGTTTTTGACCCTGATGTTGCACCGGAAATCAGAGTTTCAGACAAACTATGGAAGATGCGCCCTTTAATTGATCAGATACAGAATACTTGCCAAAAACAGGAGAAAGAGCAGTGGCTTTCATTAGACGAAATGATTATAGCCTTTACTGGGTCATGTGCAATCAAGCAGTACTGTCCGGGTAAGCCAAATCCAGTTGGTCTAAAGGCTTTCGTTTTGGCAAATCCTGATGGTACTGTTTGTGATTTTCATGTCTATCAAGGAAAAACGACATATCCCGAATATGAAAATACCAATTTTGGCTTAGGAGAGAAGGCTGTCCTTACGCTGTCGAAGAATCTGGTTCAGGGCCATGTGATATACTTTGACAGGTATTTCACATCAGAAAGATTGTTAGACGAGTTAAAACAGAGAGGCATCAGGGGGACTGGAACAGTCATGAAAAATAGAATTCCTGCTGGAGTGCGCCCATTGCTCGTTAGCGACAGAGATTTAAAGAATCAAGGACGAGGAAGCAGTCAAGTTGTAGTCCGAAACGATAGCCAGTTAGCCTTTACGAAATGGTATGATAATAAGCCAGTCTTGTTTTTATCTTCTGTGGAGGCAAATTCTGAAGCAGATACCTGTCGTCGCTGGTGCAAGGAAAATAAAGTTTACGTGACTGTTCCACGGCCCAAAGTTGTCAGACAATACAATCAGAAAATGGGAGGGGTCGATTTAGCCGACCGTCTTTTGGCTGTGTGTCCCAATAGGTACAGAACCAGAAAATGGACCCAAAGGTTTATGTCAGCTATGATTGATTTAGCTATTTCCAACTCCTGGCTTCAATATAAAAAAGACCAGCTCAAAGCTTCGGTACCGGCCAAAAAAATACAACAGTTGCGTATGTTTAAAATGGAACTAGGTGAGCATTTCATACAATCTTCCAATACAATCTATTCATTGAGCGATTCAGAAAGAGACCCTGAAGAGCAACCTCCACGGAAGTGGACTGGAAGAAAAGGATTTGTACCTGTGCCAAATAAAAATTTCCACGCAGGCGAAGTGAAACATTTGCCTTACATGGAGGAAAAAGTCGGTCGATGCCGTCATTGTCACTATAACCGCACATTATTTAAATGCCGTGGTTGCACTATTAGCTTGTGCCTAACTAAATTAAGAAACTGCTTTATTGATTTTCACTGCAATAATGAATAATTTTAAGATATATTTTAAATAAGAAGAATGGTAATATTTAAGTTAAAAGTTCATTTATATTTCATAGAAGCTTATTTTTTAGTTTATTTTTATTTCCTAGCTAAAAATGAAGAAGGAAAATGCTAGTTTTCGAGTTAAACTTGATTTATTTTACATAACAGTTTATTATTTAAGTTACTTTTGTTTTCTAGTTGAAAATAAGGCTGATTTGTAACAGTGAGACTGATTAAAACAATAAAACATAAGTTTGATCTAAAAATTGTTTTTAATAAAGTCAGATCACATAAACGCCCAATGTACATTAAAATGAACATGATATAAACACTTAAAATTAGGAGCACTATGCTCTATTCTACGCCATAGAACCCAGAAAATTAATAAAAAAAATCCTGGTTGAGTTTTACACCAAAAAAAATAGTCAAGTGTGCGTGGGCGGTAACCGTGTTAGAATATATTGTACATTGTATTGAACATTGGGCGTTTAGCACGTCTTACCAGAAAATAGCTTGGGCGTTACGAGGTTAAAAGACAATATGCCTGGAGTAGATTGGACGCGAAATTTCATGATTAGGCATAAATCTGAAATTTCCAATCGTAATGCATCAAATATCACAAGTGAGAGCGCCAAAATTTCACCTGTTGTAATAGAAGATTTTTTTTCGCATTATGAAAATACTATGTATTAAAGGTGTCTCTCCTGATTGTATCATAAATTATGATGAGACTAATCTCACTGATAACCCGGGCCACAAGAAATATTTATTTAAGAGAGGTTGCAAATATCCTGAAATGGGTAATCAACACTACAAACACCTGGTAGTCCTGTAACACAATTTATACCAACTTCTCACCCTGATTCTGAAGACACAAGTGAATCTGACACGGATCAATCTGATGCCGATGGACAAGATTAGAAGAAAGTCATGTGGACCTTGATAAAACCTGAAACTTTTGACCAACATTGTGCTCTTTTGATAAACTAAAAATTTCTTTTGTAAAATTCTTTACTAAAGAAATTTACAATCATAAAACCAAACGACGATAAATATAACATGTGTTTCTTGAGAATGAGGGCCGCCCAACAGAAAGAGCAGTGGCTTTCATTAGACGAAATGATTATACCCTTTACTGGGTCATGTGCAATCAAGCAGTACTGTCCGGGTAAGCCAAATCCAGTTGGTCTAAAGGCTTTCGTTTTGGCAAATCCTGATGGTACTGTTTGTGATTTTCATGTCTATCAAGGAAAAACGACATATCCCGAATATGAAAATACCAATTTTGGCTTAGGAGAGAAGGCTGTCCTTACGCTGTCGAAGAATCTGGTTCAGGGCCATGTGATATACTTTGACAGGTATTTCACATCAGAAAGATTGTTAGACGAGTTAAAACAGAGAGGCATCAGGGGGACTGGAACAGTCATGAAAAATAGAATTCCTGCTGGAGTGCGCCCATTGCTCGTTAGCGACAGAGATTTAAAGAATCAAGGACGAGGAAGCAGTCAAGTTGTAGTCCGAAACGATAGCCAGTTAGCCTTTACGAAATGGTATGATAATAAGCCAGTCTTGTTTTTATCTTCTGTGGAGGCAAATTCTGAAGCAGATACCTGTCGTCGCTGGTGCAAGGAAAATAAAGTTTACGTGACTGTTCCACGGCCCAAAGTTGTCAGACAATACAATCAGAAAATGGGAGGGGTCGATTTAGCCGACCGTCTTTTGGCTGTGTGTCCCAATAGGTACAGAACCAGAAAATGGACCCAAAGGTTTATGTCAGCTATGATTGATTTAGCTATTTCCAACTCCTGGCTTCAATATAAAAAAGACCAGCTCAAAGCTTCGGTACCGGCCAAAAAAATACAACAGTTGCGTATGTTTAAAATGGAACTAGGTGAGCATTTCATACAATCTTCCAATACAATCTATTCATTGAGCGATTCAGAAAGAGACCCTGAAGAGCAACCTCCACGGAAGTGGACTGGAAGAAAAGGATTTGTACCTGTGCCAAATAAAAATTTCCACGCAGGCGAAGTGAAACATTTGCCTTACATGGAGGAAAAAGTCGGTCGATGCCGTCATTGTCACTATAACCGCACATTATTTAAATGCCGTGGTTGCACTATTAGCTTGTGCCTAACTAAATTAAGAAACTGCTTTATTGATTTTCACTGCAATAATGAATAATTTTAAGATATATTTTAAATAAGAAGAATGGTAATATTTAAGTTAAAAGTTCATTTATATTTCATAGAAGCTTATTTTTTAGTTTATTTTTATTTCCTAGCTAAAAATGAAGAAGGAAAATGCTAGTTTTCGAGTTAAACTTGATTTATTTTACATAACAGTTTATTATTTAAGTTACTTTTGTTTTCTAGTTGAAAATAAGGCTGATTTGTAACAGTGAGACTGATTAAAACAATAAAACATAAGTTTGATCTAAAAATTGTTTTTAATAAAGTCAGATCACATAAACGCCCAATGTACATTAAAATGAACATGATATAAACACTTAAAATTAGGAGCACTATGCTCTATTCTACGCCATAGAACCCAGAAAATTAATAAAAAAAATCCTGGTTGAGTTTTACACCAAAAAAAATAGTCAAGTGTGCGTGGGCGGTAACCGTGTTAGAATATATTGTACATTGTATTGAACATTGGGCGTTTAGCACGTCTTACCAGAAAATAGCTTGGGCGTTACGAGGTTAAAAGACAATATGCCTGGAGTAGATTGGACGCGAAATTTCATGATTAGGCATAAATCTGAAATTTCCAATCGTAATGCATCAAATATCACAAGTGAGAGCGCCAAAATTTCACCTGTTGTAATAGAAGATTTTTTTTCGCATTATGAAAATACTATGTATTAAAGGTGTCTCTCCTGATTGTATCATAAATTATGATGAGACTAATCTCACTGATAACCCGGGCCACAAGAAATATTTATTTAAGAGAGGTTGCAAATATCCTGAAATGGGTAATCAACACTACAAACACCTGGTAGTCCTGTAACACAATTTATACCAACTTCTCACCCTGATTCTGAAGACACAAGTGAATCTGACACGGATCAATCTGATGCCGATGGACAAGATTAGAAGAAAGTCATGTGGACCTTGATAAAACCTGAAACTTTTGACCAACATTGTGCTCTTTTGATAAACTAAAAATTTCTTTTGTAAAATTCTTTACTAAAGAAATTTACAATCATAAAACCAAACGACGATAAATATAACATGTGTTTCTTGAGAATGAGGGCCGCCCAACTGGCGGACAGTGTGCTCATTTCGATGGTCATATTCTTCTATAATTTCTCAAACAAAGTAGAATGAACAAAAGTGGTCCAAATATCCACCACTAACGAGACCTATATTGACTTATAGTCCATTATATAGAAAGTAACATTCAGTATGGGACAAAATAAAAATACGCTGTCAGTAAAAAGTTATGACTATATGAAAAATAATAATAATTTATTATTTTTTTAACATCAGCATTTATTTAAATCCAAGTAGCTATTCTTAACCTCGTAACGCCCAATGTACACTGTATTGTACAAAGTAACATTTAGCATTCCAGCCCGGACTTAAAAAATAATTCACCATATAAACGCCCAATGTACAATACGATGTACATTTAATTGTGATGGTGATTTTATTTTAAATTTTCGCGCCAGCTGAAATTATACCGGAATGTTGTGATTGGTGGATTCATAAGAAGCAAATATGACAGCTGACATTTGGGACTAATCCATAGACAATTAGATTACTTCCGCCATTTTTGCAACCATGCGACCGGCTCGGCGAACAGGTGAGTTTAAATTTTAATTTATTTATAGAATCTTAGAGAAATTTGCTTTATAAATAAGAAAATAACAAAATTTACAATACATTTTTTTAGGAATTTGTGTTATTTTGAATCAATCACATAGATTTAATTTTCTATATTGGCTCAAAAAATGTTGTTCATTGTAATATACAATGGGCGTTTATATTAAGTTACTTGGCTAAAAATTGTATTTTTGTTTTCAGCTCTCAGAGAAAACGATATTGAGGATTTATTAGATGAATCTGAAATAGAAGATTTTTTACCATCTGATGAAGATGTTGGTGATCCAGAATTCCAACCCACATCTGAAAGATCGCCAGAATGCGACAGCGATAAAAGCGAAAGTTCAAGTTCTGAAGATGAAAGTCAAGAACCGTTGGTTAGTGGAAGAGGACGTGGTAGGGGACAAGGAAGAAGGCTTGCAGGAGGACAACGTAGAGGGTGCAGAGGACGAGGTAGCGGTACAAACAGACGCAGTCGTGGACGAGAAACGAGAAGGGGAAGTGGGGTAAGAGGGCATCAAGAAATAGAAGAAAATCCAAATGAGGAAAACGACACTGACGAAAACTCTCCTTCTCCTAGCGGAGCAGCACCAGGTAATTGGACTGTAAATGACCTTGACCCTATTTTACCTGAATTGATACAACCAGCATATTTAGAGATCGATACGGAGGGGTTTTCAAAACCCGATTACTTGAAGCAATACCTAAATAAGGAATTAATTGATCTCATTGTGACAAGCTCAAACCAAACTGCTATTGAAAAGACGGGGCGTAGTTTGTATTTGTCTTCTGAAGAATTATATATTTACTTGGGTATCACATTTTTGATGGCAGCTATCAACTACCCACAGATAAGAATGTATTGGGAAAAAAAATGGAGGATAGCAATCATAGCAGACAATATGTCGAGAAACCGATTTTTAATGCTAAGAAACTCGTTAAAAGTGGTTTTTGACCCTGATGTTGCACCGGAAATCAGAGTTTCAGACAAACTATGGAAGATGCGCCCTTTAATTGATCAGATACAGAATACTTGCCAAAAACAGGAGAAAGAGCAGTGGCTTTCATTAGACTACTGTCCGGGTAAGCCAAATCCAGTTGGTCTAAAGGCTTTCGTTTTGGCAAATCCTGATGGTACTGTTTGTGATTTTCATGTCTATCAAGGAAAAACGACATATCCCGAATATGAAAATACCAATTTTGGCTTAGGAGAGAAGGCTGTCCTTACGCTGTCGAAGAATCTGGTTCAGGGCCATGTGATATACTTTGACAGGTATTTCACATCAGAAAGATTGTTAGACGAGTTAAAACAGAGAGGCATCAGGGGGACTGGAACAGTCATGAAAAATAGAATTCCTGCTGGAGTGCGCCCATTGCTCGTTAGCGACAGAGATTTAAAGAATCAAGGACGAGGAAGCAGTCAAGTTGTAGTCCGAAACGATAGCCAGTTAGCCTTTACGAAATGGTATGATAATAAGCCAGTCTTGTTTTTATCTTCTGTGGAGGCAAATTCTGAAGCAGATACCTGTCGTCGCTGGTGCAAGGAAAATAAAGTTTACGTGACTGTTCCACGGCCCAAAGTTGTCAGACAATACAATCAGAAAATGGGAGGGGTCGATTTAGCCGACCGTCTTTTGGCTGTGTGTCCCAATAGGTACAGAACCAGAAAATGGACCCAAAGGTTTATGTCAGCTATGATTGATTTAGCTATTTCCAACTCCTGGCTTCAATATAAAAAAGACCAGCTCAAAGCTTCGGTACCGGCCAAAAAAATACAACAGTTGCGTATGTTTAAAATGGAACTAGGTGAGCATTTCATACAATCTTCCAATACAATCTATTCATTGAGCGATTCAGAAAGAGACCCTGAAGAGCAACCTCCACGGAAGTGGACTGGAAGAAAAGGATTTGTACCTGTGCCAAATAAAAATTTCCACGCAGGCGAAGTGAAACATTTGCCTTACATGGAGGAAAAAGTCGGTCGATGCCGTCATTGTCACTATAACCGCACATTATTTAAATGCCGTGGTTGCACTATTAGCTTGTGCCTAACTAAATTAAGAAACTGCTTTATTGATTTTCACTGCAATAATGAATAATTTTAAGATATATTTTAAATAAGAAGAATGGTAATATTTAAGTTAAAAGTTCATTTATATTTCATAGAAGCTTATTTTTTAGTTTATTTTTATTTCCTAGCTAAAAATGAAGAAGGAAAATGCTAGTTTTCGAGTTAAACTTGATTTATTTTACATAACAGTTTATTATTTAAGTTACTTTTGTTTTCTAGTTGAAAATAAGGCTGATTTGTAACAGTGAGACTGATTAAAACAATAAAACATAAGTTTGATCTAAAAATTGTTTTTAATAAAGTCAGATCACATAAACGCCCAATGTACATTAAAATGAACATGATATAAACACTTAAAATTAGGAGCACTATGCTCTATTCTACGCCATAGAACCCAGAAAATTAATAAAAAAAATCCTGGTTGAGTTTTACACCAAAAAAAATAGTCAAGTGTGCGTGGGCGGTAACCGTGTTAGAATATATTGTACATTGTATTGAACATTGGGCGTTTAGCACGTCTTACCAGAAAATAGCTTGGGCGTTACGAGGTTAAAAGACAATATGCCTGGAGTAGATTGGACGCGAAATTTCATGATTAGGCATAAATCTGAAATTTCCAATCGTAATGCATCAAATATCACAAGTGAGAGCGCCAAAATTTCACCTGTTGTAATAGAAGATTTTTTTTCGCATTATGAAAATACTATGTATTAAAGGTGTCTCTCCTGATTGTATCATAAATTATGATGAGACTAATCTCACTGATAACCCGGGCCACAAGAAATATTTATTTAAGAGAGGTTGCAAATATCCTGAAATGGGTAATCAACACTACAAACACCTGGTAGTCCTGTAACACAATTTATACCAACTTCTCACCCTGATTCTGAAGACACAAGTGAATCTGACACGGATCAATCTGATGCCGATGGACAAGATTAGAAGAAAGTCATGTGGACCTTGATAAAACCTGAAACTTTTGACCAACATTGTGCTCTTTTGATAAACTAAAAATTTCTTTTGTAAAATTCTTTACTAAAGAAATTTACAATCATAAAACCAAACGACGATAAATATAACATGTGTTTCTTGAGAATGAGGGCCGCCCAACTGGCGGACAGTGTGCTCATTTCGATGGTCATATTCTTCTATAATTTCTCAAACAAAGTAGAATGAACAAAAGTGGTCCAAATATCCACCACTAACGAGACCTATATTGACTTATAGTCCATTATATAGAAAGTAACATTCAGTATGGGACAAAATAAAAATACGCTGTCAGTAAAAAGTTATGACTATATGAAAAATAATAATAATTTATTATTTTTTTAACATCAGCATTTATTTAAATCCAAGTAGCTATTCTTAACCTCGTAACGCCCAATGTACACTGTATTGTACAAAGTAACATTTAGCATTCCAGCCCGGACTTAAAAAATAATTCACCATATAAACGCCCAATGTACAATACGATGTACATTTAATTGTGATGGTGATTTTATTTTAAATTTTCGCGTCAGCTGAAATTATACCGGAATGTTGTGATTGGTGGATTCATAAGAAGCAAATATGACAGCTGACATTTGGGACTAATCCATAGACAATTGGATTACTTCCGCCATTTTTGCAACCATGCGACCGGCTCGGCGAACAGGTGAGTTTAAATTTTAATTTATTTATAGAATCTTAGAGAAATTTGCTTTATAAATAAGAAAATAACAAAATTTACAATACATTTTTTTAGGAATTTGTGTTATTTTGAATCAATCACATAGATTTAATTTTCTATATTGGCTCAAAAAATGTTGTTCATTGTAATATACAATGGGCGTTTATATTAAGTTACTTGGCTAAAAATTGTATTTTTGTTTTCAGCTCTCAGAGAAAACGATATTGAGGATTTATTAGATGAATCTGAAATAGAAGATTTTTTACCATCTGATGAAGATGTTGGTGATCCAGAACTCCAACCCACATCTGAAAGATCGCCAGAATGCGACAGCGATAAAAGCGAAAGTTCAAGTTCTGAAGATGAAAGTCAAGAACCGTTGGTTAGTGGAAGAGGACGTGGTAGGGGACAAGGAAGAAGGCTTGCAGGAGGACAACGTAGAGGGTGCAGAGGACGAGGTAGCGGTACAAACAGACGCAGTCGTGGACGAGAAACGAGAAGGGGAAGTGGGGTAAGAGGGCATCAAGAAATAGAAGAAAATCCAAATGAGGAAAACGACACTGACGAAAACTCTCCTTCTCCTAGCGGAGCAGCACCAGGTAATTGGACTGTAAATGACCTTGACCCTATTTTACCTGAATTGATACAACCAGCATATTTAGAGATCGATACGGAGGGGTTTTCAAAACCCGATTACTTGAAGCAATACCTAAATAAGGAATTAATTGATCTCATTGTGACAAGCTCAAACCAAACTGCTATTGGGGCGTAGTTTGTATTTGTCTTCTGAAGAATTATATATTTACTTGGGTATCACATTTTTGATGGCAGCTATCAACTACCCACAGATAAGAATGTATTGGGAAAAAAAATGGAGGATAGCAATCATAGCAGACAATATGTCGAGAAACCGATTTTTAATGCTAAGAAACTCGTTAAAAGTGGTTTTTGACCCTGATGTTGCACCGGAAATCAGAGTTTCAGACAAACTATGGAAGATGCGCCCTTTAATTGATCAGACACAGAATACTTGCCAAAAACAGGAGAAAGAGCAGTGGCTTTCATTAGACGAAATGATTATACCCTTTACTGGGTCATGTGCAATCAAGCAGTACTGTCCGGGTAAGCCAAATCCAGTTGGTCTAAAGGCTTTCGTTTTGGCAAATCCTGATGGTACTGTTTGTGATTTTCATGTCTATCAAGGAAAAACGACATATCCCGAATATGAAAATACCAATTTTGGCTTAGGAGAGAAGGCTGTCCTTACGCTGTCGAAGAATCTGGTTCAGGGCCATGTGATATACTTTGACAGGTATTTCACATCAGAAAGATTGTTAGACGAGTTAAAACAGAGAGGCATCAGGGGGACTGGAACAGTCATGAAAAATAGAATTCCTGCTGGAGTGCGCCCATTGCTCGTTAGCGACAGAGATTTAAAGAATCAAGGACGAGGAAGCAGTCAAGTTGTAGTCCGAAACGATAGCCAGTTAGCCTTTACGAAATGGTATGATAATAAGCCAGTCTTGTTTTTATCTTCTGTGGAGGCAAATTCTGAAGCAGATACCTGTCGTCGCTGGTGCAAGGAAAATAAAGTTTACGTGACTGTTCCACGGCCCAAAGTTGTCAGACAATACAATCAGAAAATGGGAGGGGTCGATTTAGCCGACCGTCTTTTGGCTGTGTGTCCCAATAGGTACAGAACCAGAAAATGGACCCAAAGGTTTATGTCAGCTATGATTGATTTAGCTATTTCCAACTCCTGGCTTCAATATAAAAAAGACCAGCTCAAAGCTTCGGTACCGGCCAAAAAAATACAACAGTTGCGTATGTTTAAAATGGAACTAGGTGAGCATTTCATACAATCTTCCAATACAATCTATTCATTGAGCGATTCAGAAAGAGACCCTGAAGAGCAACCTCCACGGAAGTGGACTGGAAGAAAAGGATTTGTACCTGTGCCAAATAAAAATTTCCACGCAGGCGAAGTGAAACATTTGCCTTACATGGAGGAAAAAGTCGGTCGATGCCGTCATTGTCACTATAACCGCACATTATTTAAATGCCGTGGTTGCACTATTAGCTTGTGCCTAACTAAATTAAGAAACTGCTTTATTGATTTTCACTGCAATAATGAATAATTTTAAGATATATTTTAAATAAGAAGAATGGTAATATTTAAGTTAAAAGTTCATTTATATTTCATAGAAGCTTATTTTTTAGTTTATTTTTATTTCCTAGCTAAAAATGAAGAAGGAAAATGCTAGTTTTCGAGTTAAACTTGATTTATTTTACATAACAGTTTATTATTTAAGTTACTTTTGTTTTCTAGTTGAAAATAAGGCTGATTTGTAACAGTGAGACTGATTAAAACAATAAAACATAAGTTTGATCTAAAAATTGTTTTTAATAAAGTCAGATCACATAAACGCCCAATGTACATTAAAATGAACATGATATAAACACTTAAAATTAGGAGCACTATGCTCTATTCTACGCCATAGAACCCAGAAAATTAATAAAAAAAATCCTGGTTGAGTTTTACACCAAAAAAAATAGTCAAGTGTGCGTGGGCGGTAACCGTGTTAGAATATATTGTACATTGTATTGAACATTGGGCGTTTAGCACGTCTTACCAGAAAATAGCTTGGGCGTTACGAGGTTAAAAGACAATATGCCTGGAGTAGATTGGACGCGAAATTTCATGATTAGGCATAAATCTGAAATTTCCAATCGTAATGCATCAAATATCACAAGTGAGAGCGCCAAAATTTCACCTGTTGTAATAGAAGATTTTTTTTCGCATTATGAAAATACTATGTATTAAAGGTGTCTCTCCTGATTGTATCATAAATTATGATGAGACTAATCTCACTGATAACCCGGGCCACAAGAAATATTTATTTAAGAGAGGTTGCAAATATCCTGAAATGGGTAATCAACACTACAAACACCTGGTAGTCCTGTAACACAATTTATACCAACTTCTCACCCTGATTCTGAAGACACAAGTGAATCTGACACGGATCAATCTGATGCCGATGGACAAGATTAGAAGAAAGTCATGTGGACCTTGATAAAACCTGAAACTTTTGACCAACATTGTGCTCTTTTGATAAACTAAAAATTTCTTTTGTAAAATTCTTTACTAAAGAAATTTACAATCATAAAACCAAACGACGATAAATATAACATGTGTTTCTTGAGAATGAGGGCCGCCCAACTGGCGGACAGTGTGCTCATTTCGATGGTCATATTCTTCTATAATTTCTCAAACAAAGTAGAATGAACAAAAGTGGTCCAAATATCCACCACTAACGAGACCTATATTGACTTATAGTCCATTATATAGAAAGTAACATTCAGTATGGGACAAAATAAAAATACGCTGTCAGTAAAAAGTTATGACTATATGAAAAATAATAATAATTTATTATTTTTTTAACATCAGCATTTATTTAAATCCAAGTAGCTATTCTTAACCTCGTAACGCCCAATGTACACTGTATTGTACAAAGTAACATTTAGCATTCCAGCCCGGACTTAAAAAATAATTCACCATATAAACGCCCAATGTACAATACGATGTACATTTAATTGTGATGGTGATTTTATTTTAAATTTTCGCGCCAGCTGAAATTATACCGGAATGTTGTGATTGGTGGATTCATAAGAAGCAAATATGACAGCTGACATTTGGGACTAATCCATAGACAATTAGATTACTTCCGCCATTTTTGCAACCATGCGACCGGCTCGGCGAACAGGTGAGTTTAAATTTTAATTTATTTATAGAATCTTAGAGAAATTTGCTTTATAAATAAGAAAATAACAAAATTTACAATACATTTTTTTAGGAATTTGTGTTATTTTGAATCAATCACATAGATTTAATTTTCTATATTGGCTCAAAAAATGTTGTTCATTGTAATATACAATGGGCGTTTATATTAAGTTACTTGGCTAAAAATTGTATTTTTGTTTTCAGCTCTCAGAGAAAACGATATTGAGGATTTATTAGATGAATCTGAAATAGAAGATTTTTTACCATCTGATGAAGATGTTGGTGATCCAGAACTCCAACCCACATCTGAAAGATCGCCAGAATGCGACAGCGATAAAAGCGAAAGTTCAAGTTCTGAAGATGAAAGTCAAGAACCGTTGGTTAGTGGAAGAGGACGTGGTAGGGGACAAGGAAGAAGGCTTGCAGGAGGACAACGTAGAGGGTGCAGAGGACGAGGTAGCGGTACAAACAGACGCAGTCGTGGACGAGAAACGAGAAGGGGAAGTGGGGTAAGAGGGCATCAAGAAATAGAAGAAAATCCAAATGAGGAAAACGACACTGACGAAAACTCTCCTTCTCCTAGCGGAGCAGCACCAGGTAATTGGACTGTAAATGACCTTGACCCTATTTTACCTGAATTGATACAACCAGCATATTTAGAGATCGATACGGAGGGGTTTTCAAAACCCGATTACTTGAAGCAATACCTAAATAAGGAATTAATTGATCTCATTGTGACAAGCTCAAACCAAACTGCTATTGAAAAGACGGGGCGTAGTTTGTATTTGTCTTCTGAAGAATTATATATTTACTTGGGTATCACATTTTTGATGGCAGCTATCAACTACCCACAGATAAGAATGTATTGGGAAAAAAAATGGAGGATAGCAATCATAGCAGACAATATGTCGAGAAACCGATTTTTAATGCTAAGAAACTCGTTAAAAGTGGTTTTTGACCCTGATGTTGCACCGGAAATCAGAGTTTCAGACAAACTATGGAAGATGCGCCCTTTAATTGATCAGATACAGAATACTTGCCAAAAACAGGAGAAAGAGCAGTGGCTTTCATTAGACGAAATGATTATACCCTTTACTGGGTCATGTGCAATCAAGCAGTACTGTCCGGGTAAGCCAAATCCAGTTGGTCTAAAGGCTTTCGTTTTGGCAAATCCTGATGGTACTGTTTGTGATTTTCATGTCTATCAAGGAAAAACGACATATCCCGAATATGAAAATACCAATTTTGGCTTAGGAGAGAAGGCTGTCCTTACGCTGTCGAAGAATCTGGTTCAGGGCCATGTGATATACTTTGACAGGTATTTCACATCAGAAAGATTGTTAGACGAGTTAAAACAGAGAGGCATCAGGGGGACTGGAACAGTCATGAAAAATAGAATTCCTGCTGGAGTGCGCCCATTGCTCGTTAGCGACAGAGATTTAAAGAATCAAGGACGAGGAAGCAGTCAAGTTGTAGTCCGAAACGATAGCCAGTTAGCCTTTACGAAATGGTATGATAATAAGCCAGTCTTGTTTTTATCTTCTGTGGAGGCAAATTCTGAAGCAGATACCTGTCGTCGCTGGTGCAAGGAAAATAAAGTTTACGTGACTGTTCCACGGCCCAAAGTTGTCAGACAATACAATCAGAAAATGGGAGGGGTCGATTTAGCCGACCGTCTTTTGGCTGTGTGTCCCAATAGGTACAGAACCAGAAAATGGACCCAAAGGTTTATGTCAGCTATGATTGATTTAGCTATTTCCAACTCCTGGCTTCAATATAAAAAAGACCAGCTCAAAGCTTCGGTACCGGCCAAAAAAATACAACAGTTGCGTATGTTTAAAATGGAACTAGGTGAGCATTTCATACAATCTTCCAATACAATCTATTCATTGAGCGATTCAGAAAGAGACCCTGAAGAGCAACCTCCACGGAAGTGGACTGGAAGAAAAGGATTTGTACCTGTGCCAAATAAAAATTTCCACGCAGGCGAAGTGAAACATTTGCCTTACATGGAGGAAAAAGTCGGTCGATGCCGTCATTGTCACTATAACCGCACATTATTTAAATGCCGTGGTTGCACTATTAGCTTGTGCCTAACTAAATTAAGAAACTGCTTTATTGATTTTCACTGCAATAATGAATAATTTTAAGATATATTTTAAATAAGAAGAATGGTAATATTTAAGTTAAAAGTTCATTTATATTTCATAGAAGCTTATTTTTTAGTTTATTTTTATTTCCTAGCTAAAAATGAAGAAGGAAAATGCTAGTTTTCGAGTTAAACTTGATTTATTTTACATAACAGTTTATTATTTAAGTTACTTTTGTTTTCTAGTTGAAAATAAGGCTGATTTGTAACAGTGAGACTGATTAAAACAATAAAACATAAGTTTGATCTAAAAATTGTTTTTAATAAAGTCAGATCACATAAACGCCCAATGTACATTAAAATGAACATGATATAAACACTTAAAATTAGGAGCACTATGCTCTATTCTACGCCATAGAACCCAGAAAATTAATAAAAAAAATCCTGGTTGAGTTTTACACCAAAAAAAATAGTCAAGTGTGCGTGGGCGGTAACCGTGTTAGAATATATTGTACATTGTATTGAACATTGGGCGTTTAGCACGTCTTACCAGAAAATAGCTTGGGCGTTACGAGGTTAAAAGACAATATGCCTGGAGTAGATTGGACGCGAAATTTCATGATTAGGCATAAATCTGAAATTTCCAATCGTAATGCATCAAATATCACAAGTGAGAGCGCCAAAATTTCACCTGTTGTAATAGAAGATTTTTTTTCGCATTATGAAAATACTATGTATTAAAGGTGTCTCTCCTGATTGTATCATAAATTATGATGAGACTAATCTCACTGATAACCCGGGCCACAAGAAATATTTATTTAAGAGAGGTTGCAAATATCCTGAAATGGGTAATCAACACTACAAACACCTGGTAGTCCTGTAACACAATTTATACCAACTTCTCACCCTGATTCTGAAGACACAAGTGAATCTGACACGGATCAATCTGATGCCGATGGACAAGATTAGAAGAAAGTCATGTGGACCTTGATAAAACCTGAAACTTTTGACCAACATTGTGCTCTTTTGATAAACTAAAAATTTCTTTTGTAAAATTCTTTACTAAAGAAATTTACAATCATAAAACCAAACGACGATAAATATAACATGTGTTTCTTGAGAATGAGGGCCGCCCAACTGGCGGACAGTGTGCTCATTTCGATGGTCATATTCTTCTATAATTTCTCAAACAAAGTAGAATGAACAAAAGTGGTCCAAATATCCACCACTAACGAGACCTATATTGACTTATAGTCCATTATATAGAAAGTAACATTCAGTATGGGACAAAATAAAAATACGCTGTCAGTAAAAAGTTATGACTATATGAAAAATAATAATAATTTATTATTTTTTTAACATCAGCATTTATTTAAATCCAAGTAGCTATTCTTAACCTCGTAACGCCCAATGTACACTGTATTGTACAAAGTAACATTTAGCATTCCAGCCCGGACTTAAAAAATAATTCACCATATAAACGCCCAATGTACAATACGATGTACATTTAATTGTGATGGTGATTTTATTTTAAATTTTCGCGCCAGCTGAAATTATACCGGAATGTTGTGATTGGTGGATTCATAAGAAGCAAATATGACAGCTGACATTTGGGACTAATCCATAGACAATTAGATTACTTCCGCCATTTTTGCAACCATGCGACCGGCTCGGCGAACAGGTGAGTTTAAATTTTAATTTATTTATAGAATCTTAGAGAAATTTGCTTTATAAATAAGAAAATAACAAAATTTACAATACATTTTTTTAGGAATTTGTGTTATTTTGAATCAATCACATAGATTTAATTTTCTATATTGGCTCAAAAAATGTTGTTCATTGTAATATACAATGGGCGTTTATATTAAGTTACTTGGCTAAAAATTGTATTTTTGTTTTCAGCTCTCAGAGAAAACGATATTGAGGATTTATTAGATGAATCTGAAATAGAAGATTTTTTACCATCTGATGAAGATGTTGGTGATCCAGAACTCCAACCCACATCTGAAAGATCGCCAGAATGCGACAGCGATAAAAGCGAAAGTTCAAGTTCTGAAGATGAAAGTCAAGAACCGTTGGTTAGTGGAAGAGGACGTGGTAGGGGACAAGGAAGAAGGCTTGCAGGAGGACAACGTAGAGGGTGCAGAGGACGAGGTAGCGGTACAAACAGACGCAGTCGTGGACGAGAAACGAGAAGGGGAAGTGGGGTAAGAGGGCATCAAGAAATAGAAGAAAATCCAAATGAGGAAAACGACACTGACGAAAACTCTCCTTCTCCTAGCGGAGCAGCACCAGGTAATTGGACTGTAAATGACCTTGACCCTATTTTACCTGAATTGATACAACCAGCATATTTAGAGATCGATACGGAGGGGTTTTCAAAACCCGATTACTTGAAGCAATACCTAAATAAGGAATTAATTGATCTCATTGTGACAAGCTCAAACCAAACTGCTATTGAAAAGACGGGGCGTAGTTTGTATTTGTCTTCTGAAGAATTATATATTTACTTGGGTATCACATTTTTGATGGCAGCTATCAACTACCCACAGATAAGAATGTATTGGGAAAAAAAATGGAGGATAGCAATCATAGCAGACAATATGTCGAGAAACCGATTTTTAATGCTAAGAAACTCGTTAAAAGTGGTTTTTGACCCTGATGTTGCACCGGAAATCAGAGTTTCAGACAAACTATGGAAGATGCGCCCTTTAATTGATCAGATACAGAATACTTGCCAAAAACAGGAGAAAGAGCAGTGGCTTTCATTAGACGAAATGATTATACCCTTTACTGGGTCATGTGCAATCAAGCAGTACTGTCCGGGTAAGCCAAATCCAGTTGGTCTAAAGGCTTTCGTTTTGGCAAATCCTGATGGTACTGTTTGTGATTTTCATGTCTATCAAGGAAAAACGACATATCCCGAATATGAAAATACCAATTTTGGCTTAGGAGAGAAGGCTGTCCTTACGCTGTCGAAGAATCTGGTTCAGGGCCATGTGATATACTTTGACAGGTATTTCACATCAGAAAGATTGTTAGACGAGTTAAAACAGAGAGGCATCAGGGGGACTGGAACAGTCATGAAAAATAGAATTCCTGCTGGAGTGCGCCCATTGCTCGTTAGCGACAGAGATTTAAAGAATCAAGGACGAGGAAGCAGTCAAGTTGTAGTCCGAAACGATAGCCAGTTAGCCTTTACGAAATGGTATGATAATAAGCCAGTCTTGTTTTTATCTTCTGTGGAGGCAAATTCTGAAGCAGATACCTGTCGTCGCTGGTGCAAGGAAAATAAAGTTTACGTGACTGTTCCACGGCCCAAAGTTGTCAGACAATACAATCAGAAAATGGGAGGGGTCGATTTAGCCGACCGTCTTTTGGCTGTGTGTCCCAATAGGTACAGAACCAGAAAATGGACCCAAAGGTTTATGTCAGCTATGATTGATTTAGCTATTTCCAACTCCTGGCTTCAATATAAAAAAGACCAGCTCAAAGCTTCGGTACCGGCCAAAAAAATACAACAGTTGCGTATGTTTAAAATGGAACTAGGTGAGCATTTCATACAATCTTCCAATACAATCTATTCATTGAGCGATTCAGAAAGAGACCCTGAAGAGCAACCTCCACGGAAGTGGACTGGAAGAAAAGGATTTGTACCTGTGCCAAATAAAAATTTCCACGCAGGCGAAGTGAAACATTTGCCTTACATGGAGGAAAAAGTCGGTCGATGCCGTCATTGTCACTATAACCGCACATTATTTAAATGCCGTGGTTGCACTATTAGCTTGTGCCTAACTAAATTAAGAAACTGCTTTATTGATTTTCACTGCAATAATGAATAATTTTAAGATATATTTTAAATAAGAAGAATGGTAATATTTAAGTTAAAAGTTCATTTATATTTCATAGAAGCTTATTTTTTAGTTTATTTTTATTTCCTAGCTAAAAATGAAGAAGGAAAATGCTAGTTTTCGAGTTAAACTTGATTTATTTTACATAACAGTTTATTATTTAAGTTACTTTTGTTTTCTAGTTGAAAATAAGGCTGATTTGTAACAGTGAGACTGATTAAAACAATAAAACATAAGTTTGATCTAAAAATTGTTTTTAATAAAGTCAGATCACATAAACGCCCAATGTACATTAAAATGAACATGATATAAACACTTAAAATTAGGAGCACTATGCTCTATTCTACGCCATAGAACCCAGAAAATTAATAAAAAAAATCCTGGTTGAGTTTTACACCAAAAAAAATAGTCAAGTGTGCGTGGGCGGTAACCGTGTTAGAATATATTGTACATTGTATTGAACATTGGGCGTTTAGCACGTCTTACCAGAAAATAGCTTGGGCGTTACGAGGTTAAAAGACAATATGCCTGGAGTAGATTGGACGCGAAATTTCATGATTAGGCATAAATCTGAAATTTCCAATCGTAATGCATCAAATATCACAAGTGAGAGCGCCAAAATTTCACCTGTTGTAATAGAAGATTTTTTTTCGCATTATGAAAATACTATGTATTAAAGGTGTCTCTCCTGATTGTATCATAAATTATGATGAGACTAATCTCACTGATAACCCGGGCCACAAGAAATATTTATTTAAGAGAGGTTGCAAATATCCTGAAATGGGTAATCAACACTACAAACACCTGGTAGTCCTGTAACACAATTTATACCAACTTCTCACCCTGATTCTGAAGACACAAGTGAATCTGACACGGATCAATCTGATGCCGATGGACAAGATTAGAAGAAAGTCATGTGGACCTTGATAAAACCTGAAACTTTTGACCAACATTGTGCTCTTTTGATAAACTAAAAATTTCTTTTGTAAAATTCTTTACAAAAGAAATTTACAATCATAAAACCAAACGACGATAAATATAACATGTGTTTCTTGAGAATGAGGGCCGCCCAACTGGCGGACAGTGTGCTCATTTCGATGGTCATATTCTTCTATAATTTCTCAAACAAAGTAGAATGAACAAAAGTGGTCCAAATATCCACCACTAACGAGACCTATATTGACTTATAGTCCATTAAATAGAAAGTAACATTCAGTATGGGACAAAATAAAAATACGCTGTCAGTAAAAAGTTATGACTATATGAAAAATAATAATAATTTATTATTTTTTTAACATCAGCATTTATTTAAATCCAAGTAGCTATTCTTAATGCGGCACTAATCATGATTCATCTATAACCCCGCACAAGTTGTAGATAACACTATTTCTATCCCTTTCGCACTTAGCAAGTAATGCGCTAGAGCAACCAACGCAACCGGTTTTACCTGAGTACCTGGCCGAGTACCTGGCCCCGCCACACCGTGTATTCTTCGTAGTCGTTCATTTGCTTCCTTCGTTTACGTACTGTACGATTTTATTTTGTAATAATGCAAGAGGAAAGAAGAAACTATATTTGTTGCAATCATTCATTATTACGAAGAAGGAATTATCAGTTACTTCAACAGTGGTTGGATGACCACCCGGGAACCGCTGAGCATATTCAAGGACTATGCACCTCGACAGGTTTGTACGAGCATCGCCACATAATTCTACTTGTTTTACTTTTTAATGTATAAGCAATAATAACTATGTCGCACCTTTTGCTGACGATACATGTTTGCGTAAACGAATGCGTCAGCAAAAGGTGCGACATAATTATATCGAGTTACACCGTCTCGGCCTTTTACAAATACAGGACTACTTACGGAAGTTTACCCCTGTTGCTGTTAGAACTACGAAGAAGCTTAAGGAGGAATCTTTACTAGCCATATTCGACTTATAATTAGAAAAAAGAAAAAGGAACAAAACAGGCAACATACATCAAGCCGAGGCCAAACCCAAGGCCGATGGACGACGTCGAATAGCCGCGTCCAGACCGGCTGAGCGCGGCTCGCGAGTCCCGCTCGCGAGCCAATAGTTCGGCCGGTGTGGACGGCGCTCGGGCTTCCTCGGGCACACGTTGGCTCGGCCGAGCGCCGCTCGGACCCGAGCCATGCGTTGTCGGTTTTTGCCGATGCTCAAAGGCAGCTCAGTCTGAGCAGCTCGCCCGGTGTGGACGGACGTAACGACACTCGCGAGCCAGTGAATCAAAAATGGATAAAGAAGACAGTATTCGCTTAATACTACTTTACGGAAGCTTCAAAATGTTATGGGATTCGAAAGATCCAGATCATTTAAATAAAAGCAAGCGAGAAGATTGCTGGAGGAAGATCTCTAAGGAAATGAAGTTACCTGTACCCGAGTTAAAAAAGAAACTTGACTCATTGACAGGTTCATACCGACGCGAAAAGTCAAAGCAGAGAAAAAGTAATATCACTGGTTCAGGTAAGGATTCTTTTATTTAATTATAGTGAATGTTAGATTAGTTAATCTCATTATCAAATATCAATATGTACAACATTTACTATAGGACACACCATAGGAAACGAAAAATAACCTATAACGTCTACATATTTGTTACAGGCGCTGACGAAATTTATATATCGAAGTGGTTTGGTTTCAAATATTTTGACTTTATGTCAAATAAAGATGACACAGGAATTACAAAAGAAGTCGGAATAGATAACGTAAGTCCTTTATTTATGTTTATTTTCAAAATTAGTTGAACATTAATATTGATGCTGCCATGGAATTATTCCGTTTGTTACAAAATGTGTTGCTAAATGTAGACGAATATCTTTAGCACTAACAGTACCTCTGCGCGGAATGGCCGTTAGAGGTAATAGTGCTGTAGATGGAATATTGTTTCTCCATTGACCTGGAATAAATGAACCATCAACTTCTCTATCATAATATTCTGGTGGAATAGAATAGTTATTTCTTCGTAAGTAATTATATAAATACACTGTTGCTAAGACAACTTTTGTAGCTTTTTCTGGCTCTAGGAGGATAGGTTTCCTAAGGACTCTGTAGACTGAACTTAAAATACCAAAGGCATTTTCAACGACTCTGCGAGCTCTGCTAAGTCTGTAATTAAACACTCTTTCTTTGGAACCCGCCTCTGGATTACCTTCAAATGGTTTCATATATTGGTAAGCATAAAAACTTTGTCGCCCAATATGAAATATGGTATTTTCATTATGTACGGTATTTGTAGTATCTGCGCTTCAGGAATGTTCAGTTGACAGTTTTCTAATTTTCGATATAAAATCGTATTTTTAAAAACTCCGCCGTCGGAAATACGCCCTTTACTTCCGACATTAACAAACAAGAATTTGTAATTAGCATCCACGTGAGCGAAGAGCACTATACTAGAAAAATTCTTGTAGTTGTCGTAATCAGTACTTATATTGATGGGTCTTTGAAGAGTTACGTGTTTCCCGTCCATAGCCCCTATAACATGTGGGAAGTTCCATTTTATTTCAAATTCATTTGATACTGCTAGCCATTCTTCTTCTGTGGACGGTGTCTGTAAATAACAAAATAAATATTTTTACAGAGCAATTCTTCTCAACAACCAGGACCATCACAACAACCTACGCCATCGCCACAACAACCTGAGCCATCCCCACAAGAACCCACGCCATCGCTACAAGAACCATCGCCATCGCCACAACAACCATTGCCATCCCCACAAGAACCCACGCCATCGCTACAAGAACCATTGCCATCGCCACAACCATCGCGAAAGAAAAGACGGCTGAATACGAATGCACAAAATGATTCTCTTGACAATATATTGAAGGACACTTTTGCCATAATTGAGAAAAGTTCAACTGCCATAAATGATCCATGTGTAGCATTCGGTAATCATATTGCACATGAACTCAGAAAATACGATGCTTTCACTCAATCATGTGTTAAAAATGCTATTAATATTATTATTCACGAAGCGGACATGGGAAAATATGAGATGTATAGACCAGGATATTACACACAACCACCCACTACCACGTCAACCATAACTTCCGGTGAAAATCTGCCGAACACACAATTTACTCCTGCTACTACTACAGAAACATCATAATTTAATTTTGGTGACAGCTCCGTTATTTAAATATGAGGCAGATAAATTGATTTTTATTTACCTTAACGTAATCACTGAGGGCGTCTATAATTGCATCACACGTTTCTGGAACTATAGTTGATATAGATTGTTTTGATACTCTAAAAAGATATTGAAGACTGCTATAGGAGTCTCCTGTTGACAAATATCTCAATGTTAGCAGCACTCTTTCGGATACAGTTATTGCTTCTCTGTAGTTAGTGTCACATTTTTGTATTTTCACAGCCACTAAGGAGCACAAATATTCAATGTCTCCCGCAGACATGCGTGTAAAATTTGAGACTGAATGGTCGATTGTTAGTTCCTTTAACAATCTATTACCGTATTGGTTTCGATTTTTGTATAATTTTTTAATCCAGAGTTTTCGTTTCTCTTTTCTTTTTTTTATGATATGTCCAGACAACATAAGCGCCGTAGCAGCTAATAATACGTGGTTTTCCATCGTTATACGGAGAGAAACTGAATGCTCAAACCGGCTCAGCTTGGCTTGCGAGCCCGGCTCGGAACTTACACAAATTAGCTCGGGTGCCACGGCTCGCGAGCAGGAAGTCTGAGCGCGGCTCGCGAGCGGCGCTCAGCCGGTCTGGACGCGGCTAATCAGACGTGCATCCTCTGAGTGGGTGTGACCAGTGCAAGAAACGGAAGTATTACACACTTACGGTGATCGTTTTGCTGTTAATCATAATAGCCATATCTATTGCGGACGTTGTCCTCTCCGCACGTATATCGAGGACATCCATAACACTTGACAAAATTTGTAAATCAGTGATAGGTAAGCCGTGCTGATGGAGAGCGGTGTGTACACGGAAGCAAGATCTTACCATGACGTGCGGTGTAGAGACGGTGCTACCGAAGCACTGTTGACCAACACATTTTCTGCGCCACTGCTGTATATTGGAACAACACTCTCTGGTCTCAAAGAGTACCCGGTGGGCGAGGACCAAATAAGCACCGATCTTGAGACCAGAAGGGTTAAACATCTATCCGGCTCGAAGGACCAAAAATGTACGAGCAGTTTACCCGTACACTGAGATGTGTTGTGTTGTAGATGTTATGGCTAACAACGGGATGTACACAGAAAAAAAACTTCAGTGTTTTAGTGTCCGTAAATAACCAGAGTATTTATTGTACTGAAAATATATTGTAAAGATATATAGAAGTTGTTTAGTATTAAGCAACAATCGACGCATTCGTTTATGCAAACATGTATCGTCAGCAAAAGGTGCGACATAGTTATTATTGCTTATACATTAAAAAGTAAAACAAGTAGAATTATGTAGCGATGCTCGTACAAGGTTGGTACATTCTAATACGTGTTTTTTCATAATTATATACTTATATCTTTCTATTATTTCGGTTAATTCAATACTTTTTCACCGACTTTTTAAAGCCGGTGCCTAATCTGTTTCCGTAACGCATACATTTTAAAGCAATAGATTTCTTGTGCGTATTGTATCATTTTAAAGCAGTTAAATGATATCCTGAGATAAATTAAATCAAGACAACGCTAAAGTGTATTTAATCAAAGGCGTGCGCTGACGCACTGAATAGTTGGAGATGAGAAAGTGACTAAAATGCATATGAATAGTTTAACATATAGATTGATATCTTTTTATTTGTTTCATTTTATTTATTTGTTGCAGTTAATACTAAATAGCGAGCACTATATCTGCCGCAATTGTTGGCTAAGGGTGCGGTATGCAGTCGATCGCGGACAAAACCAAGACGAACATAATGTTCCGCCTCCTCGTGCCGGAAGACCAACTGAAGGTTTTTTTTAAACGAACGAATACACAAGGGCGCCAAACACATCTAATTCGTGCATTTATTATGAATGTGGCAATGACAATAGATGTCGCATACCGGCGTCTATCAAGCTAGAACTGTTGGTGCACTCGAATTATTATATACCTCTAAACGCAAGAGTGTGTCAAGACCACTTGGAGCAAAATCAATGGGATTTATTAATTGATGCTCCAAACTCTTCCCACGACTTTACCGGAGAAATGTTTATAGACATCACAAAAACGTTACAAACTGCCATCATTAATAATCCTAACACAATGGATTTTGAAAATATACACGTTATAGATCCAACAATACTACAACATCGCGTAGGCTTGACGCATGACCGATTCGAGCAAGTTATTCGAGAAACCCCTTCCTTGGCATTAGAAGCCGAATACGGCCCTTGCCATTTACTTAATGAAGCTCCGGACGGGAGAAAGTAACGAAAGGCTCTGTGTGCTCTTTAGAATGAGTCGCCCTACGCTCGAACGGAAATTGAATATTGTCCGTAAGTGTTTACTGCAAGATTTTGTACCAAGGCACCTGGGTCTTGACCATATTTCAAGAAATGAAGTTGTGGCTAAAAATCTGTCTGTGCCCAATGTTCTATATGAATCACCAGATGCACCCCTGCAAGAAAGAAAAGCCATTGTAGTAATAGATGGAACCTATGTTTACGTTCAGAAGTCTAGCAACTTCCTGTTCCAACGGAAAACAGATAGCCTAGTACCTGTTATAACCATTCCGTATGTTGCGATGGCTATATAATAGATGTTACTGGTCCTCCTTCATGCAGCAACAACATCTGATACCGTTATAATGCGACAACTAATTGACGAGAGCCCAGAAAACCCATTTCATTATTTTTTAATACGAACAATGTTTTCATTTATGGGCCAGGCCACAACAGTGCGTTGCGGCGTCGCATCGCAAAAATCAACGACGCCGCACAACGCATCGTGGAAATTTCCGATGCGCTGCCGCAACGTACAAATCTGCGATGCGACAACGCTTTGCCGTTTAGTCGGTGTCCATACTTTGAACGACCTGCACGTGTTTTTTAAGCGATATGGCGCAGTACGATGTCGACCACCTGATATCTTTAATTTACGAACGTCCCGTCCTTTGGGACAAAACTATATCACAATTCAAAGACAAATTTTTAAAAACAGAAGCATGGAGGGAAGTGTGTACAAGTTTATATTCAAATTTTGAGGAGTTAAATAGTGTTGAAAAAACAAAACTCGGTAAGTACTTATAAACATTTATATTTTTGTTAACTGCCAACTAAGACCTCCAATGTTACTATTAAAATAATTACAAAATTCGTTTCTGATTATGTTAGCTCCTGTTCTACTTTCATGTGTTGTTTCGTGTAAAATTTGCAAAGAATCGTCAATAATCATTTCTTCAAACGTTTGTGCGCCATCTCGATTCAATACAAAGTTGTGTAATACACAGCATGCTTTTATAATGTCTATTGTGAAATCGTAAGAAACATTAATGGGTCGATGAAATATGCGCCATTTATTTGCGAGTATGCCAAAAGCGCTCTCAACATATCGTCTGGCTCGGCTCAAACGATAATTAAAAACTCGTTTTTCTATCGATAAAAACTTCCCAGAATATGGGCGCATTATATTATTTGTCAGTGGTAATCCTTCATCCGCCACGAAGACAAAAGGAATTTCTTTTTGAAAGCCAGGTAACGGTTTTGGCGGAGGTATAGATAATTGACCTTTTTTTAATAAGTCGTATAGATTTGAGTTCTGAAAAACAGTGGAGTCACATTCCTTACCATATGCACCTATATCGACATATATAAATTTGTAATTCGTATCAACAAGTGCTAATAGAACAATGGAATTATAATTTTTATAATTGAAAAATAGGGATCCACTGTGATCCGGGCTCAATATACGAATGTGTTTTCCATCTAGCGCTCCTATACAATTAGGAAAGTTGGTCTTTTTTTCATACTCTTGAGCAATTTGTTCCATCAGCTCTGTTGTAATTTTTGGTAATTCCAACCTTTTAAGAATGTTCCATACAATACGACAAACAAATTTTATTATTCCTGTTATTGTAGATTTTCCACGATAATATGTGAAATGCATATCTTTAAAAGTATTTCCCGTCGCCAGGTACCTGAAAGAAAACAAAATAAATCATTATTCGTCATAGTTTTTTAGGTAACGATGTCATAAAGTAACTGAGAGGAATCAAGGATAATTTTACAAAATACGAAAAAAAATTAAACGAGCAATGTAAATCCGGAGCTGGGGCCAAAAAAATTAAACAATATCATCTATACGACCAGCTCCTATTTCTGAAAAAGAATTCTCAAAATAAAACAACATCAAGTCTTGACGATGAAGAAATAAGACCAAGCACCTCAACCCAACAAAGCCAGCAACCTGTCATGCCACGTTACCAGCCTGCATCGCGTAAAAGAAAAATTGACGAAGACGAATTTGAGAAGAATATTATAGCTGCTTTAAAAACACCTGAAAGTAGACATTTATCTTTTTTTAAAGGAATTTTGCCATCATTGGAAAAATTGAATGATAATCAAACAATAATTTTCCAAAGTCGTGTCCTACAGATATTAAGTGATTTACACCAACCATCATACTATCCCAGCCACTATCAAACTTCACAAACATCCGTCCAAGCAAACTATCAAACATCTCAAACAACTGTTCAGACTGGCTATCAAACAGCTCAAATGTCTATGCAGAGTGGCTACCAATCAGCTCAAATGCCTATGCAGAGTGGCTATCAAACATCCATTCAACGCAGTGCCTTCCAAAGCGGATGCGAAACATCACCGGCACCTATGCAATCGTCTCCACAAACGCCAAGGAATGATGATGTAAATGAGCCAGAACAAATTCATTTCGATGAGCAACTAACAAATTTGACGAATGACACACAATCGGAATACGAGTTTTGAATAACACTAAATTATGAAAATGATTAAACAGTATGATTATAGTAAAAATAGTTTATTTTTTTCTTACCTTACAGTTAATCCCAGCATCTCCAGAGGTTCGATGGGTTTTCTAAATATGTATTTCTTTTGTAAATGAGGCTTTATCAAACTAAGAAGTTCTTCAAAACTTACTACACTCATCCTAAAGTAATCGAAAAATTTAACCTCGTCCACTTTTAGCGCCTCATATTTCCTTTTGAAGTGGTTTCCATCTTTATTCATAATTGTCAGTAATGGGTGCACCCAGTACTTTCTTTTCTGTTTCTTTTTCTTAATACGCCTTAACGCAAGCAGAAGTAGAACACGCGCAGTGCGGTCCATGTCTCACTAGAAACTGAACTGACGGTTAGCGTCTTGTCGTACGATGTCGTATCCGATGAAATTTTTGCGTTGCGACATCGCATCGCATAGCTGTGCAATGTTGTTTTTGCGATGCGACGCCGCAACGCACTGTTGTGGCCTGGCCCTATGATCGTGGCTTCAGAGACGTCATAGAAGATATGGAGTCGTGTGGTTATGTCGCACATATACCTATCAGCAAACGGCGTGGTGAGGACCAACTAACGACGTTAGAGGCTAATAAAAATCGGGAAGTGACGATTTGTCGTCGAATTCGTCAACGGACGATTCAAGCGCGATTTTCGACTTTATAGACAAGATTTTTTTAATCGGGCCATAAGCCATATGATGGATGACTTCCTTGTGGCCGCTGCGCTTATAAAAGGTTATATCAGCTTCAACAAATCAAGATTTTGAAAACCTGAACACAGAACCGCCGCCAGCCAAGCGAAAGTTAGATGATTATTTTACTAAAAGTGCCGACGATAGCCTGGATGATGTTTTGGCAATAGATGGATTTTCATTCAGTGTATTCATAACTTCAGATGATTTGAGAAAAGTACTCTTAGCAAAATACAACCAAAGTCAGCCGTCACCATTCGAAAACGTGTTATGAATTACAGTAAAAATTCAGAAAGCAAGTAACTGCAGAATTGAAAACTTTTTTTTTTTTTTTGCTCGTCATAATGACCACACTTCACCTGATGGTAAGCAGTCGTGCGGTCTAAGAGCAGTGGCCTCCACACCGCCCTCATAGCAGCCGAGGTGATGTTAAGATCTCTACTTTGACGGCCTGAGAAGGTGCTTTTTCACGCCCCGCTTAAAGGACCCAGGATTGAAGGAAGAAGGAAACACGTGCCTTGGCAGGGAATTCCATGCCTTGGTCGTTCGGCAGAGGTATGAGGACCCAAACTTGTTGGTACGCGCTCTAATCGACTCTACCGTGTAAGGATGGCATCTGAGCCCAGCACGCGTTGTACTGGATAGGAAAGGGGAGGGCGGGATAAGGTGGAATAACTCTTCGGAGCACTCCCCGTGGTATATTCTGTAGAAACATGCCAATGAGGCAATGTCCCTACGGAGTTGCAGAGGTTCCAGTGAACTCGTGACCTCTGGATCTCCGATGATACGGACAGCCCGCCGCTTGAAATGTGTAGGTGAAAGATTTAGTAAACGATACATGGCTGTCAACATTCATTCATATAAAACATTTTGGAACTTAGGACTTGTTCCTATTTATGGAAGTATGACAGCTGAAAGTTGTCTTCGTATATCGAAAGAGCGTCTAAGTAAATTTGATATTTCCCTGGAAACTGACATCGTGGCTATTGTAACCGATGGACTGAATGTTATGATAAAGGTGGGACGGCTTGTTTGCAGTGAACAACAACTGTGTCTCGCACATGGTGTCAATTTGGCCGTCTGTGATGTGCTTTATGAAAAACAATTATTTGCAAGACCTCGGATGATACTATAAATTACTATTACCTCAGATGATACTATAAATGAACCAGCTGTGGCTGTTGATTTTATGGACGATAGCGATGATAATGACCATTTAGAAGACTTAAGACTGTCCAGAAACAGGTTTAATCTTAACCCTTAAATGCGCAGTGTTGTATCAAAACAACAAAGTAATCAAGTTCCAATAAATCATAGTTATTTTAAATTTAATTACACAAAAACGTTTATTTATATGTATTGTTTAATACTTTTTGAATTAATAACAATGGCAACACTTTTAAACTTGTCACTGTCATTTTATGACAAGATACATGTCAAACAGAAGTGAACGTAAACTGTTTTGGTGCCAACAAAGTTAGTACTCTTGTTAACAACGTTGACTTGACTTGCATGTCTTTGCAATATATGTAGGTTAGATTATGAGGAAACAAAGGAAGCACCTGCAATCCTCACACATGGTTTAATCCCATCCCTTCTGCCTAAGACAAATACTGCTGAGTTGATGGATTTAAGACGGTTTTCATATTTCTTTAACGTAGAGCAGTCCGTGACTCTGCAAATGCCGAGCGCCAAAAAGAATGTGGTGAATGAGCCTATGTCAAAAACCTTAGAATTAGCTGAAAAGTTCGTAAATGCTGCCATAAATGGCCCCCTCAACGATGACAACATGACAATTACTCTGCTGAAGCACTCAGGACTCACTGAGCCAGATGAAGAGATAAAGCCGTGGATTTCAGTAGGTGCCAAGCTATATGGTCGTTGCTCTCTTGCTCCATCCTACTATATACTGCAGTCCACACTGTCCATGGAGTTGGTTAACAAAGAGAGATGGAGAAAGTCTAATTATTTTCTATTAGGTTTTAATGAACTATTTTATTTTTATATTCCCTTCTTTCAATTCTTTTTATGGTTTGGGTTTAATTTTAATTCTTTGTTAATTAATTATTATCATGTGTTAAGTAAGATTAGAAGAAAAAAATAAGTCGAAACAGGTAAGTCACTAAAAAAATGTGTTTTATATTGCTAACAGACTTGACTTCCGATTTACAACTGCATTTTACCGTATTACCATTAGTGAAGCCACGTTTTGGTACAATTGCTTTTGTTGTACAGGATGGGCCAAAAATTTTTGCAAATAGTAACACTAGATTTTTTTTTTAAACCGCGCGCGCGGGTGGCAGGAAACTATGCGTCACTTCATGCAATTTTAGTCATGATGGAGCGGTTCACGGGACAACAGCGTGCTTTTTGTGTAAAACAATTTTACAAAAACAATGATTCCTACGTTACTGTACGACGCCTGTTTAGAATTTAATACAATCCGTATTCAATTCTAAACAGCCGTGTAAGTGAGTGTCCAAGTGTTAATTTGATCAAAGCTTGGGTCGAGCAGTTCGAGCAAACGGGATCGACAACGAATATTAAACAAACAGGGCGGCCACGTTCAAGAAGCGATAAGAACATTTGAGAGGTCGAAATATCCGTACGGAACGAACCAGAATCATCTACCTACGCGTAAGCGTTCGGCGGCTCTGGCAATACCAAGAACTAGTCTACAGCGAATTTTGCATCTGGACCTCAAACTGCAATCATATAAGCTTCAAATTGTGCAGGAGATGAAACCAAATGATTACATTCAACGTAAGTTATTGGCCGACACTATGCTGGAGCGATTCTCTAGCCTTGAGAATGTATTGTTTACGGACGAGGCCCATTTTCACATGAATGGGCACGTGAATAAGCACAATTGTCGATATTGGAGCAGGGACAACCCTTAAACACCAAAAGCCACTTCATTCACCTAAAACGACAGTATGGACTGCCATATCAGCAAAAGGCATAATTGGTCCGTATTTCTTTGAAAATAATCAAGGAAATAATGTAACTGTGAATTCAGCAGAATACGTCAAGATGTTGCAAGACTTTTTGACGCGCAGTTGCATGAATTTCAAGGGTACAACAGCAGGACCTGGATGCAACAAGATGGAGCAACATGCCATACTTCAAATGTGAGTTTACCGGTAGTCAAAGAAATTTGCCGAACAAATTGATTTCTCGCAGAGGTGATATCCCATGGCCTCCGAGAAGCCCGGGACCTTACACCATGCGATTTTTCTTTTTTTACTGATACTTTTTTACCTGAAAACTCGAGTGTACCTTAACACATTGAATGCCAAATACACGGCGCACTGTGGGCTGAAAATCGACCTCCATAGACATAGAAATGAAAGTTGCTAGATGTTCGTTTTGTTGACGGATATGGCTTCTATTAGCTATTATACACATAACAATGTCATCTGAGCTAACTCCGCACAAAAATGAATTTATTATAAGGTTTTTTCGAAAAAAATGTATGGAGCTAGCATGAAAAATCTGAATATCTCTGAACTTGCAAGGAAAACCGTAATATCCTCAGAGATGGTTATAGGACTAATTATTTGTGATTTTTTGACATACTTCATATAACGGTACCTGCTGCAGAATTTTTTTTAAAAAGCATCGAATTTTTAATTAATTTTTTTTAACATTAAACGATTTGTTTTGGTGTATAAGTAAAGAAACAACACGTTATATGCATATAATACTAAATCTTCGCCAGTTATTTGTTAAAATATCAAGAAAATTATTTTTGCCTAACATAGTATATATGTTTTAAAACAGTTAATTGGATACCATTACTGAACTTTGCATACAGGTAAACTACTGAATAATAAATTAGCCTTCTAATGAGTTCTGAATAAGAGATTAAGTGATTTGCAATGTCGCACAATGGTAACTACGGATTACACTAATTAAAATCTTACAGGTAAGTACATAAGTAACTTAAATAGTTAATTAGACATGTTACGAGTTCTAAGAAATATTTTCGACAACTGTCTAATGAGGTCGTTAACTAATGTTGGACTGAAATATAAAAGGGTTAACATTTTGCATCATAATTTAGTTTATTCTAAGCTTTGTTACCCCTAACATATCACTGTGAAATTTTATAATGGAAAGTTTAAATACCAATTTAGGCCTATTCGTTCTTCTAAAATGTAAGAGTACTTCATTTGATCATGAGGTATTGTTTAGTGAAGTTATATCCCGCCTAGACGTTTGTCTTTCCGTTGAAGATCAAGTGACTCTAAAAGAATTTTGTCAGAGATTTGTACGAGCTGCATCACAAAGGTGGCAAAAATCTCACCGAATTCTTGATACTTTTAGAAAACAATACGAAAGGACATCACCCATTTTGGTCCAAAATTGAAAATGGCGGCCAAAGAAAAAAATACAATATTCAGTTAGAACTTGTTCTCCTAAACATTTTTTATTATGGCACCAAAACTGTGGGATCGTTGCCTTCGGTTTTGTTTGAGTTCAAAATCGCACACATTTTTGGTAACTTAAATTGTCAAAACAAAAGATTTAGCTTCAATAAAACCTTCCAGGTAACAAGCCCTTACCGCCACACAATGTTATAAAAATATGAATATATTTTAGTGTAAAAAAAATGTGTTACCCCTCCCCTACCCGCTAAACGATCCGCCCCACTCCGCTCCATTCAAAACAACCGTCACTTTGTTTAGTATCGAAAGCAACGCTATCGTGTACGCTGTGTGAATTTCGCTAGCTCCTGCTATATACTGTTTTCTTGTTTTTGTTTGTTATTATCCTTGTTGAGTTTTGTTATTGACTGTTGGGTGTTTTGTTATTGTTTTTGTTGAGTTTTAAACTGTCATATTAAAGTGAACCATGGCGGACTTATGTATCTTGTGTCGTGAATCGACAGAGAATCAACGAAGATACTCTTGGAGTTCTCGTGAAAATGATCACCTTGATATCTCCCAAATAGTGATAGAAGAAGTGTTACTTCGACAGGTAAGAACACAGTGCCCTTTATGTATATGATTATTATTTGAGAAAACCTGTATTTTCGGCATATTATTATCGATGAAAAGACCGATTTTATGTTTGTTTGTATGATTGAAAGAAAACATGGTGCGGTATTACATTAACAGACTACCTACTAACAGCCCAAAATATACCTTAAAATATACAGGCACTACGCCTCTTCATCTCAAAGTCAGTCCGAGACAGTCAAAGCACGGTATGCGATCTTGACATCACAATGCTTGCAGTCGGCGCAATAATCTTTTGAAACGTTTATGACCTGGCTGGAAGGGCTGTTCATAACAATGATTTTTTGTCTACCAAATGTTTATTGTTTTTTTTTACTTTCTAGTTGGAGGCTACAGAATTCATTTGCCGCCCGTGTTGGCAAAGAACTGAACGTACTCACCGACGACGTATGCGAGAAGCTGAAGAATAAGTCGATCAAGAAGATGAGCCAGCCGAAAATCCAAATCCAAGACCTATTTCGTTGGAATTGCCTGGTCTTCTTCGCGCACCGAATACCTCAAATAGCTGCATTTTTCAACATTGTTTGAATGAATCTCGTCGTCGGATACCCGAAAATATAAGGTTTCGCATGTTGTGCCGGTACAGTTATTATGTGCCGGTACAGTTATTATGTGCCGGTACAGTTATTATGTGCCAGAAAGCACACGTGTATGCAATGAACACATGGAGCTAAATATGTGGCATTTACTCCCTTTACAAGACAGCTCATCAGAAGAGTTCACTGCTATTCAAATAATTGACATAGTGTCAACATTACAAAGACATATTACTCAGGACCATATTAACTTCGAACAATATGAAAATATGGCATCGGACGAATGCCATACCTGGACCGGAATATCTCAAGACCAGTTTGCCGAATTGATGGAGGGTTTGCCAAGCTTGAGGTCAGTTAATAAAAAAAATACTATTGTGGCAGCAGTATTAGTTAAGATGAGGACTGGAGATTCCAATGCTAGATTAGTAAACATTTTCAAATGCGGTGAATCAACCTTTCAAAAGTGGTTGCAGATTGGACGCGATGCGCTCTTACAGGATTTTGTGCCTTTAAATCTTGGTTTTGATCACATGACACGTGAGAATGTAGCACAAAGGAATACGTTAATACCAAACAGTTTATTTGGGGACCCCTTGAGGTCAGAAGATGAAAGGACGGCTATAACAATTTGTGATGGTACGTACATATATTTGCAGAAAAGTAGCAATTACTTTTTTCAGCGACAATCTTACAGCCATCACAAATATAGAAACCTGCTGAAACCGTTCCTCTTGGTTTGTTGCGATGGACATATTATTGAGGTAATTGGACCGTATGCTGCCGTTACGTCCGACGCTGAAATCATGAACGATATGATTAAACATGTAGACAGTGCATTCCATTGGTTTTTTAGGACCGGAGATGTTTTTATATTGGACCGTGGATTTCGCGATTCTGTGGCAAACCTTGAGTCTTGCGGTTACAAACCACATATGCCAAAAACAAAACACCAAAATGAAACACAACTTACGACAGATCAGGCAAACAAATCAAGGCTGATTACGATTTGTCGTTGGGTAGTAGAAGTGGTGAACGGCCGATTTAAAAGAGATTTTCGGCTGTTACGAAATATATATAACAATAGAGCCGCTAAAAGCATGTTTGATTACTTCAGAATTGCAGCAGCCATTTTAAATAAATACCACGTTGTCATCGAAAATAATCCACATGCTTCAGATATATTGGAAATAATAAATGAAAAAGTGAATACAGCTAATATCTTAGCAGAAGTGGTTAATCGCCATAATTATAATCGCAGACGAGCACATTTCACCCTCATGACAGCAGATATGCCAGAGTTTGCAGATTTTCCGAGGCTGAGTGAAGATGATCTTATGTTATTCGCTCTTGGCGTGTACCAATTAAAACAAGCCAAAAGTTACTATGGTGAACATATCCTCCAAACCGGATTATTTTCAATAGAGCTCAGCAATGAAATGTCAAATGTACACTTGGAAGAGTTAGGAGGAACTGATCTGTGGATGATACGAGGACGACTACAATCTCGACATGTCCGAGCTCGCCAATATTATATCTATATTGTAATAGATAGAACATTATCCGGTCGGAGTGCAATTCGTCACTATTATTGCACATGCATGATAGGAAAAAGAACGATTGGGTGCTGTTCGCATATTATGTGCATAATATGGTACATGAGCTACGCTCGTCATTTACAAGTACTATTACTCCCGGCTTTGGGATTAGAGAATATTATTGTAGTTCCAGACGAGGATGATTAACCATAATTATTATGTAATGTACTCGTACTTGTAAGACGTGCATGTACTTTTAGAAATAAAGGATTCATTAACAATTGAGAGTAAGATACAACCGTACTTTTATTTTTTAATCCCATAAGCCACAAACATAAAAAAAAAAACAATATAAAAAAACCCTACGGGCGGGTATTTTCTCCATACCTAGTATTGTATTCTTTAAAACTATTGTAATGCTATAGCAGTATAGTTCTTATACATAAAAGAAAAATTATTGAAAAAAAATTGTATAAAAGAAAGATTTTTGGACTCATTTAACTCTTTTCTTCACAGTGGTCAGTAGAATTAACCACCTATTTATTCGCGTGTATTATGATATAGCGACATCTATTGGTTAATGTTTGTATTAATATGAACGACACGAGCATGTAACATTTGAAAAGTGCTAATTGTCATACTCTGACGGCTAAAAGGAGAACTAAACTATCAAACGAAAACTGGTGAAATTTGAATTTCGTTGTTCTGAAGTGTTTTATTTCATTGGTAAGTTAATATTTACAAATATGATTTATTTTTATGCTCAAATTGTTGAAATATTAATAATCTTCTATAATAAGTATAAATATCACAAATAAACATAAGAGGTTTTTAAAAATTACACCTTATTTAAAGTGGTTAGCAGCGGTTACCACCGTACTGTAAAGGTATAATTTTTTCTATAACTTAGTTTTATTTCATATTGGTTTTATTTTTGCAGATAATGAAAAGAACGAATTTATCTACCCAGGAAATCGAGAATGCTTTATCGGAATATGTCGATATACCTTCTGATGATGACAGTTATGCGGGTGGCGATGGTTCGGATGTCGAAGATGAGCTCATCGTCGAAGGTTCAAGTACGACGACTCAAGAAATTTTACTCGGTGAAGACTTCGAAGGTACTAATCAACCTAACTTTGAATTTGAATCAGAAGATGACACGCCTCTAGCCAGATTATCTTCTTCTCGGCCGTTACCTTCATCATCAGCACCAGCTCCACAACCAGGACCATCTACTGCGCGGGCTGATATACAGGTTCCAAAATGGAAAAAATCGTACTCCATTATACCTCCTGACGATTATGACCCCTCCTCACATCACATACCTACTGACTTGTTATCTCTGGCTGCTCATAGAGAACTATCCCCGCTTAGCATTTTTCAATTATTCTGGACAAAAGAACTCGTTCAACTTATCACCTTTCAGACCAACTTATATGCCCAACAAAAAGGAGGATCTTATAATCCTGTCACAGAAGAAGAAATGGAAGTATTTATTGGTCTCAATTTAGTCATGGGAATAAAAAAGAGCCCAAGTTACCGAGATTACTGGTCTTCTTCAACCGACTTACGAGACGAATACGTATCTTCGTTCATGCCTTTGACGAGATTTTCTTGGATTCTAGGGAACCTTCATTTGAATGACAATAACTTGATGCCAAGTAGAACAGATCCTAACTATGACAAGCTGTATAAAATCCGGCCATTTATTAATAAAATTAGAGACTCATTTATAAAAAACTACTACCCTACAAAGAATATAGCTATAGATGAGTCTATGATAAAATTCAAAGGAAGAAGTTCTCTCAAGCAGTACATGCCCAAAAAACCAACTAAACGCGGGTACAAGGTTTGGACTAAGTGTGCATCCTCTGGCTATTGTCTTGACTTTGAGATGTATACTGGAAAAGTTGGAGATAGAGTGGAGACAGATTTAGGAGGTAAAGTTGTAAGGAAGTTTTGTGACGGCCTGGAAGGAAAACACCACCGCGTGTATTTTGATAACTATTTCAATAGTTATGCTTTACAAGTCGATTTGCGAGAGAAACAAGTTTATGCTTGTGGAACTGTCAATGCTTCTCGTAAACACCTGCCGGAATTAAAAGCAGACAGTAAACTGCAACGCGGTGAATCTGATTACCGTATCAGTGATAATGAAATGGTGTCGTTTATGAAATGGAAGGATAAGCGGTGTGTTTATTTGTTGACGAACTTTCATGACCCTAAGATTAACGTTAAAATTACCAGACGCGAAAGAAATGGCGAAGCTGTTGAAATTAACTGTCCGGAAGCTATCAAAGATTATAATGACAATATGAACTTTGTTGATAAGTTTGACCAACTGAAGGGGAGTTACGCAATTGATAGAAAATCTAAAAAATGGTGGCACCGAATATTCTTTCATTTCTTAGACTGTTCAGTAGTCAATGCATTTCTTTTGTACAAGGACCTTCAAGAAGATCCTAACACATGTCTCGACAAACTCTGTCTAAAAGATTTTAGACGTAGCGTGTATCAAGATTTGTTGGCGCCTGCTTATGTAAGAAATAAAACGCTTATGAAAAACAGGTCTGGAAGCAATTCAGCCTCACCGTGTTTGGTCTCCATAAAAAAACACAAACCTGAAGTTCCTAGATCTGTTCGCCTAGCTGTCGCAAATCATCAGCCAGTTAGAGGAACTTCCAGGCGTTGCAGTAGATGCAGCACGAAAAAAGAGCCCGTGCGAACAATTTGGGGCTGCAAAATATGCAAAGTTCCCTTATGCTACCGAGAGGGCAAATCTTGTTTTGAGGACCACCACAAACAATAATTTGTGTTTAGAATACTTTGCAATACTCATGTTTTAGTATGTACGCATTTTATTACTAGAGTTGTATTTTATAATAATAAAAAAATCTTACTATATTTAGCTATTTTCTTCACAGTGGTCAGCCACAGTAACCACCCCATATCTGACCCCCCCATCAACCCACATACGAAAAACCGCCAAATCTACTTATAAGTAAGCCTAAGTAATACAGAATACACAAAAATATTAGTTTTACTCTGAATATAAAAATCTGTGCCGCAAAGAGTTAAAACCGAAGGCAATGGTCTCACAGTTTTAGTGCCATAATAAAAAATGTTAAGAAGAACAAGTTCTAACAGAATATTGTATTTTTTTTCTTTGGCCGCCATTTTCAAATTTGGACCAAAAATGTATGGAATGCGGGTGATGTCCTTTGGCTGCAAGCAACTATCGATTGGCCAAGTTGTATAAATTTAGTCGCTCAAGAACCAACTGTTGCTGAGGGATCAAGATCAATCTCTCCAGAACCCTCAACATCATACTCTGTTGGTACAATGACAAAGAGGTCACGAAAACCATTCGAAGATCTGGGAAGCAAACAGAAGAAGTGAAAATCTGATGAGCATAAAACTGACAATCCCAGTGAATTGGCACATACAGCAGCAGCGCGTTTTAAGGAAGAAGGTTGTGAGGATATCGCATCTGTAATCGAATATATGCTGAAACATCCTGAAGCAGCCTCTAAAATTAAGGAAACGCTTAAGCAACCGGTGAAAACTATCTTATTTACACCAGAAAAAGCACTTGGATTACTCCTTTCATTAAAATTATCAAAGTGGCAATACATCACTTTACGAGAGTCGGGAAGGTAGAAAGGATATTTATCCATCCTACTATAAAGTGCAACAAACCAAGCTGGCATGCTATCCTCCGAAGCAATCAGTGTTAGTGACCGATTCATCGGCAAGAATAACCCTTCAAGCTTTACTCGACATTACGGTCAAAAGAATCCTCCAAAGTTTTCCTAACGATGATGTGCAAAATAAGGATTTAAAATTGATATCTAAATGGGGTTTCGATGGTGCGTCAAACCAAAGCCGATACAAGCAGAAAATGGATAGCGATCAAGACGATTCAAGTATTTTCATGACTTCCTTGGTGCCACTAAAACTGACTGATGGAGACAATACTTTGTGGATGAACCCAAAACCATGCTCAGCAATGTATTGTCGTCCAGTTCAATTTACTTTTGTGAAGGAAAGCGGAGCAGTAGTCATCGAACACAAACGACAAATGGATGAAGAAATTAAGGCTCTCATTCCTACAGAGTGCAATAATAGAAACAGGGTGAATCATCACCTAATGATGACAATGATCGATGGTAAAGTCTGCACGTATTTGTCTCAAGCCAGATCAAGTTCATCATGCTATTGTGTTTGGCAAAACCGACAGAAATGAACCGTTTGGGTGTAGTAACAGCAAAGACCGTATCTTCTGACATATACGAGTTTGGATTGTCATCTCTACACGCCCGTATAAATTGTATGGAATGTTTACTACATATTTCGTATAGACTAGATTTTAAAGAGTGGGCTGCGAGAGGTAACGAGCACAAAGAAATGCTAAGTAAGAGAAAAAAGATTATTCAAGACAAATTTAGAGACGAATTAAATCTATTGATTGACATTGTTAAACAAGGTTCCGGAACTACTAATGACGGCAACACTGCAAAAAAGTTTTTCAAATTTCCCCATAAAACTGCAGCCATTACTGGGTTGGACGAAGAACTAATAAGAAGATTTGCTGTGATTTTACAGGCAATAACTTCCGGGGAAAAAGTAGATATAATTAAATTTAAAGATTATGCCTTCAAAACAGCAGAGAGGTACGTGGAATTATATGACTGGTACTATATGTCATCAACCGTCCACAAATTACTTATACACGGGGCAGACATAATCGAGAAGAATGATGTTGTACCCATAGGAAGTCTCTCGGAAGAAGCATCCGAGTCTCGCAATAAAGATTTTAGGAGGTTTCGGGAACATCATTCGCAGAAAAAGAGCAGGCAAGATTCGAATCATGATATCCTTAATATGTTAGTTGTTTCTTCGGATCCTTTTATAAATGTACAAAGGCCCAAGTTAGATGCCAAGAAAAAGGAGGATTTATTTCCTGAAACCCTCAATTTAATTCAGTTTCAAGAAACTGACTTTGAGTTTGTAGGCAATCTAGATTCTGATTCAGAAATCGACGAGAGTGATAAGGAAAACTAGAAACTTTTTGTGCTTTTAATTATAATTCTATTCAATGTAATTTTTTCATGATCTTTCGTTATTTAGTTTTGGTACGTAACTATGTTTTGCAATTGATTTATTTTTAAATATTTTATATTACTATTCTTGTACCTATTTATATTTTTGCATACTTTTGTACCTATGTTTTGTTTTATATAAATATCAACTATTAAAAAATACCTTTTTAATTTATTTTTCTTTTTATTTAATGCCTATTATTAGCGTTAATAAAATAACTAACTTATCGATTGATCTTTACTTTGACATTAGTAGAATTTAATGATTTAAAAAAATACCTTCATTTAGACATAATAATAAAATAATTAGACAGTTGTCGAAAATATTTCTTAGAACTCGTAACATGTCTAATTAACTAATTAGTTTACTTATGTACTTACCTGTAAGAATTTAATTAGTGTAATCCGTAGTTACCATTGTGCGATATTGCAAATCACTTAATCTCTTATTCAGAACTCATTAGAAGGCTAATTTATTATTCAGTAGTTTACCTGTATGCAAAGTTTAGTAATGGTATCCAATTACCTGTTTTAAAACATATATACTATGTAAGGCAAAAATAATTTTCTTGATATTTTAACAAATAACTGGCGAAGATTTAGTATTATATGCATATAACGTGTTGTTTCTTTACTTTTACAATAAAACAAATCGTTTAATATTAAAAAAAATTAATTAAAAATTAGATGATTTTAAAAAAAAAAACTGCAGCAGGTACCGTTATATGAAGTATGTCAAAAAATCACAAATAATTAGTCCTATAACCATCTCTGAGGATATTACGGTTTTCCTTACAAGTTCAGAGATATTCAGATTTTTCATGCTAGCTCCATACATTTTTTTCGAAAATACCTTATAATAAATTCATTTCTGTGCGGAGTTAGCTCAGACGACATTGTTATGTGTATAATAGCTAATAGAAGCCATATCTGTCAACAAAACGAACATCTAGCAACTTTCATTTCTATGTCTATGGAGGTCGATTTTCAGCCCACAGTGCGGCGCCGTGTAGTAGTAAGGGGCCGCATACACGGCGCCGTGTCTCGCGACTCGTTTGCTTCTATGCATCAGTACGACTTCGGCCATTGCGATAGCGGTACGTGAAGCACGCAGCCATACACGTGACGTTTCGTTCAATATAAAACAAGTGTTGGATTTGGATTCGCGGGATTAATTTAAGAAATACGGACATTTGAAAAGTGTGTATTTTACACTAAAATGACTGACAAGCTAGGCCCTTGTAAGCGCTCAAGTACCCTATTAACTTCGTATTCCCGTGCTAAAAAAGGCCGTAAAATGATTATAGTAAGTAGTTTGGAAGATTTTGAGTGTTCGAGTGAGGAAGCTGTGTTCTCTCAATGTTGTGATGAAGACGATGTAAGCCGTGAAGAAGGGAGTAGCAACGATAGTGATGATAGTATTTTTGAAACTAGGCGCCGTAGTCGAACAAACAAATTTGAGCCGCGAAAACGTCAGAAGAATTCAGAACAGGTACTTCCATTACCATTTTGTGAGGGTCATAAACGTAACGAAGAGGCATTTACTCATGAAGTGTCTCTAGATCGGCACATGGCGACCTCCCCTTCTATAATACAAGATTATGGAGAATTACCTGACATTCCTGATAATTTAATGAATACTTCTGTAACCCCATCTGTATCCATGTTTATGTCCGATGCTCCTTCGATTAACTTTCCTAGCGAAGATTTGCCACCAAGATTACCTTTGATCGCAACTTCACTCCAACGTTATCACTCTCGCAATCTACAGTTATAAGGGTAGATAAATTTCCATCTGGGAATGGAGCTACATCTTCTTGGAGTACAGATGGGATGATGAAAATCATAGAATTCACCAAAACCCAAAAATTATTAGTGCCAGCTCCATCTGATTCATTTGAGGCATTCAGATTACTATTAGATGATAATATTATAGATTTGATAGTGCATGAAACTAATTTTAATGCCATTCGAGTACTACCCCAGGCCCCAGGCGTCAAACAATACTCAAGAATAACAGCCTGGAAAGAGTTAACAAAAGCTGAACTTTTAACATTTCTTGGATTAGTCTTGCACACAGGTACAATTCGCCTGAATAGACTAAGTGATTATTGGAAAAAGCATTGGCTTTTTAATATTCCTTGCTTTGCACAATTTATGTCACGCAATCGTTTTATGATAATATCGCGTTGCCTGCATTTTTCGTCTGAAACAAATACCGAAGACCGACTGCCCAAAATTCGTCCAATAGTTGACCACTTCAACAACAGAATGAATGATATTTATTATCCAGGAAAACAATTGTCTCTTGATGAACCGATGGTGCTATGGCGTGGACGTCTGCAGTTTCGGCAATACATTAAAAATAAGCGCCACAAGTACGGAGTTAAATTATACGTCCTTGCAGAACCAGAAGGCACCGTACTCAAATTTCAAATATACGGTGGTGCAGGTGATGATACATCCGGAATAGGACATACACAAAAAATAGTACTGAAACTACTTGAAGAGAAATTGGACTCGGGACACAGCGTCTATATGGACAATTACTATAACTCTTATGATTTAGCTGAAAAAATTATTAAACCGTCAAACTTACTGAGTTGGTACCTTAAATAAAAATCGAAAAGGTAATCCAATAGACCTCGCTATTGTCACACTACGTAAAGGAGAAAATAAGTCATTATTTTTAAATGGCGTAGGGGGAAGTCCCGTAGCGTCGGACACTCGTACTATCTCGACAAACGACAACGCAATCTATTCAAATATCGGTGAAAGGGGTGCGGGGGAACGTAGCGATACAGGATCACGCGACGCGGTTTGCCAGTAAGGCGCACAACCGCGGTGGGAGAGGTGGATTGCTGTTTTTGGCGGGAAAGTGTTGCATCACGTAAATTTCAAGTGAGTATTACTGCTATAGTTTTGTGTTTAATTGTTTTTGTTATTTGTTAATAAAGACAGTGTTCCATTATAATTCATAAATTGTAAAAGTTTTATTAATTACCTAAACAGTTTTAGTATGAAATACGTAATTTTGGATATTCCCTGTCCCCTACCTCCGGACACAAAGGTGTCCCTTACCACCGGACAGTTTATAAGTTCGCTTTTTACTAAGCATTTATACTTATATCATAATAATGATTATTTTTTGTTTTACAGGATAGAAGGAGGAAGATATTTTAACATGGAAGAAACAAAAAAGAAAGGAAAATGGGATCAGCAAAGTTTAAAAACTGCGATGGACAAGATTTTGTCCAACGAAATGAGTCTCAGAGAAGCTTCGCCGCGTTACAATGTCCCAAAAAGCACTCTACATGATAAAATAACGGCATTGAAAGGTGGAGAAGAAATCACGTTGCAACCGAAGGTTGGTAGATTTACAAAAACCTTCTCACCCGTGTATGAACAAGTTTTACTGGACCACATAAAAGATTTGTCTAATAGATGTCTGCTGCTGATGAAAAGGGAGTTTTTGAAGTTAGCTTACGATTTGGCTGAAGCTATGAAGATTCCCAATCGTTTTAATACAGAGAAAAAAACTGCTGGTAAGCATTTTTATTATGATTTCATGCATAGACATCCGGACATTTCATTGAGGACACCAGAGTCGACAGGCATGATGCGAGCCGTAGGGTTTAATAAACCACAAGTGGATATATTCTACGATAATCTGGAACGGCTAATGACACAGTACAAATTTCCACCCTCCAACATTTACAACTGTGATGAAACAGGAGTCAGCTGCGTGCATAAACATCAGAAAGTTCTGGCTCCAAAGGCTGTCCGTCAAGTAGGAAAGCTCACTTCTGCTGAAAGGGGCAAAAACATAACAGTTTTGTTTTGTATGAGTGCTAACGGTCACTTCATACCACGTTTTTTTGTCTTTCCAAGGCAAAGAATGAATGATCGGCTCATGATTAATTCTCCAGCTGAAAGCGTTGGCGTGGCTCAGCCAAAAGGTTGGATGAATAGTGATTTTTTTCTCCAATGGCTACAGCTATTTATTAAACACTCTCACCCGACTAAAGCGAATCCTGTGTTGCTTCTACTGGATGGCCATTGTAGCCACAAGACACTAGCGGTTATAAATCTTTGCAGAGAAAACTACATTCATTTGATAAGCTCACCACCACACACCACCCACAAGCTCCAACCACTAGACAGAACATTTATGAAACCATTCAAAAATGCCTATAACCAACGATGCGACATGTGGATGAGAGCAAACGCTGGATCTCGGATAACCGACTACGATATTGCTGGTCTGGTCAATGAAGCGTTTACCAAAGTAGCTCGACTGGATATTGCGGTGTCTGGGTTTAAATGCACAGGAATTTACCCATTCGACAGAGATTTATTTTCTGACTTGGATTATTTGGCTTCAAACATGACCAATATTCCATTAGAAGAGCCAAGACCCTCCTTAAACGCACCAAGTTGCAGCAAGGTAGGTTCCATGACTTCCACTGATTTGGCCTTGGCTAGCTCATCGTCCTGTGATAATGTAGTCTCAGAAGAAACGACAGACCCTCCTATAGAATTAACCAACGTACCATCAATCAGCAGTCCCAAACCGTCAACGAGCTTTGATCTTGATGTTGTCCAGACTGTACATAAACTGTCGCCATTGCCAGATGCCACAAAAAAAAGATCAGCGGCTCGGAAGAGAAAAAGTGAAAGAAGTGAAATTTTAACGTCATCGCCCTACAAAATTGCTGTTCAAGAAAAAGAGAACGAAAAGAGCCAGAAGGAACAAAAAAAGAAATGGGAAATAAGTTTAAAACGGCAATAGAAAAAAAGGGAAAACAAACCAAAGGTGTGAAGGCCAAAGGAAAAAGTAGTTATAACGATAAGAAAAAGGAGCCATTAACTGTAATAGGGGAATCGATATAGTAATTGGCCCCTTTACAGTTATTAGCCATTTCAACTTTATTGCCAAAAAACTAGCAATATGCCTTACAAATAGTAGATTTGAAAGCTTTTTAATGGCAACACTTTTATTCTCTGTCAAAAAGTTTTAACGAAATTCCGCTAGGTTATTTGGTTCTTTTCCAATGTGTCATCGTTTGCCGGAGGAACAAAGTCAGGTAAGTTTGTAAAAAAAATGTTAAGACAGCATTGATGTTTTTGTGTGATATTTTGAAATGTGTATGTACTTAATCAGTTATTTGAACTTTAAAAAATATAGCTATTTTGTGTGTTATAAACATATTTAAGGTGAATTATAACCTATTTTGTATATAACCTCAAAATTTTGTAGTGGCCAATAGCTGTCACAATTTTTTCATTCATTTATAGTGTTTGGCCGCCTATGCCAATAACTGTATTTTACAAAAAAAAGTTAAAGTATCGTTTTTATTAAAGGTATCGTTTTCTGTTACATTGAGTAGTATTCTGTACGATTTCTAAAAATTTTCAGCCATTATGTACAGTTAATGGCCTTAGGCCAATAACTGTATCATTTGCAAAGTTAGTCTATAGAAATGGTAGGCCAATAACTATAATGCTTTATTAATTCATTTTGGATAAATTATCAAAAAAGAATATTTACTTGTTTTTTTCAGGTACACAAGAAAAGAATATGCCAAAGATACCCAAATACACCAAAGAGGCCCTGGACGAGGCTTTAGAAAAAATAAATACAAAAGTAATGTCTTTAAGAGCAGTCGCCAAACAATACAATATACCCCGAGCAACTTTACAATTTAAACTTAAAAATCCAAATTCAAAATCTCAATTTGGCCCCACACCGTATCTAACAGATGATGAAGAAGTTATTATCACAGATTGGTTAGTTAATATGGCTCGTAAAGGATTTCCTAGGAAGTCCGATGACGTTTTGGACACAGTTCAAAAGTTTTTAACTGAAAATCCACGCGTTACTCCTTTTCTTAACAACAGGCCCGGTCAGGGATGGCTCAAAGCTTTTTTAAAACGTCACCCCATTTTAGTACCAAGAACCAGTGAGGGGGTTACCAAAGCCAGTGCCTGTGTGTCTGAAACCGACATAAGAAAATGGTTTCTTGAAATAAAGAACTACATGACTGGCGAAAACCTGTTAAGACGTAATTCAGGATCCAAAGCGTGTCTTCAATGCTGACGAGACAGGATTCCAACTCTGTCCTTCTACGGGGCGCGTGCTAGCTGCTAAAGGAGATAAAAATGTTTATGCTGTGGACCAAGGAAACCCCAAAGAAAATGTTACAGTGCTGTTCACATTTTCTGCCGATGGCAGGACTTGTCCTCCATTAATTGTGTTTCCATACAAACGACTGCCTGAAAAAATTGCGACATCAGTGCCACCTAAATGGGGCATCGGACGCAGTGATAAAGGGTGGATGACGGCAGATGTCTTTAACCAATTCATTACTGAAATATTTGCACCATATCTTGCTGAAAATAACATAAAAAGACCGGTCATCCTCTTTATTGATGGCCATAAAAGTCATATTACATTACAACTTAGTTTGACTTGTAAAGAGCAAGGAGTTGAATTGATAGCTCTTTACCCTAATACCACTCGAATCACTCAGCCAGCAGACGTTTCCGTTTTTGGACCAATAAAGAAAATGTATCGAAAAGCAGTACGCAAATTTCAATCAGAAAACGTTGGAGAGGTGGTAACAAAGCTCAACATAGCTATGATTTTAAAAACCGTTGTTGACAACCTAAAATCCGAAACTATAATAAATGGTTTTCGAGCATGTGGCTTGTGTCCATTTGATGAGAATGCAATTGATTACTCAAAATGTTTAGGTGCACCGAAAAATGTTGAAGGGACAGACAGACAAACAGTAGACAAGCACGAAAACAAGGTCATGACTCTAAAAGACTTCGAAAATATTGTAGGAGTCGAAATGATAGACAAGATGAAAGCACTGAAATCTCAAGGTATAATGCAGAATAGTTCCTCTCCAACATTATTCAAACTCTGGAGTTTTTTTCAAAGTGATCCTCCAGAGACAGAATCAACTAATATTGAAATACAATCAGCTAATAACACAACAAATGTAAATCTCATAAGTGAAAATAATGTGACAACAGTTAAAATTACCATGACACCTACCAAAATTCCCACAGATTTGTGCCAACCTTCCACTTCTACCACTGAAACCACAATGGCAGAAACTGCTCATGTTAATAAGTCGATTAGTGACTACTTACAAAATGCCCCAGAAAATAGAAGGAAGTTCATTCGAAAGACAGAAAAGACTCCATTTGTGATTACCTCTGAGAATTTTAGATCAGCTATTGAAAAGAAAGAGATGGAAAAGCAAGAAAAAGAGAATCAAAAAATGGAAAGGAAAAGAAAAAGAGAGGAGAAGAAAGAAGACGCTCTGAAGATCAAAAAAGATAAAGGCGTAGGAAAGAAATCAAAAAATAGAAATATTAATATAAAGACTGAAAATTCTATAGAAGAAAATACTACGACTACAATTAAAAACGACGGTAAACTTAGGATTTTATCCAATATAGAGCTGGTTACTTGCGACATGTGCCGGCGTTTGGCTGATAAAAATAAGTCACTAGTATGTAGTTCCTGTAAAAAGTATTATCATCGTCATTGCATTCCTCGAAAACACCTTGATCATATGCCGGATGACGATGAGCTTTCTGGCTTTGTATGCCACAACTGTTTTTCGTTGAATGATGACTCTGGTGATAATTCTGAATCTTCTGAAGATGATGAAGACATGTTTTAGTTAATGTTTATGTGGTAAAATTTTAATTTATATTTTATTTTTCAATGTGGCCAATAGCTATGTGATCTCACGGCCAATAACTGCTATGTTATGGCCAATTACTGTGATTTTAATATTTTTATTTTTAAGTTCACATTTTTATTATAATATTTAACAAAAGTTTATGTAAGGCACCTTGTTTAGTAAATACATTAATAAAGAAACATATGTCGTGAGTTTTATTTATTTCCAAGTTATAAATTTATTTTTAATTTATTTTTTCTCATCGGGTGGTCGCTTATCTGGCCAATAACTATACTGTTTCCCCTATCTAATATAGAAGAAACGACTTGTGTAGTGTGTTTAGAGGACCACGACGAGGACTGGATACAATGCTCCAGCTGCCAAGAATGGGCCCATGAAGCATGTGCAGACGTTCCGGAATGTGGAGATACCTATATATGTGATAGATACACAATGTTTTAAGAATTTCCGGCGATTGGGGTTTGAAGATTAACCCGTCCGGTACTAGGTGCCAATGTTAAAGACTTAATTTTTTTTACCAAAACTTAATTACCGTTCCTAGATTATGTTTACGCAGAAGTTGTATTTTTGTTAATTGATTTTGATTTTATATTTTGTTCATTTAACTAATTCATAAATAAATACTTATTTCTCGAAGTAGTTTTAATTTTATTTCCGGAAAACCTTATATGTCCGCCACTAGGGTACTTCCCCCTACATTTCGGCAAATGGAAAGATAAGCGATACGTACTTTATATATCAACAGAGCACGACAATGAAATGATGGCAGTTACCGATAAAAGAGGAAACGTTCTTGTAAAGCCATCAGCAATTATCCACTACAACAATTTTATGTCTGGTGTTGATTTTCAGGATCAAATGCTCTCGTATTACCCTTGCGACAGAAAAACCATGAGGTGGTACAAGAAGATGTTTATCCACACGCTGCAGATGAGTCTAAGTAACGAGTTTCATTTATATAATAAGTTTAGTACGAATAGTAAAATTAATCTTTATGATTTTCGTTTGCATATTTTGGTAAAGTTATTACCCAAACCACCACAAATAGCTGGAAAAATTTCTCATAAACATACACTAACTAAAATTGAAACCGTAAGGGCTCATGCCCACAAGACGGTTTTAACACGGCCCGGTTTTTTGCCGGCGTCGGGTACAAGCCGTCAGAGTATGCACGCAAGACGGTTTGCACCCGACCAGGTTTCATGACGGTGTGGCCTTCATTCGCCCTTTTTATTCTGTGAATTGCGGACGTACAAAATGTTGAGTGTTAAAAAGAGAAAATGTATGATTGCGTAGTACATGTATAAAAAGCTAAAAAAAGAAAATATAAAACTAAGGTGATATTGGGTTCATCCCATGTTAACAGAAAGAGAAGATTATGGTGCATTTTATACGCTCATTCAGAAGCAACTAATGAAACATGGCGAGAAATTTGAGAAGTACTTTCGAAAGAAAAGTCTTGTCCCACAACATAGGCCTCTCTTCTACCAAATTAATTAATAATTCCTGGTTGATTTCCATAATATTCCGTTTCGCGTAGGTAGCCGGCACGCGCCGTGCGTAGGTTCGGTCTCGTGTGCATACGCTCGTACAGTGCCATACTTTACTGCGCACCGGGCGTAGACGCGGCGAGCATCGTGCCCGGTTGCGCGGCGAGCCGGCGCTAGCGCCGGCGGCGTCGTGTGCATAGCTTCATAGTGACCCATACATTACTGACGACCGGACGTAGAAACGGTTTCACTCCGGGCTTAGCTCCGGCGAAAAACCATCTCATGAGCTTGAGCCCTAACGACGCGAGAAAAAAAAGAAGGTAACAAGACCAGAACTATCAGAGAAGTAGTAAGAAAAGTATGTAAAGGTTGCAAAGAAAAGAAAAACAAAGTTTTTATATGAATGTAAAAGCTGCGTAGGAAGGCCAGGACTTTGTATAGAGTGTTTCTTTGAAGTTCATTTATAATTTTATATTTGTTTTCCTTTGGATTGTTTTTATTAAATTAAACTGATAGTGATATTAAACACAATGTTTACTTTGATATTTGTTTTCCTTTGATTGTTTTATTTTAATGGAACTTATAATGATATTAAGCACATAATGTTTATTTTAAGTTCATTTATAATTTGTGAATTGTTATCCTTTGATTGATTTATTTTTAATTAAACACATAATGTTTATTTTAAGTTAATTTATCATTTGTTAACTATTTTCCTTCAAATAATTTAATTGTTTTAATTAACCTTCCAGTTTATATCTATTTTAAGTTCATTTATATTTCTTCGATTGTTTTCCTACAAATGGCGTGATTATTTTACTTTGATTAAATTTCGTTTGATTATTCAATTTTGTTTTCTTTTTAATATCATTCTATATAAAATCAAACCAAAAGGTAACATCATCCTCTCATATTATAAATCAAAAAATAAGTTCGTTTGTTACCTATTCACGTCGAAACTACTGAACCGATTGTGATAAAATTTGGTGTGGAGATAGTCAGAAACCTGGAAAAGGACATAGGCTATATAAAACCGACATCCACGTGAACGAAGTCACGGGCGAAAGCTAGTTTTAGATACGAAAGTAAGTTTGTTTGTTTGTTACATTTTCACGTCGAAACTACTGAACCGATTGTGCTGAAATTTGATATGGAGATAGTCTGAAGCCTGGAGACGGACATAGGTTATATAACACCGACATCTACGCGGATAAAAGACGCGGGGTGAAAGCTAGTAATTTCATAAAATTAAAAATTAATCTAATTACACGGTGCCGTATAATTGGCCACTAACATCTCTATAGGCCAAGTACAAGGCGCCGTGATTTTGCTTTTTTTTTAAGAAAAACAGCTAGCTTCCTTTTAATTATTACCAAAACTTAAGCATAATATCTTCATTAAAAATAATACAAACACTCAAATTATATGGCCACACTGATACGTTTCTTACCAAAAGCCGCATTTGAAATAGATCTCACAGGGAAAGTGGCATTGAATGTGTTAAGAAACCGATGACAATATCCCAATTAAAACAAAACATCCACGAGAAGATAGCCGCGGTCCCCCGCAGCATGTGTCAGCGAGTTTACCAAAGTTTGCGTAGGCGATATCAGGCGTGCCAACAACGAGACGGCGCACATTTGGACGAAGTAATTTTTAAAAATAATTTTCTTTAAATGATTATTACGTTAAATAAATTATCAACAAAATAACATTTGTAGTTTTAAATCTATTCATGTTTCAAAAGTGCAAAAAGACCCAGCCTGTATAAAACAACATCGCGCACAGCTTGCATAACTAAATGTACTGTCTTATAAAGGATTGCTTTTCTTTATTATATCATGTCGCGGTTGCCTGATAGACATATCATTGAATATTTGGAGACGTTAGATGATTCCGAAGATAGCTTAGATCAGTCAGATTCGGAAGTAGAAAACGAGGGGAATTATTATAGATCGACTCGTGAACTTATGCAAGATCTCGGAGACCAAGATGAATTTGATGCTGAGCAAAACGAAGATCCTCCTCTCGCTTTGACAACAGAGCAGAGACCAGAGTTAGTGGATGCCATGAATAGTGATCCGCCCTTAGTATGTGAAGATCAGGTACTGTTCCCTCACGTCGTGCTTTTACGAGGCCCCTTGTGTGGCGCAAGAGAAATTTGATAACTAATGATGACGATTTAGTATTCCGGGGTGACACTCAACTATCCGAAAATATTTTACAATTTAGTACCCCATGATTTCTTTTTATATTTTTCACTGCAGATTTGAAAAATAAAATAGTTCAAGAGAGTAATTTATATGCCACACGGAAACAAATATCAAATTCAATCACAATCAACGAAAACGACTTCAATAAATTTCTTGGAATACCTACCGATTTATTTTTCTGTCAGTGTCCAAATTCAAGGCTTATAATATTGGAGTGATAAATATGGCTACGAACCCTTAAAGCAAAATATGCTACTAAATCGTTTTGAAAAATCCGCTCAATAATACACTTTAATGATAATAATAACATTTCACCTAGAGAGCATGCCGAACACGATAGGCTGTTCAAAATAAGACCTCTAATTGAGACATTCAATGAACGATTAAGTAAAATACCTGTGGATCAAAGATTGTCAATAGACGAACAGAAGTTTTCGACGAAAATGAGCCACTATATAAAACAATATAATCTTATTTTAGGTAATATACCGAGCAGCGATAGCTCAGTAGGTAGACCAACAGACTGCAATGCAGAGGGTCTCGGGTTCGAACCCACGTCGCGCACCTATGACTTTCGGAAGGTATATGACTTTTCGAAATTATGTGCGTATTGATCGACAATTATCGCCTGCTCCGTGCCTCGGAGAGCACGTTAAGCCGTCGGTCCCGGCTGCCGTGAACATGTATGGCAGTCGTTATTGGGAGTGTCGACACAAAAGATCCCACTGGGTCGAAGTGTCGCCGGTCTGTACTGACTGGCCCCCACATAAGATAAGATAAGATAGGTAATATACCTATAAAAAAAATTACATATACATTTTTTTCATATTTTGTTCGTAAAGTATGAACATTTTACCAGCAAATTTATTTTTTTAAATATAAATAGAAATCACGCATTTAAGAGTTAAGATAATGTGAAAATATTATTGAGACTGTTTAAACACTGTGATTATTATAGAATTATGTAACTAAGTTCAACCTGATTTTTTAGGCTGTTAACAAAATATTATTTTTGGACAACTGTTTTGTTTGTATAAAAGAGGTACATATTATCGGCTCTTTCACGGCACAAGGTGGCTCCTTCATTGACATGATGTCATGAAAGAACTGAATTCCCTTTTTTTTAATAGCTTTAACAGATTTGTAGCAATGGTCACGAATTTATTCTAATTTATTTAGCATCAACTATTAAATAATTATAGAAAAATTTTGTTTTATTATGAAATAATTAGTCTAACTTGTATTTTTTTTATTCTTTATAAAACTGGCTCCTTCATACACACTCTCCCTATTGGAACAGGGTTGCCTCGAATGTATAAGTCGATAAAGTAATAAATATAAATTGTTTTATAAAAAGCATGCAAAGGAAAATGGACGGCTTTATAATCTTTGACTTTAAATTATGTTAATAATAGACCATTTTTTAATTAAAGTTAATGGTTGAAAAGGGGTTTAAAGAATTTTGACCATAAACCTTTGGCCTTTGAGGCACATTTACCGTTTAAACAAAACGATTTAAAAAAATTGCAAGCTTCAATAACAACGAAGGAACCATCTAACGTAATAATTTGCAATAACGTGTCAGCAAGAATAGCATGGACGGCAAAACTTTTATCAAGAATGTATATTAAATGGGAATGAGAAAGTCTGAAGAGGAAGACATGGGCGAACGTTCCTTGACCCAAATTTAAAGGTATTTATAGAAATATTAAGGTTCTGAATTTTTCGCCAGAACTAAAAAAGTAATCAGACATGAACATAAAGAGAGATTTGCCAAGTCCATAGTAACTCCAGCAAACAGGCACGAGTCGATGCATGTATGCAATCATACGATCGCCAAAACAACAACATTTTGATACAAAACATTAAATCACAATACTCTTTGGTATGTAAGCTAGATTTCTTTATCAATTTGCGGTGGCAAAACACCATCGTAGTTATCGCTGGGCAACGCGCGGCTTTGGAACCAAACAACTAGCGCCCTTATTCTTTTAATTTTTTTATTTTGCTCGTCAAAATTACCACACTCCACCTGATGGTAAGCAGTCGTGTGGTCTAAGAGCAGTGGCCTCCACACCGCCCCCAAGTAAGTTTAGGCAACAAGTCAACGACTTTCCGAATGTCTACAAACATCTCATATAAGAAAAATGTTAACAAAATAATTTATATTATTTAAGAATCTTATCGTAAACATGCATGTCCGAGAGTTCTATATAATGTTCTCGACAACATGACTGTGAAGTCTGCCCTCACTGGGCCAGCGTGGTGGATTATGGCCTAATCCTTCACACACTGAGAAGAGTCCTGTGCCCACCAGTAGGACACTTATTATTGATTTGAATACAGGGTTTATATTATTTTATATCATAAAGAATTGGCGACTGAAAAGATCAACATGAGAGCTTTACTCCTCAAATAAGCTTTTTATGATGATTGTAAATATTATTGAATATACAATATAATTTAAGACGTATTCCGAAAATTACATTTTTATGAAAAATCAGACAGATTTTGAATATGATTAATTTTGATTTAGTAAAGAGGAATAAATTAAAATGCCTGTTATTTTTATATAAATATACTAAAACAGTATTAAAATGTGATGTTAAAATGTGCAGAAATTAACCCAATATGGTTTCTCACATTTATCTATTCAACAGAAATAATTTTAAACACTTAGAGGACAAGCTATGATGATCAGCGGCGGCCATTACACGAGACAAATGTTTGCAACTGCCAACAGCGTCATCTTGTGTACGGTGACCCTCGACCTGAAAATTATATCAGTAAACAGCATAAATGCCACTGCTGTGGATGCTGTCTCTCAAATTCGGGTCAGACAGTGCTTCTCTGTTCAGAAATTCTTAGAAGTACCACCACTTAAAATGGCCAGTAGACAATAACAAGTCACCTAAAAAAAACCATGTGAAATGTGGGTGTAGTAGTTGTCTCCCGCTGTTTCACTCGCATTTATTATTAGAGCACTTCTCCCGTGGCATGTAGCATGATAATATTCTTACACAATAAAACAACTACTTAAAGCAAAATTATTTTTTTCTATAGACTGTCTGTTTGCATGTTTACCTCATAGATCTAAAGATACAGGCTTGTGGCCTTTATAAGAAAGTACAAGTACTACCAATGATAGCGATTTCAGTTAAGTATGTCTTTAAGCATTATTAAAGAATAATGTAGCTATATATTAATGAAACAACCATTTTATTTTCCTGAATCTATGCAGCTACTAAAAATTGCTTAAAAAAAATTTCAATGACGCTTTACTAGATAGAGGAATAGAATCCACCAATCGAAACCTCAGACAGAAGTCACCTTCACTATCATTACATCACCAAGGCAGTTCTAATTATCTATTATAAACTATTAGAATTTACAATATGTACGCTGGACCTTTAGGTTGTGTTTTAGCAAACATGTTCACTTTGGTTGTCTCAATATTAAAATGTTATGTCATCTAGACAGAACAAGCCATTTCAACCTGGGTTCTCTAAGACATTACAGTCGGGTAAACATTTAGAAAATACTGACATATTGATTGCATGGATTGCATAGAGGTTTAACCGAGTGTTGTGGGTTTGAAAATTTGTGTTATCCACAAATAGTGTTTCCATGGCTGGATGTTCTTTATGTCTATTGATTCAATATTTGTAATATCCCCAGTGATACAAGAATTATTCCTAGTGCAGAAGTTGTCTTAAGAAAATGTTATGGAAAAAGTTATAGAATTAAAAACATACTGTATATGAACAGCATGTTATATAGCATCTGCACCAATGCTTCCAGTGTGCGGGGTCCGATTAGTTCATTATCAACTGCAAAAAAAATAACACAATTTAAGTAAGTGTAAAGTTATAATCAATGTGTATCACTACAGCAGCTGAAAGAAATAATAATTTATTGTTCAGAAACAAGCTGGCAAGGTCTTTATACAGGATTAAATGGTAACGGTGTCTTTACATCATACTTAACAACTTATGGGTTGGTGTGTAGCCTTAGGTACGCTAAGGAAAAAAGTCTCAGAAAATTCTGATTTTGCTGGGTGAGATTAGTAATATATTCTACCACTTTATATTTTTATTTAGTATTTCAGCTATTATGTTATTAATGTATTTTCAAACACAATATAATAACTGTTGAAGATACAACATAAAACTATTCAAGTAGGTTTATATACAATTCTTATTTTTATAATAATAATATCAACCCTGTATTAAACCTATCCCACTGCAAGGCAAGGACCTAAGAAGTACCATTCTCAGCAACAGAAGCATAATTATTATTACCAACACAAAACACACACTACAATAGACAATATCCTTAACAGTCTTCCAACAATTTGAGTCTACATTCTAATATTGTGAAAACAATATTACATAATATAAAATAACAAGAAGTTCTCATAAGTAAGGACTATCCATGAATAAATCTGTTTTGCTATTCTGTGACAATCTTGAGCTGCAGACTCTCCTCATAATCAAAAGATATTATAGGATAATAATAGCTAATAGTTACATCCTATTTTTTACTTTAGCTAAACCTAAGCGATGAAAACATGCACAAAAAAACATACATTGAAAGAGAAGACCTCCTTTACCTCACAGCAGTGTGCATGCTTCTCTATATCTTCATCTTAAGTTGACGGAGCAGCTGCAAGCCCTCCCGTTGTAATTAATCGCACCTACACAGCAAAGCATCTTCATTCTGCCCAGGATACTACTGAAATAAATGTATGAAATTAGTAACTAATCTTATAGAACATTGTTTATTTACAGGAAGTAATAGATGTTTAAATATGAACTAGTGGGTATAATAACAGGCCACTGCTCACTCAACAAACACCTATTCAACATCGGCATCACTGACAGTCCCCTATGTAGAGGCTGCATGGAGACCGAGGAGACACCGGCTCACGTGATCCTACACTGCAAAAGCGTGAGCAACCAACGCACGAAACTTCTGAACAGTCGAGAGACGATGCAGGAGGTGCTGCGCAATACCGGTCCCTTATTGTCTTTCTGGACGGAGTTGAGGTGGTATGAGTAACCGAACAAATTTTTGCATTGGTTACTTACGCACAATGGCCTAATTGTGGGGCTAAGTGCGTATAACACATGTCCAACTAACTAACTATGAAGTTGCCTCTTTGTATAAAGAAAATCTGTAACATTGTGGTTATATAATAATTTATTTTCTCACCACAATATTACAGCAATTACAATGAAAAGCAACAATATACTAATAGAATTTGTACTGTGGGAGACTGGTGCCTAAGCTAGCCTTCTGGCCTGTATTTCAGGTCACCAGGTCATCCCCTCTTTAAAAACAAGTGATTGGAACATCGCATCTCTATTAGTAGGTTTTATGTTCTATGCGAATTTTGTGAATTGTAATATTGTATTTTGTATATAAGCCACTATAGTTGTGTCACAAATTGTGTGATGTCTAAAATTAACAAAAAGGTCATCCATTTTGTAATTATTGTGAATGGAAACATCAAAGAGACACTTAATTGTTGTTAAGTGTCAATTTGATGTTATTTGATATATTCTTTTTAATAAGTATACAGAAACATTTTAATAATGTATGTAGTATATTTATACAATATAAATACATTTCTAAAATAACCTGTGTTTAGAAATTAGATGTAGGCATATACAGCAATTTCATAGTTCCAAGACCTAATATGTATTTAAATTTGTGATAAAGTAACTACTGAATCATTTTTTATAATTGATTTGGCATTATGAGCCACAAAGCGGAGCAGTACCTAATCATCAACGTGGGTGAAACTGTGGGAAACAGCTAGTCTAAAATAAGAACGCCTAATGATTCTTTTTCGATTTTTTTAGAGACTTTTTGTCCATTAGTATGTCAGATAACAGATTTTGTATAGGTAACATGTATGTAATAAGAATCTTCTGTTGCTTCACAGGCACAAGGTTTCGCTTATACTTTCTTATATCAGTATGCTTGCCCACAGGATTTACGTAGGTAGAAAAAACCGCGCGAAAAAATTAGTTAAAGATAGTTTTAATATAATAATGCTCACAGAAATTAGGAATGTATCAGATAAATTTACCTAAGTCCAAAAACATTTGTACGCCGTTTAATGGCAGAATATGGACAGAACTACCTACCACTTATTTTTATCATCATTTTTGTACTCATATTCTGACAAATAAATGATTTATTATTTGTAAGCACACAAGAAGAATAATAAGAAACTAAGCAAGAGAAACAAATAGGCATGGATTGTAATAGTAAAACAAAGTGTGACTATCTGTATGTTTAATTAAATTATAATAAGTACGTATACATAATTCATATGAACTATGTACCTATTATTTGTAATAATATCATATCTGGGTGATCTTGGTCTACACTAGCTAAAACAAACAAAATAGTGGTCGAACTCAAAATATTTTAGTAGGTAAAATATTTATTATACCTACTACATATTTGGTAAGGATAGCAATTTTACGTGACGACTAAATCTATACTAATATTATAAAGCTAAAGAGTTTGTTTGTTTGCTTGAATGCGCTAATCTCAGGAACTGCTGGTTCGATTTGAAAAATTATTTTAGTGTTGGATGGCCTATTTATCGAGGAAGGCTATAGGCTATATAACATCACGCTACGACCCACGGGGGCGGCGCAGTACCGATAAACGCGGGTGAAACCGAGGGAACATCTAGTACTCAATATTTAACGTTCTTCTTAGGATCTCAAACTTCAAAGCAAAAAATCATTAAATCTATGTATCCTACTCCTGATGCAATTAAGAAACATTATGTTTCTATGTATAATATGTATGTATTTACAAAACAAAAAAGTATATATGTATGATTATCCATTGTCTAGTACCCATAGTACAAGCTCTGTTTAGTTTGGGCTAGATGGTGTTGTGTGTATGTGATAGAATATTATTATTATTACATAGAGAAGGTTACATGCTTTATTCACAAGTGAAATTGTTATCGGATTGTTGACAAGTAAAGGGTAGCGCGCCCATAAGTATAATAAAATAATTATGATTCATAACAATAAGTACCTATTTAAAAATTTAAAATCTATATTTGTATCGAAAACAATAAACCTAATGGCAAAAGAAAATGATGCTCACATATCAATAGAAATTTACCATTCTTAATAAAATGCGAGAAATGTTTATATTTTCCTGACCTTTTAACTGCTGTTCGCGAATATCGCTAACGGGCTAACGGCTAAACTATAAAACTACTCAGTGGACTACAATTTGCCACAACAAAAATTTTTACTTACCGAAGGTACAGCAACAAAACACGTCGCAGACGAAAATGGGAAAATCGACACAGGTGCACAGAACACTTATACTCAAAGAGGACAGATGACAGGAAGTAGCAAAGTGAAACCAGTGAAACTATGAAATAGGAATCAAATATAACCATAGAGTTAGACAATAGACAGTGACGCGAAAAAAGATTATAATATAAACTACTTCTACAATTCTACACAACGACTAGACCAATTAATTCGAAATCCGTAACTTCAGCCAGTAATGCTTTTTTCTGAATCATGCTTTGGATAGTATCTCTTAACAATTTATTTTTTGCTAGTTTATGTTACTTTAATTTATTAGTCGACAAACTGCACATCAAAGTTGAAACAAGAACAATCATAATTAAATATGGAATTGTGTGGCGGTAAAATGCTTAATCTATACCAATAAATAAAATTTAAGTGTCTGTTTGTTATGTCAAAATAACATATATTTTACTAAATGCATTTTGTTATGAAAGTATATTATACGGTATTTATATCAATAAATCAATTTTTTTAATGTTTATTTGTCTACTGTTTGTTCCGGCTATTCTCTGAAACGGTTTGACCGCTATTGACGGGACTTTCACTGGCAGATAGCTGATATTATAAGGAGCAACATAGGCTACTTTTATTTGCGATAAAAATAGGGCGCCGCGAATAAAATAATTCCAGGCGGACGAAGTCGCAGGTAACAGCTAGCTATAAATAAAATAAAACAATCTGTAAGCAGGACTGAACCTATGACCTGAACAAACCGTGTCGAGTTTGTAGGCTCAAGTCCTGTATTTTGTCTAACTATACAGAACTTTCAAGTGTATCCAACGACACACTTTGACCACATACTTTTTTATCAGTTACTGTGCCGGACCGATTCATGTGAGAGCATTAATATTTACGTCCACAAACAAACTTTGGTGTAAGTCACTGCCGTGTGTACTCTTTAGAGTCTGAGTTTCGTAGATAATTGTTTTACAAAAACCTGGAAGTTAATGAGTCAACAGCTCGCTTTCTGGTTAGTAGTAATTATAATCTATAATACTAGCTGGCTGGCTATTGATTGCAACCAAAAATGTGCTTCTATTTGGTTTTTGCCATCTTTACGCTGAGGGCAGTGAAAGCATGGGAAATAGCTTTGGGCAAAGAGTTTTGGCAACCAATACCAGTGTTAACAACACTGTCCTATTGCTGTTATAATAAACCATAAACTAAGCTGTAATATAATAATACACTTTATTTATGATCAGTACCGCATTAGCAGAGGGGAGGGGGAGGGGGGGACACTGCCCAATACCTTTCCTATATCCAAAGATAGGACTGACAAGTGACATCTGTGTTTTTGGCCCCGTACTTGTGCTGTAAATCAATCGCAGAAGATAGCGCTTAAACAAATTTTTAATTTATTATTTAGTGTCAATTCTTACCCATCTATACTCTTCCCATCGAAAACTGTTGTTATCAGTGTGCGATAGTGACGCTTTTAGTGTTTAGTGTTGTGCAGTTTTTCGAACTACAAAAATGCCGAGACGCTGTTTTCACTGTGAACTTAGAGTCCGCTGCACAGTTATATTTTTTAATAAACATAAACATAATAAAATGTTATTTGCTGTTGTTTTATTCTTATACTACCATATGCACCCTATACTTATTGTATTTAAATTGTTTTGTTTGGATCTATTTCTGTAACATTCTACTTGTTCTATTTGCAATTTTTATATGCATATTTTTATGTTACAAAAATCCGATTGATACAAAACAATTTAAATACGAATTCTGGATTAGTAATACACAATATAAATAGCTATAGGCACAGAATACGGAATAGCTATAGCTGTGTATAGAAGGATTAGTTCGGGGCTAAAAGTTCAGATGTCGCTGTTTCAAATAGGGTTGGCTGAAATTGACCATAAGAGGGCACTCTTTTCCCTATGTATTACTTTACTCTTTGCGTATTAGTCACATATCAGAAGTTATAAATGCTATACCTGCGCTTAGCAGGAGCTCTGCGCTTAAGAATACAATATATTATTAATTAAATGATTTAAACATAAATGAAAATTACATTAAATTATTCAAATTCTGTTAAAATACACATAATTAAACACCCAAAGCACAAAATAAATACGTACAGAAGTCAATCAAGTGTATGTACTTCACTTTTTATACCTACGCTCGGCGGTCGCGCTAGGGTTGTCAACTTTCGCTTATGCACAAACGTAGTAGTGGCACTCGTATCTAGTTGTTTGATTTATTGTTGAGAATGAAACAGGAAGATAATAATAATATAAACCAATAATAACTAAAATATTTTAATTTCATTCTTATATTAGAAACTTGCTACACACATGAGCACGAGAGCAACTTGAATCTATTAAATCTTCTCTATGGATCAATCACAACCACACAGTTCGCCTGAAACAAGATATAATTTTATCTAAAAAAATGTACCGTAACCTTAAAACAACCGGCCGCACAAATTAATTTTAAAGTGAATGGGGTGACTGATGGGGCTACTCCAAACCCGCAGTATAGCCCGTATAGCAAAAAACTTATTCTACAGTATTAAACAAAACAATAAACATACTATTACAATACAAAAAGTTTACAGAAGAAAAACATAAAATTTTACATTTGACAACTTTCACTATCGAAAATCCCTAATAACTTCTAAACGGATTACCCTATTTACACAATTTCTTTTGCCCTATCCGTTTTAGACCTAAACCTATCAAATGACACTAAAAACAACACAATATCTACACAAATAAAAAAATCATGTTATCAACTTACGTAATATTTGGTCGCGTGAATTTACCTTACTAAAATTTAGTTACTCCGTTTATACTGATTAAAAATAGGAAACTATTATATAAATCGAGCTTAGATAGATAGCCACCTTACAACATATTCTCCGGGGCCCGCCGGGGCGCTTACCTACCTACCTAAATGTTCTGTGTTACGTTAAAAGCAAATAGGTACCTACTTACCTCTCTGAAACAACTGGTAGCTTAAAAAACGACAATTCACCGTTTTATGTTGAATTTAAACAACCGTCCACGAAACAGTTATAGTAACGTTTTTTTATTGCTCCATTTTTGCACAAAAAACTTTACAGACACGACGTCTTAAGCGGATGGTGGCACTCGCGCTCGCACTGTTCCCAACTGTTCCGAGATATCGTGTCCGTGAGCGATGTCTATGTGTGCGTTGCTCGAACGCGCTTTCGATGTAGATTGACTTCTGTACGTATTTATTTTGTGCCCAAAGGCCCAAAGGCTCTGCGAGTAAAAAAGGTTTGAAATCAAAAGACTGTTATCCAGACAATGCGTCGTAAGTCGTAACTATAATAATAGTCTATGGTCAGATAGAAAGATGATAATTACTCTTACTCCTGTTTATTCATTTTCAAATTGTATTTTGTATTGTATTGTAATTTCAGTAATTTGTATGGTATGATGGTATCCAGCAAGTACCTATCCAGTTAAAACTTTCCAAATGTTTTTAAATAAGTAAACCGCAGAGAGTGAAGTGGTATGTGTATTATACTATGAAGTATTTAATATACCTGTGTATAAACGTTCTTTTTTAGGAAGATAACATTACAGATATACAAATAACTACTACACACACCTACTCAGTGTATATTTCTTTTACTACATACCTACTTTACGTTATTATCTTTATATTGGTGTTTTTAATATTTTCCGTGGATCAGAATTGAATAATATATGTATATTCGCATCCACCAATCCTCTTCTATTTATAACTCCTAAATTGGCTGTGAACTAGAAACAGTGAAAAGGTTTTGTTCGACTCTGTAGTCCCAATATTTGCCAAGAGGTTAACATAATCTGTACTAATATTATAAAGCTGAAGAGTTTGGTTGTTTGTTTGTTTGAACGCGCTAATGTCAGGAACTACTTACTGGTCCGATTTGAAAATTCTTTTAGTGTTGGATTGTCTATTTATCGAGGAAGGCTATAGGCTATATATCTTATCTTATGTGTGGGGGCCAGTCAGTGCAGACCGGCGACACTTCGACCCAGAAAATATAGGCTATATAACATCACGCTATGACCAGCACGCAGTAACGATAAACACGGGTGAAACCGCAGGAACATCTGGTTTTGGTAATAAATTGAACTGTTTATTTTTAAGAGTATTACATACCTATTTAATACATTAATTGTTCCAGTATTAACCTGACCAGAATGAAGATACTTTGTTGGGCAGGTGCAACATATTAAAGTGGTTGAGCTCGTAGCTGCTTTGTCAACTTTATATGAACATGTGTTGAGAAACATGAACACTGGTGTGAGGTAACAGGTCAGCATTTATTAATTTTTCCATGTGCAATACAACCTTACAGTCTAAAACCAAATTGCTTGTATGCTGTGAAGTTATAAATTACTAATGCAATATATTATCTAATTATTGAATACATTAAAGTCAGTAATAAGCAGTGATCGGAATAGGTAGAGCTATTTAGGTTCATTGACCGCAAACATTGATGATAATATGGATATTCTACGGGATTCCGACTGATACTGTGGGATTTTATTGAATTTCATTATTTTTGTCAATATGTATAAAAATGGTTTATGTAAGCCAATAAGCGCATGAGCAACGTTGTCAATTTTACGTCAATAGCACACTATAAAATTACACGCTATAACATTGACATCCTCAGAGAATATGAAGGAAAATTATCGAAAAATGATGTTAATGACGAAATTTTGTCATATAAATTCGCTTCACTAATATCAACAGATGTCGAACGCTCGTTTTCCACATATAAATGGGTGTTAGATGTAAAAAGAAATAGATTAAGATATATTATAGAATTAGATAATTTAGAAAAAATAATGGTGATTTATTTTAACTCTGGTCATATGGATTCTGGACCAATGACATCTTTTGTTTAAATAAGTGAATTATTGTTGAAGCGTATTGATTATTTTAATTAAGATTTTATTGTAAATACATATTGTTCTATTTGATAATGTTTTGATTTTCTGAGGAACAAATAATTTGTATGGTAATATTTTTTTGTACAATTTCAGATTAAAAATGTTTAAATGATTGTTGATTCTTGAATAAGAAATTGTTACGTAAAAAAATATGTATGTGGTTTAATGAATGAATCCTTAATCCCGTCCTTCTTATATTTACCCGTCAGAAAAGAAGTGTAATCTTTCATTAGTCCCGAAGGCGAGAATAGTTTTTTATGATTTTACTACTTAAAAACCAAATCCCGGGACTCGGGGAATATCCATATTATTCTGGTTAGAATAATATGGATATTCCCAGAGTCCCGGGATTTGGTTTTTGGCAAGTACATAAAACAGCTCTACCTAATCCGATCTCTGGTAATAAGTTACAATATATACCATACTTAAGTCAAACAGTCAAATAAATTATTAATATGCAATTATTGTAGAATTATTACAAAAATCATCATTTTTATTTACAATACAACAATGTCATTCACACCTTTTATTTAAATACTGTAACTGCAGCATGTCCACTTTAATGGTACTGCCACAGAATATGTACTGTATGCCACAGTATCCAGACTGCTGTAAGCTGTGCTATTGTTCTTTATTTCATATATTAACTTGTTTTTTGCAAATCATTGTTAATTTTATTTCTTTGAATTTGTTTTTTGATCATGTCTTATGAGTTATGGTTATGACTCATAAAGTAAAAAACAATATATCTGCTCTTATCTGTATCTCTGAATATATCTGCTTATATCATAAGAGCAGATATATTCAGAGATACAGATCGTGTTTAGTTGTCACTAATAAAATCCTTTCACCATATGTTGTTTAGCCACTTTTTATTATTTTATACATATTTGCTTTTTCTACAATGTGTTCTAGAGGTACACAAATAATATACTATACTGGACAGTTCAGTTTAAGTCTTTGTTTTTATTGTTTCTCAATGAGCCACTGGGCAGCACTCAGCATTTTTAGTTTAGTCATCAATCACAAATAATGATTGAACGACTAATGACTGATTTATTTAGTTATGATTATGATTAACTTTTTTAGTCATGTCTAAACTAACTCAGTCATTGACTAATCAATTGATTGAAAAAATTTGTTGATTGACCGAACACTGCACATGCTAAACTAAAAAGTTCCTACATGCTTCCACAAGATACAATCACCTTGCTCAGTTTTAGGCTGGCCGCATACATACGTTTTCCGTATTCGATTTCCTAACACGTAATCTCGATTCGGAATTCCGTGAGACTAGCGCACACGTTAGTTTTTTTTCATTCGGAATGTATACTGTCAGTACGGATAGTGATAGCGTAGTGAACGCACGTCGATGGAGGACGATGATTTATTAGCAATTGCATTTCAATAGTAAACAGTTATAACAATATTTAACAGTTATCAACAATAATAAAGCAACATTAAATAAAACAAACATATTTAAACGAAATTATGTGAATAGTGTGAACTATACCTCTTTAAATACCTGCTCCCAGGCCAAATCTATACTAATATAATAAAGCTGAAGAGGTTGTTTGTTTGTTTGAACGCGCTAATCTCAGGAACTACTGGTTCGATTTGAAAAATTCCTTTAGTGGTGGATAGCCTATTTATCGAGGAAGGCTATAGGCTATATAACATCACGCTACGACCCAAGGGGGCGGCGCAGTACCGATAAACGCGGCTGAAACCGCGGGAACATCTAGTCTTTTATATCTCTGTTGTGTAGTCCTTGTCATGTATATTCCACAAGCAAGGGTATTTTTCAATAGACAATATTAATGTTTCTGCCTCACACATTATAACTATCGTTTACGTACGTACGATGCGCGCGGCGCGGGCCCGGTTCCGAATGAGAATTTCCGAACGTGTGCGCCGACACAAACAAAATGTATGCAAGGGCTGCATTCCGCATGACGTCATTAGGTTTTTTCCGAATGGTTTCTCCGAACGCACGGGTTTGCATTTGAAACGTACATACGGAATTTTTTCCGTTTGGAGAGAAAGCGGACGTGTGCGGCAGTTAATGTATTTTATATTGATTTCATGCATTCGGAGCTCCGAATATGGAAAACGAATTCGGAAATCGAATACGGAAAACGTATGTATGCGGCCAGCCTTAAATACTGGGCAGGGAGTATAATTTATATTTAAGTATGTATTATTAGATTGTACCTATAGACTTAAAATTCTTAGACTTGTGTCTGGTAGTGTTCAGGATCATGCAATATGTATAGATATCTACCAGAACTTGAGTAAGGTACATTCCTAGGTAACCCATAAGGAAAGAATACTTCTCCACTATAATATGTGGAGGAGACTCTGTCCTATGTATTAACCTTTTGGACGCCATTGTCACATACACGTGACATACGAAATCTTGCCCTCAACGCCAACGTCACATATGTATGTCAAAAATATATATAAATACGCCTTTTTTTATTTTATTTTGCTCGTCAAAATGACCACACTCCACCTGATGGTAAGCAGTCGTGTGGTCTAAGAGCAGTGGCCTCCACATCGCCCCCACAATAGCCGAGGCGATGTTGAGGTCTCTACTTTGACGGCCTGAGAAGATGCTTTTTCACGCACCGCTTAAAGAACCCAGGATTGAAGGAAGAAGGAAACACGTGCCTTGGCAGAGAATTCCATGTCTTGGTCGTTCGGCAGAGGTATGAGGACCCAAACTTTTTGGTACGCGCTCTAATCGACTCTACCGTGTAAGGATGGCATCTGAGCCCAGCACGCGTTGTTCTGGATAGGAAAGGGGAGGGCGGGATAAGGTGGAATAACTCTTCAGAGCACTCCCCGTGGTATATTCTGTAGAAACATGCCAATGAGGCAATGTCCTTACGGAGTTGCAGAGGTTCCAGTGAACTCGTGACCTCTGGATCTCCGATGATACGGACAGCCCGCCGCTGTAACCGGTCGAGAGCGTCCAGCAAGTACTGCGCGGAGCCATCCCAAAGATGAGAACAGTACTCCACGCAAGGGCGCACTTGTGCCTTATACAATAGGCACAGTTGCCCAGGCGTGAAGAACCGCCTCACCCTGTTCAGAACTCCGAGTTTTCGCGAAGCTTGCTTAATGACACTCGATATAGGTTTTCTGATTAAGGGAGCGGCAAAGGTCCATACCTAAGATGGAGAGGCTGTCACGAATCACCAGTGGAGTGTTCTTCAGAGAAGGGAGGGGAAGGAACGGAGACTTTTTTGTTGAGAACGCGCATGCCTGGGTCTTCTTGGCGTTGAACTCGACCAAGTTCTTGGCACCCCATTCATAGATGCGGTCCAAGGTCTGGTTAAGTTCAACGACAAGATTCTGCCTCTTCCCCTCAACCTCAGCCTGTTTGGCCCCAGGATGTCCGAGATATCGCCCATGCACGGTACTGTCGTCCGCATAACAATGTATGTTGCCGAGATTCAACATATCATTGATATGCAGAAGAAAGAGCGTAGGGGATAAGACAGAACCCTGAGGCACTCCTGCATTGACCTGCATAAATTTGGAAGCGCGACCGTCGCAAAGGACCCGAATACGACGCATCGTAACGTAAAAATAAACAATAAAACATTACTTTTGTGGTTAAATAAATATCAGTGTCATGAGTAGGGTTTATTAGAAAATTTAAGACGAAAATAAAAACACAGTTGATATTCGATAAAGTTTTGGAATCCCTATACTTCTGAAGGTCATTTTACAGAAAAAGTGGCTTGGCGTCGGGGGTACGGCGATGCGTTTATACTCTGGCGTTCAAAAGGTTAATGATATACTAATACAAATAAGGGACTGCCTCAGTGGCACAGCAGTAGTGAATGTAACTGCTGTGCAGTCATGTCTTGGGTTCAATTACTGGATTGGACAAAGTATTATTAGCTGTCTATACTTGCAGGATTTCTGGCCTATCATCAGTACTCCGCTATTATGTGGGACCTAAGACCATAGGCAGGCCATTCAACTAGCTCATTTCATAAATATTTCCAGCTGTATAAGAAGGCCTTATTACTCTAAACATGACAAGAACCCGTAAAGCAATACACTAACATTATTTTTTATTTTCGGATGTAATTATCACTGGGAACTGCAAGATGACGCTGTTCTTCTAAGTTGCTAAGAAGTTTGCTTCGTTTAATAATGGTCAACTTTGATCATGGTCGCTTTAGTTTCCTAATCAATTTGTTGCTCTGTCGTTATGCGTGAAATTCTGGATTATTCTTAATATCATATCATAAAAATAAATAAAAGATAAGTAATAAACAAATTAGAATTAATTTCTTTTTAAATATAAATAATAATATCCTACTTTATTTAAAAAAAAATTCAAAAAGAAGACAATCTTAATTGTATCAAAATAATATTTTACATTTTAGTTGGTTAATTCTAATGGAGGTCCAACTCGGTCAATAGCTTCATAGCCTCTATTGAACAGTGAACATTTTAAACTATATTTATTTTAAAATAATTATATACATGTACATTTTTATATTAGAAGGTAATTTGTTGTATAGCTTTTGGCAGTGTTAATGTATTCTTGTAAATGTTGCCAGTTCTTTTCTGAATACAAAATGATAGTTATTAATGTTTGTATTAATGAACTTTTTATTTGCGAACTCTGTATGTTAGCTGTATTTAGTCGACAACTCGCGCGGTCCAACTATAATAGGGTAGTTGTCTATGTTTGATTTTGTATATTACTAGCGATCTGCCCCGGCTTCGCACGGGTAGAACAAACCTTAACAAATTATACACCTAAAGCTTACTTATAAATCGCTTTGTCTATTGGTGAAAACCGCATGAAAATCCGTTGAGTAGTTTTTGGGTTTATCGCGAACATACAGGCAGACGCAGTGGGAGACTTTGTTTTTATAATATGTAGTGATATCACACACAAGAGTAAATAGCAATCACATTTTTTGTCTTACCTGTATCAAAGTCAGTTGCAAAACAAAAAGAAATAAAAAAAAGTCGGCCTCGATGGCGTAGTGGTTGGTGTAAGCGACTGCCGCACCTAAGGTCGCGGGTTTGATTCCTGCACAAGTCAAATATTTGTGTGCATCAACATGGATGTTTGTCTTGGTCTCGGTGTTTATATGTATAATATGTATGTATTTACAAAAAAAAAGTATCTATGTATGTTTATCCATTGTCTAGTACCCATAGTACAAGCTCTGCTTAGTTTGGGCTAGATGGTGTTGTGTGTATGTGATAGAAGTATTACATATTATAAAAAAAAAAACATTTGTAAAATTTTGATATAAGAAAATGTAGGCTTGTATTGGGGATGTCTCGCTATCTCCCTCTCACAGCTGCGGGTAAATAGCGGTAACGTCACAGTTTTTGTTGTGCATCCTTTACCTATTACCCCTTTCTCTCGCACTACTTATTACCCACCCTTCTGCCAGATTTGAAACGCTTGTATCTTTTTGATTTCTGAAAATATTTTAAAAACATCTACGTTTTTTATAGTTTGGGTCATAACCCAAACTATAAAAAACATAGATGTTTTTAAAATAAAACTCAGCAAGATAACTAGATTAGATACAGAACAGTACAGAAATAGTTAATGTAACTATTTCTGTACTGTTCTGTATCTAATCTAGTTAGTTTGCTGAGTTCGTATCAGTGTTGTCATTTGGTCAGTGATATGTTTGTATGAGTGCATTGTCTTTATTTGTTGGTGTATTTTATATCCAGTTTATAAATTGTTGTTCGGCTGCAAAAATGCATACCCATCTCAAAACCAAAATGGTATAAGCCGGTAATTGACGCCATCTAACGGAAATCAATACAAGAACTGTTGAGTTGTTTATTTATATCGTAATAGATGCCGGTGCACTACTATAAAATAAAAAGAAGTTATTTCTGAAGAACTCAATTTTGATAAATTCAATTTAAACAATTTTTTAGTTTATTTAAAAAAATAACACATACCAGGGTAAAACAAGAAGCAAAGAATTACAAATGAATTTATAAATTTACAGTGGGTAGTTTATTATATAGATACTTTCGATAACTCGCTATTCTGTTCATATGCAAACATTATTCTGTTCCTGTTCGAGTGTCTTTTCGGTTGAGATTATAAATTTTACCTATTTGCTAAAATCAGTATGCATTGAAATGATTATAAAACAACGCCATCTACCTAGTTCATTCATATTTATTCTAATTCGAGTGTTCACAGGATTTTGGACCTTAAGGTGCTCTATTACAGATGATATTGCGAACAGTATATGTGTTGGAATAAAGAAAACCGTTGAGGGGACATCGCGAAACGTGACGCTCGTACTCATTGACACTCATTGTGTATCAATCGTTAAAGAGCGGTCATAAGGTCTAAAATTGCGATGCGCCCGCAATGATCGAGGGTGCTTAGTAATTGTTTGTTAAAATCTTAAAATATTATTTAAAGATGATTGGCTTTAGTTATGGAAATAATGAGCTAGCAAATTACTAATATTGATGTTACGAATATATTTGAGTAATTCCTAAGCATAATGATAGTGTAACTACCTTGTAATTTCAAAAATAGTAATTTTTCAGAGGTGTTTTCGAAAATAATTATGATCGAGCCAAAATTACAATATCGTGTTTTTGAGCTAGGAAATACTAGTTAAAGACATAAATTTGCCTATATAAAAATTCAAGATTAATTGCTCTTCTCATAGTCCTATACTATTCGATGAAAGTTAGTGCATATTTTCAATGTATCCTCTTAATCTCCCTGTGGTAGTTTAAAAATTTTATTTTTTAAAAATCGTCGAATCCAACTCTGCTGGGCAGCGTTCGGGAAGCTACGACATATCTTCTCGTCCAATATACGTATAAAGTATTTGACCAGTGTGTGTTGCCAAAAAAAAAAAAAAAAAAATGCCAGTGATGACTTACGGCTAAGAGACGTGGTCGCTCACTATGGGCCTTATCAGAAGGCTCAAGGTTACGCAAAGGGCGATGGAGAGAGCTATGCTCGGGGTTTCCCTGCGGGATCGAATCAGAAATGAAGAGATCCGCAGGAAAACTAAAGTTGCCGACGTAGCTCTCCGGATAGCCAAGATGAAGTGGCAGTGGGCAGGGCACATAGCACGCAGAACCGATGGCCGTTGGGGCAAAAAGGTTCTAGAGTGGCGGCCACGCACCGGAACACGCAGCAGGGGTAGGCCTCCCACAAGGTGGACCGACGACCTGGTAAAGGTCGCGGGAAGCGGTTGGATGCGGGTGGCCCAAGACCGGTCTGTGTGGAAAACCTTGGGGGAGGCCTATGTCCAGCAGTGGACGTCTTTTGGCTGACATGATGATGATGATGAAAAATCCGCTTCTGTAGACTTTGGTAGACTATGTTGATGCAATGCTTACTTCCAGAAATGTTTAATTATGTTGTTTATAATCGACAGCTGTCCCTGTTTCACCCACGCTTATGATTACTGCTCCGCGCCCGTAGCTCGTTCTAGTTCCGTAGCTAGTTCATGATGTTGTATAGTCTGTTACTTCTGGACAAAATAGGTTTCTAATAGTGCAAACATTTTCAAAATCGTTTCTTTTTTTATACGACTAAGGTGGCAAACAAGCATACGGCCCATAATGGTAAGTGGTCACCGTAGCCTATAGACACCTGCGACACCAGAGGCATAATTTGCGCGTTGCCGACCCTTTAGAAAAGGAAGTGGGCCTTGAGAAGGAGCGGGTAGTGTCAAATATCATGTCTGCGCATCGGATACCTATGCGACAACAGTGGAATTTACACAATCTATACAAATAAATAAAATTGAAGTGTGTTTGTAATGTCAAAATAACAGCTTTTTATCTAATGCATATGAAAGTATATAAGGTACCTATACGAAAACATCTATTTTTAAAATTTTTGTCTGTCTGTCTGTCTGTTTGTTCCGGCTAATCTCCGAAACGGCTGAATTTGACGGGACTTTCACTGGCAGATAGCTGATGTTATAAGGAGTACTTTGATTTTAGAAAAAAAATAGGTTTCCGCGGAGACAAACACTTTTTAGTTAAAATATACGCGGACGAAGTCGCAGGTAACAGCTAGTCTAAAAGTATAATAATTCGAACATGAAGTTATTATAATTTTATAAATGAATAAAAACTAATTTGGAGCAACCAACAAGTATTATAGTACATAATTATAAACAATTATTATATATATAGTCCTCCTCATCGATTTCGATGACGGCGACCTTAGAAGTCATGGATCTTTTCTTTGGTGAGCACTAATATGGCTTGCTAGACCGAACTTAGTCTTGAATGTCCTACGACAGCTGTGACAGTAGAGTTGGCCTGTGTCGTTGTACGTATCAGTGTAGGAGGGTTTAGGCCTTTCTCCTCTTCCCTGAAACAATTATTAATGTGTAACAAAATCAATGTTAACAAAACAACATAAAAAAAAATATCTGTGCTACGTAAAGATTTACTTTCATATATATTTCAACATCATATTAATTAGAGAAATATATATAAGAATTGGCAAGATTTTACGTTTTATGAATTGAAATATCGTTTTTATAATAATATTAATTGTCAACAGGCACATGCTTACAAGTCTATTTTATATAACTAACTTAATCAAAATAACGAGTAACGATACGTTTTATCATTCATATTGTTAAATCTAAATAAACACTAGCGCACTTTAAAATCAGTATTGTCCGCGGCAATAAGAAAATACAAATCGTCACCTCACATAGTCTCCATCACTTCTCTAGGCAGAGCGTCCTCATGCCTTATCCTTGGATAGCCATCTCCTTGCAACAGGTTGGTGCCCACAGGCCCTGCTGCATCGTCATCAGGATGTCGTTCTTTCGGCCGATCAGGATGTCCATCGTTGTAAAGTTTGTAGTTTCTCAAGAAACAATATATTTTCTAGGAATTGAATTGCCTCAAAAATAAAAAGAATTTTGCTAACATCGCAACGGTATAATAATAAAGAAAACCACAAGCTCAGTACTGCCTACAGGCAGCACTGGCAGGGTCGCCATGCAATGTTGGGCGTTGAGTGATGAAATGAAAGATGTTACTTCGTGTAAAGTCACAGCTCAGTTGCGCGCGAGCGGTTGTATGAGACGCACGGCCGTTTGGTGACCGTGAGCGATAGCGTGGTATTCTACCCTCACTCGTTTTTTTTCTACTCTACCTTTATGTTGGTTTTGTGGTGTGATAATGGATAGTTTTGCTCGATCAATAAGTGTTAGTTCTAACGTAACAGATATGATAGATGCGTGTGAACAAAGTGATATAATTATAAAACAAACTGAGAAAGTGTTAAGTGATACCCAAATGGGGCCAGAAAAGAGATTAAGAGAAGATGATGAAGAAGAGAACCAAGATGGTTTTATTACTGTAAACAGAGGACCAAAGCGATTATTACGTAGTTACTCTGATAGTAGTAACCAGAATAAAAATACAGGAGAAGATGCTGAGGAGTCCGAACGCTTTGAGGTACGATTAACTTGTAATAAGATACTCCCTAAACAGTTTGGTATGGCCAAGCTATTGAGGGCAGAAAATATTAATAACATCTTAACAATTAAATACAAAAGCCCATATAAAGTACATATTATTTTTAAAAACAAAGAAGATGCAAATAAAATGCTAAATTCACAAACATTTAATGAACCGGAATATATGTGTCAAAGTACAAGCGAAGTCACACTTTCTTATGGAGTAGAAAGAGATGTAGATCTAGATATTGAAGAAAAAGAGATTATTGAAAAGTTTAATTGTGAACAAACAATTGTGGCCATGAGAAAAAACGTTTGACTGACGGCGGGCAATGGGTGGACAGCACTGTGATTCGACTGGCGTTTAAAAGTTCTTCTTTACCCCCGTATATATATGGATACGGGTGTCGGTTTAAGGTGGAACCCTACGTCTTCCCGGTCACTCAATGCTCAGGATGCTGGAGGTTTGGTCATGTTAAAAAGTATTGTCCTACAAGAAAGATTAAATGCCCTAAATGCGGTCAGGAACATGAAAACTGCGAGATAAAGAAATTCCTGTGTATTAATTGTAAGGGAGAACATATGGCGTTAGATAAAAGTTGCCCCGTATTCATTAAAGAAAAAAAGATTAAGAAGCTAATGAGCGAAAATAACTGCACATATAAGAACGCATTAACTTTATTCTACCAAAGTAATGTCCAATCAAGAGTTAATAATTCCCCTCCAAATAACATAGAATTAAATGAAAACCAAATGTTAAGTCTCCCTACTTCTAGAGATATATTATTGAAAGATAAAGGAATAACAGAAACTGAGATGGTCGTAGAAGAAAGTATTAATGAGATAAATAAAAAAGTAAAAATGAGTAAAAATCGCATGAGCACTGTGCAAAAAAATAGGCCAAAGAAAACATATATTAATCAAACAATTAGACAGGACACAGATGAAGAGCAAGAACAGGAAGTAATTTGTCAAAGTGATGAGTCAATCGATGCTTCGTCATCGGAAGAAAACACAATGAAAACAGACAAAGGGGTTTTTGCAAGGGTACGAGTACTCTATTATAAACTTAAAGATATTATTTTATCGAAGAGAACATTAGAAGAAAAGGTTTGTGTATGTATACAACACATTATTACATAAGTCACTTCATTTTTCAGTGAAAAATTCTTGAGTGGAGACTTATTAAATCTTCTGTTTAAAAATATAAACAATGGCTAGAAATTATAACTTTAATATTAATATAGCTCAATGGAATGCACAAAGTTTAAAGCCGAAGTTACCTAATTTTGAAATTTTACTTAATAGGGAGAAAATCTATGTGGCAATAGTAAGCGAAACATGGTTAGAATCAGACTCACACCTGAACTTAACAGGGTATAATATATATCGGCAAGATAGGTTAGACGGCTATGGTGGTGTAGCAATAATATGCCACAAATCTTTAAGAACTATCAGGACCACTATTAACGTAAATAATTCTGGCATAGAGATTATTAGTATTAAAATTTTAAATTGCAAATTATTACATAATATTGTCTCCATATATTGTCCTTCGTCTGTTCGCACTTCTCGAATAGATTGGGATGATATTTTTCCAAATTTCCTAGGAATACCTTAGTGGCGGGTGATTTTAATGGCCACCACAGTAATTGGTCGAACAGAAATGATTCACGAGGTAATCAAGTATTTGATTGTGCTCTCGAAAATGGTTATATCTCACTTAATAATGGTAAAACCACTAGAGTAAGGCTTGTGAATGGTGTGCTACAAGAAACTTCTCCTGATATCTCGTTTTGTTCCGTAGACATTGCTGTAAATGCTGAATGGGATGTATCTAACGAAAGTTTAGGTAGTGACCATCTAATTATTAAAATATGTTTAAGATATGAGGACTCTTTAAAATATACTACACAAAGAAATTTTAAACTAGCAAACTGGTCTAAATATAAAGATATGGTAAGAAATCTAACATCACAAATGAATAGAAACTGTGATAATGTCCAGGATTTGTATGATGGTTTTATAGCTAATATCAATCAGGCTGTTGAGCAATCTATTCCCTGTAAAAAATTTTTTAATAATCCTGTCCGTGAGTTTATGCCCAAGGTTTACTGGAACCAAGAATTATCAAAGGTAATAGCACAACGTCGTCTCACACTTAAACAATTTAGACGAAATCCAACTCCGCAAAATTTATCTAGTTTAAACTTAAAAATTTCTGAAGTTCAACGTTTAGTTAGGCGAGCCAAATCTCAGAGGTTTCACAACTTTTGTGACAGTATCGACGAATCTACCTCCTTATCAGATATGTGGCGTAAAATGAGATGGATGAAGGGTATTGGACAAGCTAAGTCATATACCTCCGATCAGGCGAAACTAAATCTTTTGTGTTCTTTAGCACCCGATTACGTAACTGACCCTCCAAGAACATTCTCATCGACGAATCTCAAGCTTGACTCGAGTTTTACTCTACAGGAAATGGAGCACTGTTTTAAGCGCAAGGATACTTCACCTGGGCATGACGGTATATACTATTCGATGTTCTATAATCTGCCCGATATAGGCAAACAAGTGTTACTTCAATTGTATAATCTTATATATAGGACTAGTTATGTTCCTATTCAATGGAGAAAGATACAGATCGTGCCAATACCTAAACATAATAGTACTTTAAATTCTAAGCTTCGACCTATTGCCTTAATCTCGTGTCTGTGCAAAATTTTCCACTTGATGCTTGCTAGACGCTTAGAGTGGTTCACGGAGCATAATAGTATTTTATCATCAAATACAGTAGGTTTTAGGAGAGGACAATCGTGCCTGGATAGTTTGGCTCGTCTTATTACAAGTATTCAAATTGGTTTTACGCAAAATATCCCAACCATCGCATGTTTTTTAGATATAGAGGGTGCATATAATAATGTTCTTGTAGATAAGGTAGTGTCTATTATGGACGATTTACATGTTGGAGCTAAAATGTGCTCATATCTATGGGAGTTTTTGAAAGAAAGGCATCTTCAAATTAAGTGCGATAAACAAGAGAATCAGGTATTGGCGAGATGGACTAACAGAGGAATTTCTCAGGGCGATCCCATATCTCCTTTGTTATTCAACATTGTCACTATTGAGATTTGTCAGAAAATCAATCAGACATTCATAAGTCAATACGCGGACGACTTTGTCCTATTTGCAAAATATAACAGAATAGAACATAGTGTCTCTAACATACAAGGATCACTTAACAGTTTAGTTAGATTATTGGGACAGCTTGGCTTGGAGTTGTCGGCTGTTAAATCTAAGTGCTGCGTTTTCAGTAGAGCTCGTAGAATTCAACAGATTAAAATGTACGTCAAAAATTCATTATTGAGCTCAGTTAATTGTATCAAATATTTGGGATTTTGGTTAGACAGATCTCTACGATGGACGAAACACATATATGAAATTCGTGAAAAATCATTAAAGTTCTTAAATCTGTTAAGGGTCTTAGCGGGGTCTAATTGGGGTATACATCCTCTACATCTTCGTAGAATATATATAGCTATAATTAGGAGTCGGTTAGACTATGGTAGCTACTTGTATGATAATGCAGCCAACTGTGACACGATTAAGTTAGATAGACTACAAAACCAAGCCCTTCGAGTTATTGGTGGCTTTATTAAATCGACTCCTATTCCCGTAATGGAGAATGAAACGGGTATTCCACCATTGAATACGAGGAGATTATACTTATCTTATAAGTATTGTATAAAAAATAATTAATTACCTTATAATATTAATATTGAACTTGTTAGAGAACTTAATAGTTTGCTCAACAGCAGATTTTGGCTACATAAAAAAAGCCGTTATTGGCGATATGCTATAATGAAATAAAACAAGATACAACTTCTTCGCCGTATCCTGCTCAAAAGTTCAGTTTGGATTTCTGGATGTCTAGTATCCGTCTGAAAAATATAGTTAATAGTACTTTAGATAGTGTAAAGGGATCAAAGTCGCAGTACGCAGACCGTGACATTTTGAAACGTGAGGTACTACACGAGTTACAACAAAAATATGATGGATATTACTTCATTTACACCGATGGTTCAAAAACGTCAAACGGTCTTGGTATTGCGTACTATGACCCAATATCTAACAATTATGAAATATTTAAAAGTAAAAACAAACTTGTATCTATTATGTCTGCTGAGCTCTTTGCGGTGTCACAGGCCTTATCCTACGCTGCTAATTTAAATATATCTAAAGTAGCTATATTGACGGACAGTCGAAGTGCTCTGTTGCACATCGTGCGTTGTGCCTCTGGTAACAGAAGCACTTCCATAGCATACAGTATTTTAAATAAAATATACAGAGCTTATAGTAGTGGTATAACTTTGGCACTACAATGGGTTCCATCTCATATCGGGCTACCGGGAAACGAAGAGGTTGACAGTTTAGCAAAGAAAGCTACACTAGAGGGACAGGAAACAAATATTTTACCTAGCTATTCCGAAGTTTTAACTAAATATAAATCTAAATGTTTAGAAATATTTAAGGAATATTTTAATGAGCGGTTAAAACTGAAGGGCATATGGTATAAATGCATCCAATGTGAACCTCTTCATGTCCCGTGGTTTGCTGCGTCTAAATTAACTCGAAAGCAAATCGTGATCGCGTGTAGATTGCGTTCCGGACACATTCCTGGTAGAAGCTTTGCGTATTTAATGAAAAAGGTGGACTCGCCTAATTGTGACGTATGTAATAAAAAGGATGATGTGTACCATCTACTAATGGAATGTGTCAAGTATGCTGATAAAAGAGCCCATTTTATAAATAAATTTAAATTAAATTTATACGATGTCGGTATGTTTCATAGTATTCTAGCTGAACCAAACTCTGATACAGCTAGAATATTATATTATACATTTAATTACACTGATTGTGATTAGTAGGTAGCTATTAGGATTAGCCTATGCTATTGTTGTAGTTGTTTCTTTTTTAGAATAAGGTACGATGGGATTGACATTGTCATTATTTTGTACAAAAATCTGTTATAATAAATAAAGATAAAAAAAAAGTCACAGCTATAATGTCTCAAATACAATGACTATAATTAATTAATATATATCTACTTAGTAGCCTCCAGTGTGCCAGGGGCTCGCATGCGAGCCAGCAAAAAGCTCTTGTTTATATTTTACTACGTAGCTGACATCATAACAAATTCTGTAGTACCATTTTTTTTATTCTACGAGCTATGAGTGGGCCGGTAATTAACAATAACAAAATCTCAAGTGGCACGCGGCGATAACGGGCGATAATGTAAACATCCAGCTGGCTCACAAGAGGGTAGGGAAGGCGCATCACACACTACAATTTATCGAAAACTATACCTCATTAAAATAACATAAAAATACAATACATTTTGTTTTACCACTAGCACATTTAAAAATCAACAATAAATAAAAAAAAATTTGTTTAATTTCTGTAATCCTAACTATAATTTTCTAAATTTTGTTTCTCAAGAAATCTATATATTAATACGTGAAGCAAAAACTTTGTACCCCTTTTTACGAAAATTGCGCGGACGGAGGAGTATGAAATTTGGCACAGTTAAAGTTTATATGGAGGATGAGGGGCGAATCCTAGTATTTTTATAAAATATGCATTAGAAATATATTAAACGCACACAAGCATGCATTTGACATACGCAGTCGAAGCGCGTAACTATGGTTACATATATCAATATATAATGACATAATATGTCAGCAATATCTTACAGGCAAACTGGTCGAATTTCGAGCACTAGGCGACCGCTAGTCAGCATTAATATTTAGAAAACAATTGCGTTCTGGCAATCAAACATCCTATATATATACCAATTTGATTAAACAACTTGGTTTGTCCTTCTTTGCACTTCATCTCCCGTTCATGGTCTCACAGTAAGATAATGCACTATTGAATCATACCCTACAGCATTTAGTAGTTTTTAGCTACTGGTTCCTGAATGGTTTTGGTTGAGATGATGCTATACCTGTTGTTATGCCCATTTTTTTTTTGCTCGTCAAAATGACCACACTCCACCTGATGGTATGCAGTCGTGTGGTCTAAAAGCAGTGGCCTCCACACCGCCCTCATAGAAGCCGAGGCGATGTTGAGGTCTCTACTTTGACGGCCTGAGAAGGTGCTTTTTCACGCCCCGCTTGAAGGACCCAGGATTGAAGAAAGAAGGAAACACGTGCCTTAGCAGAGAATTCCATGCCTTGGTCGTTCGGCAGAGGTATGAGGACCCAAACTTGTTGGTACGCGCTCTAGTCGACTCTATTGTGTAAGGATGGCATCTGAGCCCAGCACGCGTTGTTCTGGATAGGAAAGGGGCGGGCGGAATAAGGTGGAATAACTCTTCAGAGCACTCTCCGTGGTATATATCAGTTCTTTCAAACATACTGAGACTCAAAAGTTTCCATTCGAAATGTTTTGTTTTGCATTTCTTAACGTCTAGTCGGGCTTTTTTATCTCACCGATAGAGAAGCCAAGTTTTGTTTACGCACAAAACAAGCATTTTCAAAAAGATTGGTAGGTACTAGTGATGACCTCGTTGTAGTTACCATACAGAGCAATCAGCATATCTGCTAGATCAACTCCAACCATTTTGCTGCTATATTTATTTATCACACCTGGGCAAGTCTTGACAATTTGTTTCTTTGTGTTTCTTGTATCCAATACGATACAACACAGTGTGTACACTGTACAGTGAGTTAGGTATAAGCCGGTAATTGACACCATCTTACGGACTCCGATACAAGAACTGTTATAGTTTAGTTATATCGTAAAAGATGGCGGTGCACTACTATAAAATAGAAAATGTAGATTTCTTAAAAACTCAATTTTGTTAAATTTACTTTCATTCATATTCATTCTAATTCGAGTTTTCAAAGGATTTTAGACCTTAAGGTATCCATGGAATATTACAGGTGACTGTACATTTCACACTGCAGCTAAAATAGTTCTTGGAGCTGTATTTTGTTTGCTTTACATTGTCATCATCGAATAAAAGATTTAGGTTTCCTATTGAAGAGGACAATATAGAGACGGTGAACTTCTGTCAGAGTGCGTTCTTCAGATGATTCGCTCAAGCTCTTGTATATTATTGTTGAAAAGGATGTAGCTAGTGGAAAAATTTAAATAAATATATAATAATGATCTTCTAGTTTTGGCTATGGTCAGGCCTAGTTCACTCCATGTACTTACGCGCGATAACTACCTACTGGCCGTTGGACATTCTGATATCCAAATGCAGTGGGTTGCCGCTAGCCGAGTGGCGCGTAGGTACCTACGAACCTATCTGTATGCGCTCGCTAAAATTTGTTTAGAGACCAACAACAACCGACTGTCGAATTATTTCAGACATTATTGAAGTAATATTGTCACTAAAATAAAATGGCTTCTGTTTCTGGAAATGTATGTGCGGTACCTGGATGTACATCGAGCAAGAGATGGAACAAAGATCTTTCTTTTTTTATTTACCTACTGACGAAGAAAGGTGAATTGCTACTTAAATTATTGTTTTCATTGAATAATAACGTTTTTAAAATGAATGATAACGATATTTAATCACAGTAATTATATTAAATATTTATTTTTAAGTAGGTATCGTACAAATATTATAAATTTGAAAGCTTGTGAAAATGATGTTTGTTACTCAATTACACCAACTCATTACGTCTACTTCAATCAATTTTTTGGTATACAGACAGACCATAACCCAGAAAAGGTTTATTTAATTATATTATATTTTAAAATTTCTTTTTTATCTAGGGAGGCAGTCCTAGCGTTTTTGCTTTTGCTTCAAGGCCGAGCGACCGCGCGGAACTGTAAACCGCTAGCAAGCTTACGCCTAAAAAATACGGTTCATTTTCGCGCGCAGCAGTAAAGAGTAGGCTATTATAAAATGCAAGTACCAACATTTCTTAGAGAGTGAACTATCTGTTACGAAGTAACTATTTAGTAATCTGTGCTATGGTGGCCAGTCGCAACGAATACTAGCTACTACATATTTGTGGGTTACCAGAAAATTGAAACCATGAACGGTTACGGGTTTGATTTTCTGCAACATAAGGATATTCAGCAGCAGTATTGTTGCAATAGCGATAGTTTCGCTATCGATAGTTGACCTTGAAAAATAGTCGATAGCGCGAATAGTCCTATCGAAAATATCGAAATGCTGCAATACTATCGATACTATCGATAGTATCGATAGTGAAAATTAGACGATACTATTGAAATTTGTTGATACTATCGATTCTATTGATACTATCGAGATACGGTATTATAGATAGTATCGCGTAAAAAAGTCGATAATATCGATACTATCTATGATCTAGCGACGCGTTTCGATAGTATCGATAGTTTCGTTTTAATAACTATCGACGTATTTTCGATACTATCGACTGGGTATAAAACGACGCCTGGTCGGTACCACAGCGACACAAATATAAGCAACTATATGAATGAACTGCGAATATAAAGTATAAAGAATAAGGTGATAGATGAACTACGTAAACGCCAGCTATATTACACCTTATGAATAATACTATCGTAAAATGTTCGACTATCGATACTATCGATAGTATCGATACTATCGAAACGCATTCTATCGATAGTTTCGATAGTATCGATGGTGTTTGTACTGATACTATCGATAGTATTGATACTATTGACCTTTAGCAATAGTATTACTTGTTTTTATCAATCGATAGTATCGTTAAGGGTCGATAGTTTCGATAGAACTATCGATAGTATGACTGATTTTCAAGGCCACGATAGTATCACGATACTATCGATAGACTATCACTATCGCAACACAACTATTCAGCAGTCAAGTCTTACTAATACACTAGTCCAATGGATATTCACAAAATACTAATAAATATTATAGGTACAAATCTGGCAATGACACATTTGGTACATACAGAAAAGTATAATTCTAGACTGTTGGTTATCTGACTGTGTGTCATATCTGCTACACTCGAATAAAACAGTTGAAAACATGCGAGCAAATATAATTTTGGTACACATAAATAGTATTTTCGGCTAGAAATATTGTAATCTATTCGAATTAAATTGTTTTTATAGACAACTAGCTGCGTCCCGCGGTTTTACACGCGTAAGGCCCGATGCCGTGGGAATATCGAGATAACGATAAAGTAGCCCATATGTTAATCCAGGTCTCCAGCTATCTACATACCAAGTTTTGTATCGCAATCGGTTTAATAGTTTTTGCGTAAAAGATTAACAAATCAAAATCCATTTACCCATTCATCCTCACAAACTTTCACATGCATAATATCATTAGCATAATTACATCGATTAAAAAGCTATGTCTCTGTTTCTAAATTGTCATCTACGACCACAATAGCGACTTCGTCAAATGTTAGCGCATTAAAACGTCTTGCGTGTTAAAACATTAAAACATCTTGGTTGTGAATAATGCAACCAATTCGTTAGTTTGATGGAAAAACATTTGGAGTTGTTTAACTTTTCATTTGTCTTTTCACCGAATTTTTGCTTGCACAACGCCTATCGACTAGTTTTGCTGAACAAGTGACTTTTTTGAATTTCGCTTGGTAGTTATTATAATATGCGATTTGACTATAAGACCAAAAACACAGAAGAAAATTTGGAAAAACACAATTCGCGTATTTTATTTTATAAAGAAAATTTGATCTGAGTGTGGCAGAAGTTCCTGTCTAGCGTCAGATTTAATTTTACGGAAAGCTGAAATTGAAAGAAGCAGTGGTGGAGATACATGTTCATTATCGTCGATTAGTTCTAAGCCAATCTGTTACGGACCAAAGTACCAGGCTTATATTGTAATTCCTTTGCAACTTGTCGTCTTCTGTAAGGCGTTAGTTTGTCTTTATCTTAGGGTTATGTTTATATGAATCATCAAAATTACTAACTTGACACATAATTGTCATAATTTCATCTATATTTTTTTCACTCGTTATTACAATATCTGCACCATAGTGGAAGCATTTACCAATAACGTTATGTTATCATCACCAATTCTTTGTTTTTTTAAAGTTAATGTGCAGGGTAATTTTGAACTTAACCAGATTTTTCTTTTAACATACAACTCCATTTGTACTTGGGTAATGTTTTATAGGTTCTATAAGATAAATCATCAGTTCTCTTCCTAAATCCTATTATCGGTTGTATTTTCTTGCAGTCATAGATGTCACGATTAAAAGAAAATGTTTGTATGTGAAGAAATACAAAAATACCCCTGTAATATATTTTTATTAGATACCTCTTGTTTCTTTTTAACTAATTCACAGTAATTAGTTAAAAAGAAACAATGTCACAATGACACATTAACTTTTGTGTAATTATTTCTTTTACATTACAGGCGTATTTATGTATCTCTTCAGATAAATTTACGTTTTGCTGATTACTCAGTAAAGACAAAATAATTGAGCGACCTAAATATACCGCCATAAATCTGTAATATCATAATCTACAGATTCGGGAATTTCTTAAAATATTAAAGAAAATCTTAACTAAATATATACTTAAATAAAAATTATTAAACCCGAGATAGTAGTTTCTGAGATTGACGCTATGCCACTTTTTGCACGCGTCTGCATCGAGAGCCCAAGTTATTTAATAATAACAGTTTAAATTCACTTTAAAAAAATTCATGGCCCTTTTTTTAAGCTTTTACTACAGTCGACAGCAAAAATTTCGACTCACAATATATATTTTCATTGAAAGGGCTCTAGCACTAAAACTGAAACATACATTTCATGTTAGATCTTCAATTCCATAAGTTCTAAGCCTTAGCTTCAAAATAAGTACGTATATATGTATTATATAAATTGTATTCGTTGCCGTAAAAAACATGCCGATACACTTTTAGCGTGCTAAAACTTAAAAATTACGGAGGGAAAATCGAAAAGAAAAACAACCTAAAAACTTTTTTATTATTATTTATTCGTGAAAATGATTTCAATATTTAATGTTACCGCCCCTAGCCCTGATGACAGCCTCTAACCGGTTCTTCATTGACTCAATGAGGTTTTTTATTCTGTGTTGTGGTATGTCATTCCATTCTTCCGTTAGCTTCAGCTCTTGAAGCTGGTGCAGAATCTGTAGCCCGGACTCTTATCTTAAAGTCATCCCACAAGTGCTCAATAGGATTCAAGTTCGGACTAGGTGATGGCCAGTCTATGACAGCCGCATCTATTGCGTTTAAGTATTGCCATACGACAGCTGCACTATGTGGACGAGCATTAGGATAAAGTTTTCCCTGATGAAACCAGCATATGAGACGACGTGATCTAAAATTTCTTGGATGTACCGATCTGCAATGAATCCTCCCATTTGACGCTCAATTTTAATGAAAACCAGTTCGGTTAGGGCTTCCATTAAAATGTCAGCCTACACCATGCAGGAACTTCCTCCGTACGCAAGAGTTTCTGCTATGCAGCTTTATGCGTATAACTCCCCTGGCCTTCTGTACACTCTTCTTCTTCTGTCATTACCATGCAGACGCACTCTGCTTTAGAGTTAGGTTTGCTGCCTTGAGTCGTCTTCTCATCGTCCAAGAACTGACAGTTCCTCCACGCGTTACTCTGAGCTCCTGTTGGACTTGGACTCCGGTGAGGGAACGAGTTTTCAGCGAAGTGCTGACGATGAATCGATCGTCTCTTTCCGAAGTTACAGCCACCAGTCTCCTGATGTCGTCGTTAAATCATTGAAACCGCTGACTGGCTCATATGAAATGTACGAGCAACTTGTCGTTGGCTAAGGCCTTGTTGCAATAGCATGACTGCTTGAGCCGCTGCTTCTGGTGTACTAAAGTGTCTGCGTTTTTACCTCCGAAATGTAGTAATCTACAGAACGAGTTGTGTGTGGTCGGGTAATATCTTGTAGTAAAAGAGATTTCTCGCTTCGGATGAACAACCGATATGCTAAAACATGTTCCTGGAGAATCTCTTCAGTGTATTGAACTGGAATTAAATAACACTCAACCCTCACTATCCCTGTACGTGTTTCTGAACTTGTCCTGCTCAAATTTTAAAAGACCTAAACTATGGAAATTAACGGTTTGCCGGGATTTTTTTGTATGAAACCGCTTACCATGCTTTTTCTGCCCACACTTACAGCTGTTTAAAGCTTTGAAGGCTGTTCTGCATACATTTGCATATATTTTTACATGAATGAACTATATAATCCGCTGTTACATAAAAAAATTATAAAATCGTTATAACTATTAAAATGAAAACGATATACAAAAATAGATAGCTAGTAGTATACAGCATAAAATCTATGGTCCGAGGCAAAATGGAAAATAGTCACCTCACATTTCAGTTGTAGGAACAGAACCTACTTATGACTCCGTTCTTGATGAGCTTCCTTTATGCCTATAGCTCCCGGCTGCATCAACATCAAGCAATACCAGGTACCAGAGCCACGCAAAAAGATCAAACTTACTCCATAAATTGACAAATAATCAACTCATAAAAAACTTTATCAAAATAATTGCTATTCTGACTTATGAGCAACATCAGTAAATAAAAAAACATAACGAGTACGTCGTTATGTTTTTTTATTTACGCTGCCTAAAGGCAGAACTGGCAGGGTCGCCATGGAATGTTGGGTGGTAGGTTGCTAAATAAAAGACGTTGCTTTGGCAGATATCTATTGTATAATGATTAACTTACAAGCTATCCTTACATTATATAGCAGGAAAGGCGTGTCACGCACTAAAGTGAGCTCTCTGGTGTTACACTCAAAAGTCTGATGGGGCTATGTGTGTAACGTGATTAGTAATTTCCCAATTTCAATCTGTTAATGTGAATTCGTTGACAGTAAAACCGTGTAGGTAAAATTTATAGCATAATAATTTTCTTAAATTGTCTACATAAACCTTTTAACCGCCCCACTTCCTAACAGTTGTCGTGCACTCAGCGCTCGGCACATTGAATCGAAAATAAATACTTACAAAATAAATACTTATTTTTAGGACTTCTAATTATGAGACTAAAATATATTAAATTGTAAATGATTACTTAATTATCCATTTACACAATATAACCACTTTTTTATAGAAAACACCGTAATTAAATAAAAAAGCAGATTAAACGAGCTGTGGTATCTGATCGGAAATAAACGACGCTGGCGAAATGGACACGAAAATATTTGTCGGATTAATCCGACGTAAGCGGTTAAAAGGTTAAATGCTCTTGTAAACATCATCGATTTCCTGCAACACCTGTTTCCTCCACTTGCTCATGACATCGTCTCGTACGACATCGGTGAGCTCCTCACAACTCTGGTGTTCGCCTGCACACTTCTGTCTATAATGTAACAACCGCGCGTCGATACCTTCCACCAACCGTCGATTACACTTTTGTTGCCGACACCATATCGGTGCGTGGTTGTGCATGGCTGTCACTGACGATGTATTGATGAAAGACTTGATGTACCAATCTGGAAAACAAACCAAAGTCAATATCTTAAATTCTATATTGTAGCTGTGCGTGTCTACTACTCAGGGTTGATGCAGTAAATAAATTGAAGACACGAAGAACAAATCAATCAATGTATTGTTACATGCTGGGTACGAGGAATAAGAATTTAAACAATATTACCGACTAAAACACGTTTAATTCTAGCTAAATTTAAAACACCACACATACTACTTAAACACTTCCAATATAACTACTTCAAACTCTGTGGTATTTTCGCTTCCGTTCGCTCCGACGAACTTGACCGCTTACAATTGTACACTGCCTTGGCGGTGCGCTAGCTCCGTTTTTATATGTGGTTAAAAGTGTTTCTGGAATTTTCTAGAAGCACCATTTTCGGGATGTTCCTCAAGCAATACGAGAAAGTGCTAGCACACTTCGCGTACTGTCAAGCTACGTAGTTCAGTAAGTTGTAAATAGATGGCGCTGTAATAAATTATTTGAAAGCCGGGCGCTTCCCTACAGTGCCGAGAGATGGCACTGGCTGTAACAGTATTAAATTAAATTACTTTTACACGCATGTGCAGTGTGCTTCCTTTCGCGGTAAGGAAAGTAAGATGGGTCACGAAAAACGAACTCCCACGTCGTACGCGTCACTATCATCACATTAGCTCATAGGCCGTACTCGGCTGGCACAGTGTCGACCAGTGTTGTCCACCGTAGACCAGTGTACTTTTAGAAAGATCGATAAAATGCGCCTACACGATTTTTATTGAAATATTTTGTGACTTAGTCACATATTCAGTTATATTATATCGATACATCTCGTCGATATTATTATTATAAGATATACGCAAGTTCGACAATAAGAGCTCGCTTAAAAAACATACAAATCACCTATCGTCACAAGAGGTGATTTGTATGTTCAATCGCCAATTGCTTACAGCATGTTCCTTATCAATCCGTCTCGTCTATTTATTTTTTATCTTATGATGATGATGATGTGTGTGTGTGTGTGCGTGTGCGTGTGTGTGTATGGTAAGAAAATCTATTTGTACATCGATGTTTACAACATTTTGTAAAAAAATACCACGTTTTGTTACAAATATTAAACGCGTTTTCAAACAGTTTCCAACTGCTTAAAGCTGTTCCATCCAATTGCAAAACGTTTTTTAGACCGTTCTGAGCCCCGATGTCTACCTACTGACAAAAACGTAATAATAATAGATATATTATAGGGAATAACAGTAACATTGTCTTGCAGCAAAGTGTATCGATCGGCAAAATTATTTGAGTTGATTAAAACCGTTTATAACAATGTATCGCCACAGTATAAAAATAACATTTAATATTGAAAGCTTCTTAACTCATTTTTACTATAATCCACGCGAAGGTGTCGCGAGCAAAAACTTATTTATTAAAGTATTACTGTATTTATTACCTGCTGGGCTCGGGATTCTTGCTCGCCAAGTATGCGCCAAGAGGCGTGCATGCTTTGGAGCAAGCAAGTCTGTCTGTGCACCATCAAGTACGTAATAGTTTCGAAACGTTAAGGAATCGAACGTCAATCCGTCCGCCAGCGAGATTTCTTCTTCGATCAGTTTAGACCAAGTACCATCTCTAAAATATTATGAACATCATGTCGATTATTTCTTCTTATTTTATTTCTTACATTTAACGACGCAATAACCGCAGTAGAAATTATTCCCATATCGCAACTTAACAACCATTCCAAAAAATTACTTTAAAACATTCAATCATCGGCAATTTAAAAGAGCGAGAGTCGTGCAGGTATCTTCTCATAAACTCAACTTTTGCTTGCACCTAGCAACTATGAATGTAAATGTAAATTCAGTAAATTAAGTGAACTCACCAACCCATTTGACGTTTATAATCATCGATCAAATATACCATAGATGCACGATCGTCGCTCGGAAAATGGCCCCAACAAAACTGTGCATAAATCAGTCGTATGCGCCATATTATGCACCTGTCCCACTTACTCTTGCGTGCGCTGCCCGTAAGCGAGAGCGAATCGACACCACTACTACGGGGGAGACAAGACAGGTATAGTTGATCGAAGTTTATAAGTATTACTTTGTGACCTGAATGAATAGATAATTTCTGACTTGACTTCATTCAAACAAAGGACAGAAAGAACGCTCACACTCGGAAAATATTTGTAAAATAAAATTTTTATTCCGATTGTATTAAGTGATCGTTGAATTGAGGTAACAATTATTTTGGAATATAGACCACTAGTGGTGGCGAAACTAGGGTTGAAGGTTTCTTGTCTGAATAATAGTATCGAAGTGCAGAGCTCACCTCACGGGCACTATCAGTTCATCCGTATCAATAACAGCCAGCCAGTCGTACCGCCCCAAGTTTCTATATAGACAATCGTTTAGTGGCAACAGCTCTCTGCGTAAGTCGTAATAGTTAGTGGATATCCGATCAAAATGAACACCTGATATCTGAGGAGGGTGAGACACTTCAGTCACTACCACAAAGTCTGACTTCTCATAGAATTTCAGTGTTCGCTTTGTTATTGGATGTAACTATAATGAAAATTAATTTATCTATACTAATATTATAAAGATTTTCATTTGTTTCTAAGGATTTCACTACAAAACTTTTTAATCGATTTAAAACATCTTTTTCCATTAGAAAGCTATATTATCACCGAGTAACATAGACAATATTTTATTTTTTAAAAGTACTGTTTCTTAGCCTTACCTAAGCTACCACTTACGCGAGTGAAGCCGCGGGCATATATTATATATAATAATAATATCAGCCCTGTATTAAAATGCCCCACTGCTGGGCACGGGCCTCTTCTCACTATGAGAAGGGTTAGGCCATAGTCCACCACGCTGGACTAGTGCGGGTTGGCAGACTTCACATATCTTCGAGAACATTATGGAGAACTCTCAGACATGCAGGTTTCCTCACGATGTTTTCCTTCACCGTTAAAGCAAGCGATAATCAACTATTTAATACGCATATAACTTCGAAAAGTCAGAGATGCGCGTCTTGGGTTCGAACTCGAGACCTCTGCGTGGCAGTCCAACGGTTTCCCACTAGGCTATATATATATAGGAAACTAGCTTTTGGGCGCGGCTCCGCCCGCGTGGTACCTAGATCAATAAAAACTAGCCTATGTCCTTCCCCAGGTTGTAAACTATATCTGTACCAAATTTCATCTAAATCGGTTGAGTGGTTTAGCCGTGAAAAGGTAACAGACAGACAGACAGAGTTCCTTTGGAATTTATAATATTAGTAAGGATTAATAGCTATGTATTATTTTGTAATACCAGAATAAAATATCTATGTAATCCTGCAAATATTGATTTGATTTCCAATTTCGTTTACATATTATGGCAAATATTGCCACGACATTCCGATAATGCGCGTTTGTTTCCTAATGTAGATTCTTGAGATTAACAAACTTAAGTGGAGCTTGACAATCGATCGCTACTCGTGAACCTAATCGTGGCGCGATGCCGCCACAATTAAAATACATGCAAGTCTTGATTTATAAAGAAGCTACGTCGTGAATGGACACGGCATTTATACGTAACTAGATATTGACCGCGGCTTCGCTCGCGTAAATGTAGGTTAGGTGTGACTAGCAACATTACTTTTTTTTTTAATGGACCTATGACCTATGTCCGTTACTGTTCCCCTGACAACGTGTATGTGAATTTACAAGATGATCGGTTGAGTAATTAAGGTGTGAAAGCGTAACAAACAAACAAACTTACATTCGCATTTATAATATTAATTACGCGATTTCCCCATATATTGCGTAGTTTGCACATAACTACGTAGTACGTTTTCCGTTCGTGGCTGGATATCGCTTTTATGTTATATTTTGACTAGCTTTTGCCAGCGGCTTCACTCGCGTTAATTTAAAATTTGACAATCAATTCGGGTTGTACTCTGCTTGTAATAATATAATTCAATCATGATTCGAAAGACATGTGGCGCCATCTATTGTCATAAGAAAGTTATTGTTTTTTTCCTCGGGGACAGTATTTTTTTCGGGATGAAAGGTAGGTAATGTCCGTTTCTGTACACCTGACAATGTATATGCAAAATTTCAGAATGATCGGTTCAGTGGTTTAGGCGTGAAAAGGTAACAAACAAACAAACTCATTTTTGGTTTTATAATAATAGTTAGGATTTGTATAAATACCATTTTATTTGTTACCGAACTGCTTATACCAATTATTACTCTCGGCCTACCACTGCATGCTTGCTAGCGCTTTCTAAATGGTTCTATCTCACTACAAATACTAAGGCTGGATTCACAGTCGCACCGTCGAACAGCGCGTTTCGACAGCACGCGCTCGACGCAAGGCGGATCTATAAGAAACGTGGCGCGCTTCAAAAGCGTGACTATAAGGCGATTCACACACTGCCCCGCGCCACGCTGCGGGATGCGTGGTGACAGAGTCACGCGCGCGGGTGCGTGAGCGCAGATCTGCATCATAATGCAGATTTCTCCGCACAAACGTGACGCGTGACGCGCGTGATAGATATTTACATAAATCATACTTATGTATATTACGAGGTATAGGTAAATATAATAATAAAATATGATTTTTGTAATATCCATATCAGTTATTAAAACGTTCTGTGTAATATTAAATAATTTCTAATAAATCACTTATTTGACTCATCATAACGGACATTTGAATAGATATATTAAATTAACATTATATGACATAATATTATCTAATAAGTTAAGTAATTATAAATCATGTTATGATAGTCATCAGTTATAAAATTATTTTATGTAATATTAAATTGTTTCTAATGGAAGTGCCGTTATGACTCGTCCGGTGGTTCTAACAAAATAAAACGTAAAATAAACTAAGTTGTATGTTTAAATCAATATTAAAATTAAACACAATGTTTTGTAATAGTAAATACCGTTCTAACACTATTTTGTATACAATTAAATAGCTTTTAATGAAACACTGATTTGACTCGTTATCACAAATGTGAATCATCCGTTGTTTGTGAGTCGTTATAAAAAGAGAGAGCCAATGTTCTGTAGTTCAGTTGCTCCTCGGCAATAAAGCGTAACACATAATTTACGATACCGTTCTAATTATATTATGGCTGGTGTAATTGTTATTATGTTGTTGTTTGATTATAATATACAGTAAAAAGTATTGTGTTATAATATAGTAGCTGATGTAATGTTATTGGTACATAACAAATATAGTATAAATAAATATTGATATATTTGATATTGAATTATTGCTTTTATGAATTAGTTTAAGGGAACCATATTCCTGTTATTAATATTTAATTATAAAAAAGCTTAAACCAAATTGCTTATTTACTTCACTTACACCTAAAATCTAACACGCGCGGTTGCGTGTTTCCCCGCATGTAGACGCGTGATCTGCAGCACTGCGCGTGAGTGCGTTTTCTATGTGTTGCACTACGCGTGTTTTCTATACAAACACAGATACTTGCAAACAACGTAAGAACACGCACTCCCGCGCTACGCTGCGTGATGCGGTGCACTGTGCCAACCACCTAAAACGCTACTAGTGAATTTACAAGCGCGCGCGTCTAGACGGCGCCGCTTGATGGCGCGACTGTGAAAACAGCCTAACACTTTTTGTCTAAAATCCCATGTGCTTGTATATAATTGTGCATTTGTATTATTGTTACATTTGTTAGCATACTAAAATAAAAATCACAATTTTGGCTGCTAGCTCCTGTAGTTCATACTGGCTCTCAGTCATCTTACATCTATAGTACAAGGTTGCGCAAAAGTTATTTCATAGTGTGAAATGGCTACCATTTTGTTAGAAATAAATAGAAATTGTTCTATTTTCATGAAAATATTATTTAAAGATGTAAAATTAATGACATTATAATGAAAAAATGATATCGCTCAAATGACTACCATGACAAATGTTAAATGACAATGAGTTGATGCACAATTGTGCTCGTTTTACGGCATTTTGAATTGTTTCGCGCAAAACAACTGGTTCCATATTGGCGATTTCTACTTCAATGTTCGCTTTCAAGATTTGTAAAGTTTGGTGATCTGGATCACATTAATACATTACTTTTGACTACTTTTTATGAACAGTCGAAATGTATCCGAAAAGGCACGTTTGGCTGTTCATAGAGGACTATTAGTGCCCACTCTTATGTATGGAAGTGAAAGTTGGGTATGGCAAAAGAAGCATGAGAGCAGAATAAATGCTGTAGAAATGAGAGCGTTGAGAAGCATATGTGGTGTGACTCTGAAAGATATAATAAGAAATAGTGTGATTAGAGAGAGATGCGGCATGAAAGTGGATATAGTTACAAGAATAGAAAAGGGTATGTTAAGCTGGTTTGGACATGTAGAAAGAATGGACGAGGAAAGACTGACTAAGAAAGTTTATAAGGCTAGTGTGAATGGAACAGTCGCAAGAGGAAAACCTAGGCGAACGTTTCTCGATCAGATCGGAGGCGTTCTGGACAAAGGCCAGGTTAAGAGCTCCTTGAACCGAAGGGCGTGTATGAGGAATGTGATGAAAGTGAATGGAAGCCAGAGAAGTGTGTCAGGATCGTAGCAAATGGAAAGCCGTAGTCTCTGCCTACCCCTCTGGGAAACAGGCGTGAATCTATCTATGTATGTATGTATGTACATTACTTTTGCGCCACCTTGTATAACTTAAGCAATGTGTAACTGAACTAAAACGTCTGCACAAGCCCACGAAGAGACGAGACTCCAATCAATAATAAGCTGACATTGCTTCAGCAACCCTCCGTGTTCTCTGAGCTACTTTACATACATATTATACGCACCCTCGCTGTATACAAGAATGCTTTCGCAACTCCGAAGTGTTTCATTATCTGTAACCATTCCACCAGCTGCATGGATATGTCATTTTGAAATTGTAGGGTCTTAACACATACAGCTACAGAAATATTATTTGGAGATGATGTATTTTTATTCGGTACGTCCTCAAACGGTGCACCCTAAAATCGAGAGGAAAGTTGTTACTGTTTAACAATTTTACTTTGTGAAAAGTCTGCGCTTAGACGTTAGCGGTCGGATACCCGAGCACATTCATCAGTCATCATCATCAGTAGCAGTCTGTTAGTTCCCAAACAGTTTTTTATCGGAGGCCAAATCTAATATAATTTTTAGTTTTCTATTTAAGAGATATTTCCCGCACTAGGATTAAGGCTGAGGCTACAGTAGGCAGCGATTCGCGATGCGACTGTGAAAGCGAAACGATATAAACATGGAATGGCTACATTATAAGCAAACATTTTTAATAAATTCGCTTCAATTTCGCTGACAAGTTGATGTAGCCGATGCCGTGATTACACTAATGTTGTTTCTATCGCATAAACAAATCAAAGATTAATAGCGATATATGGCGTACGGTGTAGCCATAAACGTGAATATGAACTATTTGTTTTTATTGCTTACGTATCGCAGGTCGTGTTGCGGACTAATGTAGCCTCAGCCTGATTCCTGTGTCGCGGGGGATTTTTCAAACAACGGACACAAAGTACACACAGACTCGAAACAACTATTTGTGAATCACACAAATTTTTGTCCCGTGTGGGTTAAACACCATAACACTCGGTGCGGCGGCAGCGGCGTGCTGTCCACTCGAACAACCTCGCCATCCATGCGTCGAATATAAACAAATCAAATAATTGTAAAGATCACTCAAGTACGCAGCAGGTTCTTGTCATCAGTTGATTATACTGAAGACAAGGGATAATAGCGGTGTTTTCAAACACACATCGTCTAGATCTAGTCGATTGATTAAAGCTAAGGCTTTTCCTAATCGGTGCATACATTTTTCAATTTAGTTTCTTTTTACATTTAAAAATGTGTAGTCGGTATTAATTCACATGCAACATTTGTTAAGGTGAATCAATATAATATAATATTCTACCATATACACACAACACCATCTAGCCCAAACTAAGCAGAGCTTGTACTATGGGTACTAGACAATGGATAAACATACATATATACTTTTTTTTATAAATACATACATATTATACATAGAAACACCCAGACCAAGACAAACATCTATGTTCATGCACACAAATGTTTGACTTGTGCGGAAATCGAACCCTCGACCTCAGTTGTTGGAATACGGCCTCGATGGCGTAGTGGTTAGTATAACCGACTGCCACGCCTGAGGTCGCGGGTTCGATTCCCGCACAAGTCAAACATTTGTGTGCATGAACATGGATGTTTGTCTTGGTCTGGGTGTTTCTATGTCTATGTATAATATGTATGTATTTACAAAAAAAAAAAGTATATATGTATGTTTATCCATTGTCTAGTACCCATAGTACAAGCTCTGCTTTGTGCTAGATGGTGTTGTGTGTATGTGGTAGAATATATATAATATTAAATATAAAGGTCGCATTAACGATGAAGGAAAACATCGTGAGGGAACCTGCAAATTTGAGAGTTTTTCATAATGATTTCAAAGATAAGTAAAGTCTGCCAACAAGCACTGGGCCAGCGTGGTGAACTATGGCCTGCCATCTCGCACTTAGAAAAGACCTGTGCCCAGCAGTGAGACAGTTTAATACAAAGCTGATATTATTATGATATTAGCCATGAACCTGAACACTAAGAACATTGTTGGCCTGATCACACGGAGCGCTCACTACAGACACTGCAACTGGCGCCAGTTCTTCATCAAGCGCGTGCCTCCTCGCACTACAAGATACGATATACGGCTCGTTCACCCCAGCATATGGACCCTTCCAACTGACATTCCAGGCGTATAAGATATCGGCTAATTCAGTCTGTGGCTCATTGTCATCTAAAAACCTGAAATATAATATTTCTCATTAATTTGACGGCCTCGATGGCGTAGTGGTTAGTGTAACCGACTGCCACGCATGAGGTCGCGGGTTCGATTCCCGCACAAGTCTAACATTTGTGTGCATGAACATGGATGTTTGTCTTGGTCTGGGTGTTTCTATGTATAATATGTATGAATTTACAAAAAACAAAAAGTATGTAATATGTATCTTTATCCATTTTCTAGAACCCATAGTACAAGCTCTGTTTAGTTTGGGCTAGATAGTGTTGTGTGTATGTGATAGAATATTATTATTATCTTAACGAAACTGTTTTAAAAGAATCACGTACAAACGATTAGGTTATGGAATGACCACCCTGCCAGGTTACAGAAAAATTTAACTAGATAGGTAAGTATTTACGCAGACAAGCTTAAATAAAAATTAATAATAAACAGAATGGGTATATTTAAAAATGGTGCTTTAATGATGCAAACTTTTTTTATAAATGTTTTTTCGAAGTAGCTATAATTTATTGTATCTATGTTGAACTGACCATGATTTTATCCCATCCTAGTGCAATCATGACCCCATTCTGGGGTAATTGCAGTATGAGAGAGCAAGTGTTTAAAGCGCAGAAGCGATGTATAAGAGCAATGTGTGGTTTAAAAATTACAGACAGTTGTGTACCAATGTTTAGGTCTCTTAAATTATTAACATTTCCTGCATTGTATATATACGAAATTGCGGTTTTTGTTAAAATTAACAAGAGTTTGGGTCCTCATATATCTGCCGAACGACCAAGGCATGGAATTCTCTGCCAAGGCACGTGTTTCCTTCTTCCTTCAATCCTGGGTTTTTTAAGCGGGGCGTGAAAAAGCATCTTCTCAGGCCGTCAAAGTAGAGACCTCAACATCGCCTCGGCTACTGTGGGTGCGATGTGGAGGCCACTGCTCTTAGACCACACGACTGCTTAACATCAGGTGGAGTGTGGTCATTTTGACGAGCAAAATAAAAAAACAAAATAAAAAAAAAGAAATAAAAAAAAAAGTTTATATACAACTATAACAGAAACCAGAAAAGGCCCTGTTAGAGCTCAGTATAAAAACTTACTGGATGTTAACAATTATAATACTGCCTTACTCAAAAAGTGTCTTTAACATGAGCACTATTATATATAACAAAATACCAGACTTTATAAAAACTGCTCCAATCCAGTTGTTTAAAACTAAATTGACACCACTACTACTCGAATAATTTTATTATTCTATTAATGATTATTTAAATGACCATACAATTTAGATATTTTTTAATGTAATCCTATCTTTATAATGTGCAATTTAATTTGGATTTTTATAATTTTGTCATAATTATATTATTTTTGTAATCTTATAATTATAATGTTTGCATGCCTAATCTAAGGTAGAATGTACAAGGATCTTATAACCTCTTATTAACATAATGATTTGTTTTGTTACCTACATTCTATGCAAATAAACTTATTATTATTATTATCATACCAAATTTTTGATTAATCGAACAGTCTTACAGGCTTATTTTATGAAACTACTCTATATCTCACACACGCTAACAACTCACCACAATTGGCAATATAACTTCGGCAAAGGTAATACGTCACTGTATATTAGAACTCTTACAAGAGGTTCTTCAAACCTATCATCCCAGTACGCGCCGTACAGATAGATGCTTCCATTCATAACTTGTAGCAACTGCCAAGCGTTAGCTGCGTATCGGATGTCACTTAAACTAGGAAATCGAGTGCATGACGCACCCGAGTATGATTCAGGATATAAAGACCGATGGTGCCAGTATTTGAAAGGAAGCAGTCGGGAGTTGGAGTAAGAAGGCATTGGAGGGACATGCGCTTGTGGTATTCCTGGTGAGGTTGGGGCGTAGAGCCATAGCGTGATTATACTGGGTATGGCCACTGCCAGCAGTATCCACCAGCATTTATGAGCTGCAGAAAGAAGGTTTAATATTAAGACTGCTTTACTCAAACTACATATAGTCTGTTTCAAATACGAAGTCCCTTTTGACACTTCATAGCATGTAACTCTGCACATCCTAATCTATCCATAGGATGTTATAGTCCTCTCTTTCGTTATTGGTGAAATGCACTATACCAACATAACGGCGAAGGGGCTGCATTCCACCAATAACGAAAGAACGAGTAACATTTTCACCAACATCCTAATCCTAACTAATATTATAAAAGCGAAAATGAGTTTGTTTGTTTGTTTGTTTGTTACCTTTTCACACCTAAACCACTGTATCGATCATTCTGAAATTTTGCATATACGTTGACAGGTGTACAGAAATGGACATAGGCTACCTTTTATCCCGAAAACGAATTACTGTTCTCGAGGAAAACAATAATAACGTTCTTATGATAATAGATGGCGCCACGTGTCTTTCAAATCATGATTGAATTATATTATTACAAGCAGAGTACAACCCGAATTGATTGTCGAATTCTAAATTAACGCGAGCGAAGCCGCGGGCAAAAGCTAGTTTCATATAAATTGCTAAAATAAACAATGATTAGTTGATTACTTATGAGTACCATAAGTAATCATTGACGTTGAACATTCTTAAGACTAAATAAAAATAATTAGAATCTTTACAAAACATGATGTAATTGTTTCATTAACATATTAATCAACTAATAATTTCTATTGATATTAGTCTTAAATAATTGAAACATCAAAATAAAATAAAATTTTGCTACCATACCATGATTACGCACTAGGGTATTTTTTTTACTTTCAGTCATAGTAACGCGATAATATGAATCGGATAAAATTTAACTAATTCGAGATTGAAACAATTGTCCGAAAAATACTTTTGTAAATTTGTCTTCTTCGTCGTTTTCTTCATTACTGAAGGTCGTGTCCATCCTGGAATGCTTTCACGGAGCCGCAGACTAGCTGTATTCACACCACCCGATTTTCGGCTTTTCTAAGGGCAGTGGCAACCGTAAGTCCCGTTATTGTCTTGATCTGATCAGACCAGCGGGTAGGTGATCGCCCGCGTGGTCTTTTACCGTCGAATTTCCCTGCTACAACCAGTTTGTCAAGGCTACCTGGTTGCCTTCGGGCGACATGGCCAAAGTAACCCAGGACTCGTTGGTAGCATATTGTGGAGAGCCTGGTTCTTATCTTCAGTTGGTCGAGAATGGACTTATTGGTGCCTCTTGCTGTCCACGGTATGCGCAACATTCTCCTCCAACACCACATCACACGCCTGCTCCGTGCCTCGGAGAGCACGTTAAGCCATCGGTCCCGGCTGCCATGAACATCTATGGCAGTCGTTATTGGGAAGTCAGTGCCCTCAAATATCCTGACACTGGTCTAGCCTTAGGGTATCGTTAGCCTTCGGGTTGCGGAGGTCAGATGGCAGTCGCTCCGTGTAAAAACTGATATCCAGTCAAATCGGGTTAGACTAGAAAGCCGACCCTAAGGGACTTGGGAATAATAAAGACTAGGGAGAAGAAACACGTTATATATAACTGTGACTTTTCTATTATTTCGATATGTCAAACTTAGATGGACTCCTTGTTTGTTTTTCTGTTTCTATCATTTTTGTTTCGATTCTAAACACAGTTTGTTTGAAAAGTTAATCGGTAATCGATTTCGTGATGTGTCGATTGAAACCGTCCTTCACTATCGCTGTTCAACGATCATCTGTCAAATGGGACTTCGTATTTGAAACGCATCATAGGTTGTCTTTCTAAGTGACTGTGTGGGGCCATTCAATTATTACGAGGGCAAGATTTTAGTAATTCTGCTGAATTGCTATGTTTAAGGAGAAAGGATAGTCGTTGCATAATCTAAGAGATAAACTAATTACATACTATAATAATAATAATAATAAAACCACTTTGGGACAGTCGTTATCTCCTCATGAGACTAACGCGATACCGGAGGTCATATCACAAGGCGAAGGTAGTACTTTAAAAGCTAGTATAGCTTTTAAAGTACTACCTTCGCCTTGTGATATAAACAAAAAATGTATCATCAGGTTAAATAAAAGCGCACAAACCGCAGGGCAGCTTGTGGCGACCTGAATGTGAGTGGCGACACTGCGGTCCTGAATTCCTCAGAGAGTCGGTTAGGGCCTCGTCCCCGGCTTGCCATTAGTGGTTGACTAAGGTGGAACTCCAAGAGCGCCCGTAGGACTCTCAACTCTGGCTTGCCTTGGTCGGCTGGTCAGAGGCGGGCCGCTAGAGCTACATGCTTGGGGGTGGAAGTGTCATTTTCAAGGGCATAACTACGGGGAAACCCGCTCCGGGTCTCCGTTTTCACGAGACCCGTGGTAGTGAAATCGGCGTCGCACCGCTCGACACCCCTAGCCGCTCGCACCAGTGTTGCCCTCTGCTGCTGGCTTGTATGCCTATCGTGGCTATGACTGTAGTATTTTTCTTCGGCGACACATCCATTTATATTTTTAATTGATTAATGAGTTTAAAAAAATTACAAACAGCCAATTTTAAACGGAAGCAAATAAACATACGAGGCATATCCACCAATAACGAAAAAACGAGTAACATTTTCACCAACATCCTAATCCTATCCTAACTTCCTAACTAATATTATAAAAGCGAGAATGAGTTTGTTTGTTTGTTTGTTTGTTACCTTTTCACACCTAAGCCACTGAACCGATCATTCTGAAATTTTGCATATACGTTGTCAGGTGTACAGAAAAGGACATAGGCTACCTTTCATCACGAAAAAAATTACTGTTCCCGAGGAAAACAACAATAAGTTTCTTATGATAATAGATGGCGCCACGTGTCTTTCGAATTATGATTGCATTATATTATTATAAGCAAAGTATAACCCAAATTGATTGTCAAATTCTAAATTAATGCGAGCGAAGCTGCGGGCAAAAGCTAGTAATAATATAATACTAAAATTGCCAAATTCCTACGACTAAATATGTTAGATGGCAACAAAAATTTTAATAAGTACAGATTGTGCAAAACTCACTAAAAGTAGCTAAGCTATATTTTGTAGCTAAAAATTAAATTACAGTTCCCAAATTAGTAAACATCTATTAAATTTCATGCTGTATCATCATCATCATTTTATCTGTTCAATTGAATATGATATTGTTTTTGTTGATATGTTACTTACAGGTTGTCATTGTCAATTAATGTCACGTAGTTAGTCAAAAACGCACAATATTAGCACGAATTAAATTAAAAAGGACAATATAATTTTTTTAGTTTAAACCATATGCCATAAAACATTATCATTACGCAGTACTAGTAGGCACTGTAACACATATTTTCACACTGAATTTTTATAGTAGATTTGTAATAGCATAGATGTACTATGCTATAACAAATCTACTATAAAAATATGGCGATTATGCCCACCATAAAAATGGTTAATTACAAACAAATAAAAAATCTAATTAAAATGAATAAGCAATCCTAGAAAGGAAATGGAGTAAGTACTTTTGAATTCTAAACAATTAGTTGTCCAAAACTTCGTATACATGTTTATATTTTGAAAAATACAATAAAAATTAACCTCTCAACTAATCCAGTTAACAAAAATACAAAAAAAATTAACCTCTCAACCATCGATCAAATATACCATAGATGCATATTCTCATACAAAAACCGCGTCAATATGTGGCACTGACCAGTACTACTTACTTATAAGTGTCTGCATTTATTATGCAATCCAGGAAATAAACCGGAATAACCATTGAACGCCCACTGAGAAACATTTTGTAATAGTTTAGTTAGAACGCGTCAATGTAAAGCGTCCTAAGTGTGTTACTCGCGACACGCAAGCGTACTAAGTATATGGTACGGTCTGCACCGTAGTAGTGGTGTCGATTCGCTCTCGCTTACGGGCAGCGCACGCAAGAGTGAGTGGGACAGGTGCGTGATTCATGCATTTAAATTTAAACGAAAATATCTTCAAATATATTATTTAACACGTTGAGTGCATAACCAGGTCTAAAACATCTTGTGCATGTCTTGCTAACAGTGCGTCAAAGAAAAGTATAGATTTCTCTGTCGTGCGAAGGGCATAACTTCAATTTAGTTCGGTTTAGGAAAGAGATGAATATATATCTAAGGTGTGTTATTAAAATAGAATCCAGTGGTGTGCCTACTTAAATACCAGGTTTTTTAGAACTGGTACCGCACGTAAGAAATAAAGCTTCATCACAGTGCGAAACCAGGTTAAAAGCATCTGGTACCCGGCACACCTGGTACCGCACCCTGCGCCCGCTCCGCGCGGCCAGTGTTGTGATCGTATTCGAAACAAACGCACGCGTCGACATCATGACGTCACGACCGACAAAAAGATGTCGTAAAAATATTTTTTATGTCGATGATGTTCATGAAGAAAGAAGAGAAATTGTGTCAGATGCGATGAAAAACTTTGGATCTATTTGACAAGTCGCCAAGCTGATAGAAAACTTAAAAAAATTATAACTGAATGTGCGCAATGTAAAAGAACCTTTTGTTTGGACTGGTTCAATGAAAAACATCAATTAATGTAGTTTTTTTCTCTTCTTATACAATAAAACTCAATTAAAATTATCGATATTTATATTTCCCATCCCTAAAATATGCACAAAAATACCATTATCCAGTGCGGCACAGGGTGCATAAAACCCTGTATTTTATTATAGCTATAGTCAATCAATTCATCATTGACAATATTCAAAGCAAAAAATATATATATATTTTTCCATGAAGCCAAAAAAAAGGTTTTAGTTTCATAAACAATACAAGGTTTAATAAGCCCGGTACCGCAACAATGATAGTTTTATGGCCAGGTGTAAAATGCCTTGTGCCGCAGGAATGGAAAGTATAGAAAAATCCGTGTCGCTTCGAAAGTGTTAAAGCGCCATATTCAATAAAATATGATAAATATTTCATAACAAAACTATACTTACCGAAAGTACGACATTCCATCCTTTTTTTTGCACTTTTAGAGTATAGTTTTTGCATTTTTTCACTACACACTTTGGCATCGTAAGACGTGTGATTGCTGGCGCGGTCGTAAAGTGGCTGCGAGCGAAATTATGCATACGACTGATTTATGCACAGTTTTGTTGGGGCCGTGTTTCGAGCGACGATCGTGCATCTATGGTATATTTGATTGAAGGTCTCAATCTCCAGTTATCAAAAATACAAAAAAGCTATTCAAACGAAAGAAGACTATTATAACAAAATTACGTTTTAAATAGTCTGCTTAAGCTCGGATGCCAACGTCCTAGCGTTGGTTGAGAGGTTAAATATCATGTAAACTCATTTAATAAAGTAAACGTTATTGTTCTTGATTTAGTAGATACAATTCTTATACATATACTAGCAACTCGCCCTGGCTTCGCACGGGTTCTTTACCCAAAAATATATAAAATAGCCTATGTTACTCCGAGGGGTGATGTAGCTTTCGCTAAAATTGGTTGAGTAGTTTTTGAGTTAAATCGTAACAAACAAAAATCAATCATCTTTCCTCGTTACACATAATATTAATTTAGATTATTTTTTGAGTAGCAATTATTTATGAGGCAAACAAAACAGAAAACATTTAGATTAGTTTGTAAGTATATTATTTTAAAATTAAAATAAATTAAAATATCTCTTTATATACGACTTGTTCTTGATTTAGTAGATACAATTTTTATATATACATATGGGATAATATTAGACAAATCAGTCAGCCCAGTTTGGGCATACAGTTTTCAGGCGAAATTGTATCTAGGAATATGAGTATCATGTGCTTTTATAATTAAAGGCGTGAGTCGATGTCAAACATTTAGGGCTATATTTCACCGGGACACCATGGCGGCGCAACCAGTCGCGCCACCGTGGTGTCCGTAAGTTACCAAACTAGACACCATACAGACATCAGAGTCGCCACACCACACTGAGACTGTATCAAAATGGACCTCGAACCAGTGCACGCGTGTTGCATGCAATGAGGTAGGGCGTCAATGGCGCCGAGTGAGTGAGGCACCATACAGCGCTATAATAATTAGTGGTGGCGTGACCAGCGTGGCAGCACGACTAGTAACATTCAGTGCACGCGTCCGAGCTGGTCGCGCCGCCGAATTGGTTGTGCAACGAAACGGACACCAGGTGAGTAACTCTCTATAGAGCTGTATACATTTTGTTGGTAGCGGTGACTGGTTGCGCCACCATGGTGTCCCGGTGAAATATAACCCTTATTGTAAACTGACATTGAGAAATTGAACATAGAATTAGTAGAAGAACGGAATACTTCCCGGCAGGAATTGGTCCTGCTTACCAAAATCACAGTACCTCGTTGACTCGGCATGAATTCGAACAACGACTTACGACGGGATTGAGCAGCGATAGCTCAGTGGGGAGACAAACAGACTGCAATGCAGAGGGTCTCGAGTTCGAACCCACGTCGCGCACCTCTGACTTTCGAAAGTTATATTACTTTTCGAAATTATGTGCGTATTGATTGACAGTTATCGCCTGCTCCGTGCCTCGGAAAGCACGTTAAGCCGTTGGTCTCGGCTGCCATAAACATCTTTGGTAGTCGTTATTGGGAGAGTGTCGACACAAAAGATCCCACTGGGTCGAAGTGTCGCCGGTCTGCATTGACTGGCCCCAAGATAAGATAAGATACGACGGGATTTGTGACGTTGCCAAGGCAGCCTGCCCGCACTGGTGTACTTGCGAATGATTGACATCATAAGTAAGGTCAAGGTTGCTTTGTAAGTTGCAAAAGCCAGGGTTGCACCAATAAAGCAGTGGTATGGAGTAGAGCTGTGCTAAACCTTCACCCACTTGTGTCAATACGTTCACGACACTGCGCGCGATCTAATGGTCGATGGTTGAACTGATGTAAAATACTACCAGGGATTATTCAATAAATAAAACCACAACTTTTCTGATCTAAAATCGACAGTTTTATTTTTAATTTGGTTGGCCTTATATAGTCGGATTGGTAACAAAACCATATCGCGATTCAGCCGGCCGGTACAACGCCATCTATCGAGCGTTGTGTCAATATTTATACATTTGGTTTAATATTTATTTATAAAGTAGATTACGCATATTTAACATACCGCCCTATAAAGGCCGTAAGTGAGAGAACGTCCTTTCTAGACTTACAATAATACAAAATTGTATCTAATTAGTATTTTTAAACTCACTAACCTATATATTTTGACGTTCATAAGTGTTACTTTGTGAGCGAAATTATATGAAATACGAATGCAATGTATCTTATCTTATGTGGGGGGGCCAGTCAGTGCAGACCGGCGACACTTCGACCCAGTGGTATCTTTTATGTCGACACTCTCCTAATAACGACCGGCCATAGATGTTTATGGCAGCCGGGACCAACAGCTTAACGTGCTCTCCGAGGCACGGAGCAGGCGATAATTGTCAATCAATACGCACATAATTTCGAAAAGTCATAAAACTTTCCGAAAGTCAGAGGTGCGCGACGTGGGTTTGAACCCGAGACCCTCTGCATTGCAGTCTGTTGGTCTCCCCACTGAGCTATCGCTGCTCTTGAATGCAATGTAAATAATAATACCTATTATAAAACAATTTAAAAAAAAAATGTACAGGAAACAGTGGCGAAGGCTTCATGCAACGCTATTCCTGTCGGCTTCCCTTTTCAAATTAAACCTCTCATTCATGGTGAAAATCACAGTAATTTTGTAAGGCATTTTTGGATCGGCTTCCCTTTTAGAAATGTTTATCCTTCGCCACTGATACAAATAATACATTATATTTACTTATATGTATAGAAAATAATTATGGATGTGCGAAAATATAGCTTAATATAATTATACACACATGTAATATATTTACATACATATATTATATATATTTAAATATATTACATGTGTGTATATACACAAATTATTCTAACAAAAATAATTTAATTAAATATATATACATATATATATATACATATATATATATACACATTGACGTCCTCGATGGCGTAGTGGTAGTGTAACTGACTGCCAAGCCTGTGGTCGCGGGTTCGATTCCCGCACAAGTCAAACATTTGTGTGCATGAACATGGATGTTTGTCTTGGTCTGGATGTTTCTATGTATAATATGTATGTATGTTTATCCATTGTCTAGTACCCATAGTACAAGCTCTGCTTAGTTTGGGCTAGATGGTGTTGTATGTATGTGATAGAATCTATACAAATAAATAAAATTGAAGTGTCTGTTTGTAATGTCAAAATAACAGCTTTTTATCTAATGCATATGAAAGTATATAAGGTACCTATACGAAAACATCTATTTTTAAAATTTTTGTCTGTCTGTCTGTCTGTTTGTTCCGGCTAATCTCCGAAACGGCTAAACCGATTTTGGCGGGACTTTCACTAGCAGATAGCTGATGTTATAAGGAGTAACATAGGCTACTTTAATTTTAGAAAAAAAATTGGGTTCCGCGGAGACAAACACTTTATAGTTAAAATCTACGCGGACGAAGCCGCATGTAACAGCTAGTATAAAATATATATATATATACATATATGTACTGTCTAAATGTTTATTTAGTTGACTTGGTTTGTGATGGTACAAATGGTGTGATGGAACTAAGCAGAGCGTGTACTATGGGTACAAGCTCTGCTTAGTTCCATCACATACAAAAACATACATAAATACTGCTATTTTTTGTAAATTCATACATATTATACATAGAAACACTCAGACCAAGACAAACATCCATGTTCATGCACACAAATGTTTGACTTATGCGGGAATCGAACCCGCGACCTCAGGCGTGGTACTAACCACTATGCCATCGAGGCCGACAAGTATTTTCTCTGTAAGTGATTTGTAAATCTTTTGAGAAAATAAATGTCTTAAACCTTAAGTATAATATATTTGTTTCTCTTTCACGGGTATATTCCTAATACGTTAGGAAAATACCCGACCCTTTGGGAGGCTTACACGGAGACATGGGTCCAACGTGAAGAGGCCCTTCGAGAGTTTTAATCAAAGGTGGGATGGAACACCTACAGCGGCACTAGCCGCAGCAGGTTTAAGACTATTGCTACGTATGGATTCTAATATACGGGCTATGGGTATGGGTGTTTGATGGACTGGTATATTGGTAACTATGGATGATAAAACGGCGTCTGCCCTGAATACTCTAATAGCATCAATCGAATAATAATAATATTACTAACATGTTTAGTAACCAAATGTTACTTTATTTGAAAGCCAGCTGTCATGTCGTACCATCGATAAAGTCTTTTCGAGATCTAGTGAGGTTATCCGAAATTATATCTTTTGGTTTTTGGTAGAATCCAATCAAAAGAATTAATTAACATAACATGGAAGGCTCACATTGAAACATTGTGCAAAAAGATTAATAAATCAGTATATGCTCTACACGAATTAGCAAAAATATCAAATGTTAACACTCTCCTAGTGGCATATCATGGGTTGGTAGCTTCAGTCCTAAGGTATGGGATAGTTTTCTGGGGAAACTCGACGGACAGGGGCATAATATTTAAGGCACAGAAAAGGTGCATCAGAGCTATGTTTGGGCTACGGGCAACTGACTCTTGTAAGCCATTTTTCCTAAAATATAAGATACTTACAATGCCATGCCTATATATTTATGAAGTATCTAATTTTGTTAAAGCGAACCCAAACTTATATAATTTAGCGTCAACAACCTATAACAGAAAGCAGCGTGACATATATCGCCTATGTATGCGGCAGACCAGTACCGCCTTAATGCACAAAAGCATATTTCATATGGCACCTGTAATATATAATAAATTACCAATTGACATAAAAGCAATGAATCTTAAATTATTCAAGAAAAAACTTAAAATCTTATTACTAAATAAATGTTATTATGATTTAGATGATTATTTGAATGATAGTCTTAATTACAATAATTAATTATGTTTGACTAGGTATGACTTTAATTAATGATTAAATATGCAACGAATTTATTTTAGTAATGTGTTTTTAAATATGCAACGAATTTATTTTAGTAATGTGTTTTTAAATATGTAATGAATTTATTTTAGTAATGTGTTTTTAAATATGTAATGAATTTATTTTAATCAAGTGTTTTTTCTAAATATGTAATTAATTAAATTTATTTTATATTCTTAGTAAGTACATATAAAATCTATGTGAATTTTGCATGCCACCAGGCCGAAACACTTGAGACTATATATGAACTTGTTAACATCATTGTAACAGTGTTTTCTGCGAAAATAAATCATTTCATTCATTTCATTTCATTTCATTCATTTCATTTCAATTTCTGTGTATGTGAAATTCTTTCATAAATACAGTGAAAATAAGTTTAATATGATATTATACTTGACCTATCATTGCAGTGATATCCTAACTAATATTATAAAAGCGAAAATGAGTTGGTTTGTTTGTTTGTTTATTACCTTTTCCCGCCTAAACCACTGAACCGATCATCCTGAAATTTTGCAAATACTTTGACAGGTGTACAGAAACGGACATAGGCTACCTTTCACCCCGAAAAAAATTACTGTCCCCGGGGAAAATAATTATAACGTTCTTATGATAACAGATGGCGCCACGTGTCTTTCGAATTATGATTGTATTATCTATACTAATATTATAAAGCTGAAGAGTTTGTTTGTTTGTTTGTATGTTTGTATGTTTGTTTGTTTGCTTGAACGCTCTAATCTCAGGAACTGCTGGTCCGATTTGAAAAATTCTTTCAGTGTTAGATAGCCCATTTATCGAGGAAGGCTATAGGCTATATATCATCACGCTAAGATCAATAGGAGCTGAGCACCAATGAAGAATGTTTCAAAATCGGAGGGATTTTTTCCTTTTGAGAGCTTGCGCTGCGTGCGCTGCGTAAACAGTTAAAGTTTCGCAAAAATTATGTGTAACAGAATTGTTTCCCTTTAAAAGTTCTAAAAAAAAGTCCGCGACAGCATATGTCTATCTTTTAAGGTTGGCTCACTATAACCATTTTTATGCTAACCAAATTTGTTCTAAAATAATGCATTATTTGCGAAGGTATTATTATAAACATGATATTAATCCTTATCCAAATAAATACGTTATCCATCACAAATATTTAATTTAAAACAAAATTGCCCTGTACATCATTCGTTTTCAATGGATCTTAGGAGATATCGCAGTTTTAAAATAACATTGCAGCAAAATAATTACCCATTACAGACATAGTACAAACAATGTTTCTCCTGGTTTATTCTGCGTGATTACTACTGGTTCGATTTGAAAAATTCTTTTAATGTTGGATAGCCTATTTATCGAGGAAGGCAATACGTTATATAACATCACGCTACGACCCACGGGGGCAGCGCAGTAACGATAAACGCGGGTGAAACCGCGGGAACATCTAGTATTATTATAAGCAAAGTACAACCCGAATTGATTGTCAAATTCTAAATTAACGCGAGCGATGCCACGGGCAAAAGCTAGTGAATAAATAAACTCACAATCTGACAGTTAATACTGTAGAAACCTTTTCTATTGTAGAAAAGGTTTCCAGGTGAGGTAGGGTGATCCATGTATGGTTTAATAATGGCGATATGTGTCCCATGTACTGCACCCGGCGTGTTGGGCATATTAAATAACTCTTGAAAACTGAAAATATTACACGTTTACATAAAATTTGCCTTGTTTATTATTATGTAGTAGCATTGTTGTAATGTAAGCTTGATTGTGAAAAACGTAAAATAAGGATACACCTAATACAGTCCGATGCAAACTTAATGGCGGCTCTGAACATCGTACGAGTCATTGCGCAGAACCCAATATTAGGTGTCAGCGGGACGTAGCGGCACAGGGCGGCAGGGCACCTCCCCGCGCGCCCTTACTTTCACCCGCACTCGCCTTTCGCGTCTTGTAATTAGTGTGTGAGTTATACCTGCGCACACCTGCACTCGCAGCTAACTTCCGAGCCGCCATTAAGTTTGCATCGGGCTGTAAGATCCTTAATCATTATACCTGGGTGTGTGAATATGACTCTGCCCTTTTTTGTTAAAATAAAACACATTTGGTTGTTTAGAAAATTAAAGAATAGTTTATTCAAAGTATGCTCCATCTGCAGCTACAACCTTTGCCCATCTTTCAGGTAATTTACGTATTCCTTGCCTGAAGAAATGCTGATCTTTTGAGCTGATCCAATTATCAAGCTAAATTTTGATACTTTCATATGAAGTGAACCGTTCTCCCGTAAGATCTGACTGCATTGTCCGGAATAAGTGGTAATCCGACGGAGCTATGTCCGGCCAATATGGCGGGTGGAGTAGTACTTCCCAGTCCTGTCCATCTAAATATTTTTTTACGACTTGTACGGTATGCTGTTTGGCATTGTCATGTTGAAGAATTAATTTACTGTGCCTATTCACCCATTCTGGTCGTTTTTCTTCTATGGCTCGCTTTAAATACATTAGATATCGTCGGTAAAGTTCTCCATTAATAGTTTGAGAGGGTTCGAGCAACTCATAATGTACACCTCTCTGATCCCACCAAATGCAGAGTATAACTTTGGCACAGTGAATATTTCTCTTTGGCTGTGATGGGACTGGTTCACCATTCCTTAAAAGTTGTATTAGATGAAGCATGCTCACCGTAAATCTTGACAAGCAAACAATAAGCTTCCGCTGCACTTTTCTTTGCAATGAAATAGTGTTTTAAAACTTCCCGCAAATGATGTTTACTTGGAACAAAAACCGATATGTTCAAGGAGGTAAAAACACTTGTTGCTTACACTTCAACCAAATGTCACGTAGTGCGTTTGACAGCTGACAAAAAGTACTATCGAATACAAGTGCTGCCATCTATTAGTACACGTAAGCAATATTAACAACGACATCTGTTAGGAAAGGGCGGAGTCATATTGACACACCCAATACATGTAAGATACAGTTATTAATATATATGTCGGAGCGTCAAGAAAATAATCATTGGAATGTAATTTATTTCTGTAATTGGAGTTGAATAAAGCGCCATCTATTGGTTTGTTTCGGAACGTCAAGCGTAAGCTTGAGTGAGGTCGCCATAAAGCCATCGATGTGTCAGTTGAAGTGACAGTTATAACTATCAGTGTCATATTGACGTTATATAAGCCTCGGATACTCGTGCGCTGGCACATTCAGGTGGACGAACTCGCTGCGTTACGGATCAAATCAGAGATAATCACAGTAAACCTTTATCGTTTTATATCTCTTGTATTTGCCTATCATTAGTATACGTACGAAGTATAATACCACGCCTATATTTTGTTGCTACATCATGTCAAAAGCGAGTGTTGCAATCCACACTTCTCCGACATCAGAATTGGGATCGCGAGTGTTGCCATCCAAAACTCTCCGACATATATATATATATATATATATATATATATATATAATTATGTAAACTTACTCTTGCTTTTCTGTCTCTGTTATTGGAAATTGAATATAATAACGTGTCAGTTTTCCTTTAATTACACTTGCTGTTATTTGAATACATCGGCTTACTGATGGCTGACTAAGCGCTATAAAATTGTGTTGCCCTACAGCAGCTTGGGAGCTCCCTTGGGCAAAAAAAAATAAGTGAAGATAATACCTGCAACTATAATTTAGATGGTTTATGTTATTGAGACAGTATAATTACAGGGAAGTATAAAAAATATTTGCAAAACTTTATAAGCTTTGGAATGTCGCCTTCGTCTAGGCATGGGTCATTTAAAATTGTCAATAAATTACTCCAGATTTGGGTAGCCTAAAAAGTTTCTGGAACTTTTCCTTAGCCATACCAAAGGGATTTGACGAGTCTCGAATACGTTCAAGGCGTACTCACTCTTCATAGTTTCTAAAAATGTTATTTATACATATGTAAAATGTAGATTCAATTGTAAGGAAACTCCAGAATCAGTTCTCAGGCATTTCCTATAATAATTAAATAACATAATTAGAATTAATATTAATAGTTTACATAGTTATACAATATGCATATCTTACTTAATTCAATGCAATATCCGCCACTTAATAAATTTTTACTGTACAAACTTATCCGATCGCCACTCAATGCACGACTGCGACTGTTATCGTTTCGCGCGTTAGTTTTATACTATCAAGTGTAGTGGGGCAATCGAGCAAAATCAATGTTGCCAACAGAAAATAACGGGTACAATTAAACATCTTCAAATAATGCTTATACATTGCTACACTTTATTAAATATTTCGATAAAATAATTATATTCTACCTATAATCGCTAACAGCACGGCCATTCTGATGTTAAAGCGAGACCCTTCGCTTTACTTTATTTATTCACTAGCTTTTGCCCGCGGCGTCGCTCGCGTTAATTTAGAATTTGACAATCAATTCGGGTTGTACTCTGCTTGTAATAATATAATTCAATCATGATTCGAAAGACACGTGGCGCCATCTGTTATCATAAGAACGTTTTTATTGTTTTCCTCGGGAACAGTAATTTTTTTCGGGATGAAAGGTAGCCTATGTCCGTTTCTGTACACCTGTCAACGTATATGCAAAATTTTAGGATGATAAGCTCAGTGGTTTAGGCGTAAAAAGGTAACAAACAAACAAACTCATTTTCGCTTTTATAATATTTTTAGCACCTTACACAGGTTTTATTAAAAAAAACAGTACAAAGTTACACAGCAATTTATTATTTAAACTAAATTATTAACAAAACAGCAATTATAGAACAATTAGCCGTTAAGTTAATGTGAACACAAATTACATTATATCAAAACACAAATTTTAACAAACACTTGGCAACGATCTGACCGATTAAAGCGAATGAAACAAAATGGCCGAGGCAATGAGCCGACCGTCTTTATATAGGAGTTGCTCGGTGTTGCTACAAAAATAAAATCCGTTGATCTTGTTTATCCTAATAATATTAATTAGGATTAGGATTATGGTTTACCAACAATTGTTTACATTAATATTTAAATTTTAAACTAGTCTAAAATACAAGCGACAATGCAACAATCACTTAAACGTAAACATCGCTTGAGCATACAAGAAAGTGTTTGAAACTTATAATTAAATCTTACTTGTAGTTGTACATACACTGCTGACATAGTATATTTATTGTTTCTAAATCCGTTGTTTTAAGAAATATGGACTTTATTTTCCTAATACTAAAAGAAAGCTTTAGATTATGTTTAACAACAACACGTCAAGCGATTTGTCCACATGGTTGTGGCCATGAATTGCTTGAAGTACCGTCTTTTTATATTCGCAATGAGCATAATTTAATGTATTTTATTTATGTACGAGTATATTCTGTTACATAGAGACAATGCTTATTTCTATCAATGTAAATATACACATTTATAACTTACTAGCTTTTGCCCGCGGATTCGCTCGCGTTAATTTAGAATTTGACAATCAATTCGGGTTGTACTCTGCTTGTAATAATATAATTTGAAAGACACGTGGCGCCATCTATTATCATAAGAACGTTATTATTGTTTTTCTCGGGAACAGTAATTTTTTTCGGGATTTAAGGTAGCCCATGTCCGTTTCTGTACACCTGTCAACCTATATGCAAAATTTCAGGATGATCGGTTCAGTGGCTTAGGCGTGAAAAGGTAACAAACAAACAAACTCATTTTCGCTTTTATAATATAAGTTACGATTAGGATAGGATTAGGATTATTATAATTGTTTTACATAATATGTATGGTATTCATTAAGTAATAGATTTAAATTTATTTTAAATCACCAAAATATTATCCCTGTCTTATTTCCCGTAATGTTCCTTCCAACTGGCAGTCTGAGCCCGCCTTATTTCTTGCAGGTAAGCTTCCTTTTCTTGTAGAGACGAGTCTAGTCTAGTGATTGGGGCTGCGCACCTGATTCTGTGCTTTTTAGTCGTCAGGTATTTTTTAATGATGGCTAATAATGCGATTTTCATTCCACGAAGGCAGTCCAGTGTTCTCAAAAATAGATAATACCTAAATTTTTGGTTATGTTTTCTAGTTTTAATTTTTCATCTAATCTTTTTCAAAATTATTTCCTATTGTAATTTAATTTTTATATCTATCCCTTCTGATTTTTCTAACATGGATGGATGTTTATTATTCTTTCACACAAAAACTACTAAACTGAAATCGATAAAAAGCTTAAACGGCATTATTCGAGGCACAAAAATAAAAAAATTGTGGCTGTCTTTGGGAATGCCGATAGAAGTGAAAACTTTAATCCTTGATCATAAACACTTCTTTATAAACAAAAAAAAAGGGGGGCGGGTCGGATTCCTGATACTCTCTTAAGAGTTATTAAAAGGGGCAAAATTTCGTTATTTTTTGCGTAGGACGCAACATTTCTGAGATATTGTTAATATAAGCTAAAGTGGTGTAAAAACAACCAGCAACAAATTAAAATGGACATCATTGCTTCTCACCACACAGCTAAGAGCTTTGGAAGCTTTTGGAGAGAAACCAATAAGCTGAGTCCTAGGTTGGGCCTTCCCGCGAGTGTTGAGGGGAAAAGTGACCCAACAGATATTGCCAATTTATTTAAGCAACATTTCACGATTGAGTCACCCCTCGGCCCATCAAACCAAACACACGATATGAGAATTGATGGCTTAAGTGTACGTTACTCGGCCCGTGACGTGGATTCTGTCATCAAAAATATGTCTAGAGGTAAGTCGCCTGGTCACGACAGCTTGAGCATAGAGCATTTGCAGAACGCAGGTGTTCATCTTCCAAGAGTACTAGCGTTGTTGTTTAATTTATGTATGAGTCACAGTTATCTGCCAGTTAATCTCATGAGAACCGTGGTGGTGCCCATTCCTAAAAACAAAACCGGTGATATATCAGTTATCAGTAATTACAGACCAATATCCTTAGCCACGATTACAGCTAAAGTTCTGGATAGTTTAATGGACAGTTTTCTAAGTAAGCATATGAATATAAACGATAGACAGTTTGGTTTTAGGAATGGGTTGTCAACAGAGACCGCAATCATGACACTTAAGAACACAGTGCAGTACTATACTGGGAGAGGGACACCTGTCTATGCGTGCTTTCTGGATCTGTCCCGAGCCTTTGATCTTGTCTCGTATGACATCTTATGGAGTAAGTTGTCGTGCGAGACAGATCTTCCACCAGAAATTATTAAACTGTTTCAGTTCTGGTACGGTAATCAGAGTAACACTGTGCGATGGGCTGGTGCTTACTCTGATGTCTTTAGTCTTGAGTGTGGAGTAAGGCAGGGAGGCTTGACCTCGCCCAAGCTGTTTAATATTTATATGGATAAGCTGATCGATGAACTCAGCAGCACTGGTGTCGGATGCTCGATTGATGGAGTGTCCTTCAATAATATTAGCTATGCTGACGACATGGTGCTGTTGAGTCCATCGATCAGCGCCATCAGAAAGTTGTTAAAAATTTGTGAGTGCTATGCCGAGGCCCAGGGACTAAGGTATAAAGCCAAGAAAAGCGAGATGCTAGTCTTTAAGGCACAAAATAAAACCTACGAGGTAGTACCATCGGTCTCGCTTGGTGGTATAACGCTGAGTAGAGTAAAGAAGTTTAAGTACCTTGGTCACTGGGTTACGGAGGATAGCACAGATGATTGTGACATTGAGAGGGAGCGAAGGGCATTGGCCGTGAGGTGTAACATGCTGGCCCGCAGGTTTGCGAGATGCGACAGTGATGTCAAAATAACGTTATTTAAGGCATATTGCCAGTCCTTTTATACCTGCAGCCTGTGGACAAGATACACACAAAAAACGTACAATGCCCTTCGAGTGCAATACAACAACGCGTTTAGGATATTGTTGTCGCTGCCACGTTTTTGTAGTGCATCAGCTATGTTTGCGGGAGCGCATACTGATGACTTTTTTGCAGTCATACGCAAGAGATCCGCATCCCTACTGCAGCGCGTGCGTGGCAGCGTCAACAGTCTCCTCACGGTTGTTGCCAGCAAGACTGAAGGCCATTTTATTGAGCACCTGTGCGGAAGACACTTGACAAAAAACTCCCAATGCCTTCCTACGAAAAAGATTATAGTTAGTTAGTTTGTTTATATTTTTACTAACATAGTTTTTAAGTGATACTAACAAATGTATGGGTCATTTCCTGAAATAAATACAATTTATTTATTTATTTATTATTTAATATTCTAAAATAATTCAAAAATGGAAAGCTTGGAAGCGTGACGATGACGCGAGTTCTATGATTTTTGTTCACCCAAGAGGTGCTCAACGCGCATAAAGAAGTTTTCACTTGGAAAAAAATCCAAAAAGTAAATATCTGTAGTAACAGGAGTGAAAAGACCGTCACAGGGTGTAGATTTCTTTGAATATTTTTAAGTCTATAATTTTTAAAATACGTAACTGAGACTTTTTTAAATATTATTTTGCCAGCTATTATAACTTAGCCTGTTAACTGATTTCGGCTTGATGTCGACTTCTGGGACAACCTGTATAGTTATTATTACGATCACTTTACTGAAATTTTTACACTATCGTTCTGTCTCAAGTGTTAGCTCACTGTTCTTAGATGGAAAACTTACGTGCGATCTAAGGGCATATTTATAGGTAATTTAAAACTTTGTCGCTGGTGCCCAGCTCCTTGACCAACGTATAGAAGTACAGCTCCGCCCCCAAGGCTCATAACGTGATGTTACATAATCTATGTTATGGATAATATATGTAGCTTTCTAATGGTAAAATAATGTTGGTCTAGTAATTTGAGTTCATTACATATAAAAATACAAATCTTGCCTCTTTATAATATTAGTATTGTTACACCCAGTGCCATCTCTCGGCACTGTGTGGAAGACTCGGCAATTCCCTCTTATAATTTATTACAGCGCCATCTATTGACATCTTACAGAACTTCGTACGAGAAGAGTAGAGAGAACGCTGGCACATTCTCGAATATTTGTACTGTTTACATACCGGATATGACGTTTCTAGAAAACTTCGGAAACACTTTAAGCCTGAGTCCTGAGTCACGGCGCATCGCGCATCCGGATTGCGGAGCGTTGGAATAAACGGACGGCTGTCCTTAGTACACGTTGTGCGCGCCCGCTCACAGTTCGGACAGGTTCAAACATGTCGAGTATTTGTTTCGTGCGCTGCGGTTTCCGCATGCGCGATGCGCCGTGACTCAGGACTCAGCCTAACCGCGTATAAATAGAGCGCACGGGCACCGCCAAGTCAGTTTACAATCGTAAGCGATCAAGTATTCATTGAAGCGAACGGAAGCGAAAATACTACGGAGTTTGAAGTAGTTATAGTGGAAAAGTGTAGCAGGTATAGTGTTTGTTGTGTTTTAAATTTAATTGTGTGCTAGAATAAAACACGTTTTAGTCGGTAATATTGTTTACATTCTTATCCGTGGAACCTAGCACGTAATAGTATAGATACAAACGCATGGATATATGCTCAGGGTTTTTGACTTACCTATGGGTCCCCGAGACGATCAAGTGCACTTGACAAGTTTCACGTGATTGACTGTTTTACTTGATGGGGGACTTGAAACCCGTTGAAGGTGCCGTCAAGTCTGGTCTCAAGTGCGCACGCCACAGTCGCCAACCGGTCTGTGTTTGGACACTTGCTTGGGCAAGTCATCGCAAAAATAAAAATGATTTCCAAAGCCGATATGGCATTCCTTGTTTTAACTCTAGCGATATCATTTGTAGATTCGAAGTGATTTCACTATGCTTGATAAAGCAATCGATCTTTTATTTTTGTCAGCATAATCCTTACTTATAACTTTCCATAGTACAGAAAAATCTTTGTAAGAGATATTAGCAATAGGATAATATCGCGCTCGGTAATTGTGTTGGGGCTTCTCGCTAAGACAACGTCTAGGTCCCGTTCGGCGTACGCCATCTTCGATGTTCCAGCCGCAAATGAAAAAAGCTTGTCAAGTCGCGTCAAGCGCAAGCGTATCAAGTGTCGTCAATTAAAATTTCTATCAATTGCGATCAAGCTGTAGACCGCTTGATAGTAGCGTCAAGTATACGCGGTATACGATCAGTATTCGCTTCAATCACGTAGACTTGTCAAGTGGACTTGATCGTTTCGGGGACCCATTACGTTCGACGCCTATACCCGGCTTCGCCCGCGTCAATCCCATGAGGACGTATGGATGGCGTAGTGGTGACCTCGCTATTCTCTCTGCTTCGAATGTTTTGGGTTCGATCCTCATACGAAGCTAAAATTGCGTGATTCTCAAATTGTTGTTTCTAGTCGGGTGTCTTTTATTTGAACGTTTGTCAAATCTCCCGTGACACATAGACTTTACATACAATGGTGCCAATTCTCTAAGCTTAACTGAAAATCACTAAAATTTAGTTTAGTCCTCTCAAATGACATTTCGTATTCTGAAATCGTTAAAAGTGACAGGACTAAACAAAATTTTAGTGATTTTTAGTTAAGTTTAGAGAATTTTGTGACAACAGAATTGGCACCATTGTCACGCTGACCGGGCGTGCCTCGGCGGCTGCGCTTGCGGCGGCGTGGGAGCGCCTCTACCCCCGCGGCCGTAAATAAAAACACGGCCACGCCCTGGATCGCGTGTCTTTCGCCTGCCGACGCTCCTCAGTTAAGTGTCTCCTCAATGCTCCAGCCGGACCTCGCACCGCAGCACTCTGAGACACTTCTCATTGTGTAAAAATTGAATTAAAGATCGTGTAATTGCAAATTACAGCATTTAACATTCAGATAAAGACAGTGCCGGATTAAGCAAGCGCGGGGCCCGTAGCAAATTCTTTCGGGTGAGAGTGCTTGCATACGTCAGACTTTTTGTAGAGCTGATATTAATCAGCTATTACGGCCGGCTGAAATTCTACACATTCATACGAGCGACTTTTTGTAGAACTTGTGCGTTTACCGTATGAAATTCGGTGTTTTATTTACGCCAAGGAAATAGTCGGTTACCGATTGTCTGACGTGGATTGTCTTAGTAGGAAAAGTTGTAACACTTCACGTTTTTGTGACATCAAGTAAATTCAATATACCTATACAACATCTTAAGTAATAAGTTTCACTCAAAAAATTACGCTTAGGCAGAGATGAGTGGGTTTAAATATGCGGGGCCCCCTTTCGCGCGGGGCCCGTAGCAATTGCTACTCTTGCTACGTGGTTAATCCGGCACTGGATAAAGAACATCCTGACTCGAAACAACTATTTGAGGATAATATAATCTTTTGGTCTGTGTAGGGAATCTGTCCCAAAAGACCCGGCGCGATAACACTGGTAAAGCGACCACAACAACGGCTTCGCTATGACATACGGCCGTAGAAGTTTAACTAAGACCTAACATCATCAGACAACAGACAATATAGTTACTTTTTCTCCCTAGCCTTTATCATTCCATCTTAAATAATAATGTTTTATTTGCCACTGATAGAGTTTTAATAGTAATTATCTTTTCTTCTTTTTGCATTTGAAACAGTGGTTTTTAATATTATAATAAATGTATGAGACGCACAATCCACACATTTGTTAGAAATTAAATAGAGGGCCCAGCATCTTTAATACAAGTTATTCTCAATAACTTAGCTAAGATGCTGGTCACCACATTCGACCTAGTATTATGTACCTAATAGTCCTAATTCTGTGAACCGTACGTGCGTGTATTTCATGTACTATGTGATGTAATGTGGTGAGAATAAATGAATTTATTATTAAAAAAAAAAAAAAAACAATATAAATTTATGTATAAGGATAATAAACATAAACATATATAAACTCACAAGTCACTTGGGGTCGGCTTTCTAGTCTAACCGGATTTGACTGGATATCAGTTTTTACACGGAGTGACTGCCATCTGATCTCCGCAACCCGAAGGCTAACGATACCCTAAGGCTAGACCAGTGTCTGAATATTAGAGGGCACTGACTTCCCAATAACGACTGCCATAGATGGTGACCATGGCAGCTGGCACCGATGGCTTAACGTGCTCTCCGAGGCACGGAGCAGGCGATAATTGTCAATCAATACGCACATAATTTCGGAAAGTCATATAACTTCCGAAAGTCAAGGAGTGCGACGTGGGTTCGAACCCGAGACCCTCTGAATTGCAGTCTGTTGGTCTCCCCACTATGACAATATAGTTACTAAATATGTAAATTGTCCCACTGCTGGGCACGAGCCTCTTCTCAGTGTGAATAGGGATAGGCCATAGTCCACCACGCTGGTCCAGTGCGAGTTTTTCTCCATCGTTATAGCGAGCGATAATTAATTACGAATAAGTAATAACTTTTCATATGTATTGTTAAATTATTTAAATGTTTGATTGCAGGTAATTAAATTGACAACGTGTTTATAAATGAATGTATATTAATTTGATCTAAATATGATATTTTATAAAATTTTCGTTATAACTGATTGAAGTGAACGCCGTGGGAGTGTTTGCGTTGCACAAGTCCTCAGTCACGGGTGCGGTCGACGTCACTCCCCTGATGTAATACCTCTCCACTCCTTGGTCAGTACTGGGGAAAACCAAACCACCGCCGCTGTCGAATTTGCACAGGGCCGCCGTACCTGAGAAAATATAGAAAAACAGATTCAAACCAGAGTTGTTATACAGCATGTAATCTAGTGCGCTCGCAGCGCGGTCTATCTAGTGCCAAAGGACATTGAACAATTTGGCCTATGAATCAACACACATTCTAACTAAACAATAATTAGTATTTTATTTTATGACTTAATAATCAATCATTACAATCTCACGGACACTTTCGAATCTTGTTTTCGTTTTAAAAAGTATTTACGCGATTTCAATTACACCGGCATCCATTGTTTTAAATCTGAGACACGCAGTATTGCCATGCCTACAGTTTTAACAATATGTGTACGGTTTTATCAGATAAATTATTTCCTATTTAGCTTTTCTAGAATTTTTTTTACGTAGTTAATACGAATGCTATTCTAGAAATACCATTATTGAAATTTGTCATAGATATGTCATGATTGGTATATAAGTGTTGCCGACAATATCTCAATGGAGTGTATAAATGAGACTAGTGGACTGTAGTTTGAAATGTAATGATTTACATAAAGATTTACAATATTTAAAATAAATATGTGCGCGTAAAAACAATAGTTGAAAATGATGCGCTAGTGCGGCCGTGTGCGATCGTGTCTGTGGCTGACTGCCGGTTAGTGTTGTTGCGATAGTGATAGTCTATCGATAGTATCGTGATACTATCGTGGCCTTGAAAATCAGTCATACTATCGATAGTCCTATCGAAACTATCGACCCTTAACTATACTATCGATAGTATCGATTGATAAAAATAAGTAATACTGTTGCTAAAGATCAATAGTATCGATACTATCGATAGTATCAGTACAAACACCATCGATAATATCGATACTATCGAAACTATCGATAGAATGCGTTTCGATAGTATCGATACTATCGATAGTTTTGCCCTATCGATAGTCGAACATTTTACGATAGTATTGCTTGCTCATAAGGTGTAATATAGCTGGAGTTTACATAGTTCATCTATCACCTTATTCTTTAAACTTTATATTCGCAGTTCATTCATATAGTTGCTTATATTTTTGTCCCTGTGTTACCGACCAGGTGTCGTTTTATACCCAGTCGATAGTATCGAAAATACGTCGATAGTTACTAAAACAAAACTATCGATACTATCGAAACACGTCGCTAGATCATAGATAGTATCGATATTATCGACTTTTTTAAGCGATACTATCGATAGTATCGATAATATCGTATCTTTCATCCAAATTCGTTCAACGATTTACCTGAAATTGAGTAACAAATATCTAAAACTGGAAATATCTTCACAAACTGTCAAATTTAGTAGGTATGATTAAGTTTTTTTTTTATACAACTAAGGTGGCAAACAAGCATACGGCCCTGCAACACCAAAGCCACCATTTGCGCGTTACCGACCCTTTAGGAAAGGAAGAAGAGAAAAAGGGAGTGGTAAGGAGAAGGAGCGGGAAGGGGGAAGGAGGGTGATTGGGCCTCCGGCCCTCTCACTCACCGAATGAAACACAACAGTAGGAATACTGGTATTTCACGTCGATATTCTGTGAGAGGGTAGTCCTTCCCCGGTCGAGCCGGCCCATTTATACTGAAATCAGCGAGGCTCTACTACTCTTTAGTAGTCAAGTAGTTATAATAAATAAATCAAATCAGAAATATGTCTATTTATGTAGGTCCAAAATAACAGTTATGAACATCGATCAAATATACCATAGATGCACGATCGTCACTCGAAAAACGGCCCCAACAAAACTGTGCATAAATCACTCGTATGCGCTATATTATGCACCTGTCCCACTCACTCTTGCGTGCGCTGACCGTAAGCGAGGGCAAATCGACACCACTACTACGGTGGACACCGTACCATATACGTAGTACGCTTGCGTATCGCGAGTAACACACTTAAGACTCTTTACATTGACGCGTTTTAACTAAACTATTACAAAATGTTTCTCAGTGGGCGTTCAGTGGTTATTCCGGCTTATTTCCTGGATTGCATAATAAATGCAGACACTTATAAGTAAGTAGTACTGGTCAGTGCCACGTATTGACGCGGTTTTTGTATGAGAATGTGCATCTATGGTATATTTGATCGAAGGTTATGAACGTCTAATTTACACTTATTAATGAGAATTTACATTTATCTGTTGCCATGTTTAGCAAAGCAAGTGCGTAGAACCAATGAGAAGAACTGGCAAGAAACTCATAGCAACTTTTTAATCACCAAGTTTACAATATTATTTATCTTATCGTATCTTATCTTATGTGTGGGGGCCAGTCAGTGCAGACCGGCGACACTTCGACCCAGTGGGATCTTTTGTGTCAGCCCCAAGATTTAACCCTTAGCTATCTCCTTATGAATGTATTGCATAAGCCGCAGTGTACAATTCAGAGGGAAAAGCCTGAAGTCTTCAGGGCTTGGATATGCCACCCCCATCAGACCCGTCCTCAGTCCAGCCAACGCGTCGCATTCACACAGTAGGTGCGATATGGACTTGTCCTGTTCACCACAGGCTCTGCAGATCAAATTGTGTGCCAATCTCAATCTGTTTATCTTGTTTATCTTAAATCTTTTCGTAAGGAACCATTAATAGAACGACTTAACTCATTAAACACTCGAGCAATAAGTTATATTTGTCGGAAACGGTCATTAGTACAGTTACGAAACGCGGTGCGAGAGTCTAGATATGGCAGCACTGTTGCGATGACGGCAACACGCATCTCACTTCGTGCTACGACAGAGCCTACATAAGAGAGGCGCACGCTATATTCGACGGTTCTTCCTACCGTCGTCGAGTGTGGACCTCCTCGCTAGGAACTGTCATTCGTTTCGTGCAAGACATTCGTGGTAATTTATTGTGAAGACAATAAAAGTGATTAGTGTACACTTATTGTTTCACTTTGATCGATCACCCTAAGTACGCCCGCATTATGACATATTTATAAGTTAGGCCCTTCGTACACAAGCCTACGCAAATCTTCGATACCCGACGATTTTAGTGTCTAAGCGACTACCGCAATACAAATTTATAGAGTTTCGTACACAGGCACGCATCGCCGGCATTTTGTTAATTCGTCGCCGACACCAATCGCGCGCTACCTGCTGGCCGAGATTCGTCGATACAAACGTCGCCGCGATTTTCAAGATGGCGATGCAATTATTGAATAGTAGCAGTAGGAAAGGCCGTAATCATTGATGTACTTATCTATGAGTACAGCTAATTACAGATTTCTCTTCATTATATTTACTATTTATTTGCATAGGACATGAAACAAAACAATATAATACGTAATACATATAAATTCATACACACATAAGTACATACATGCATACACACATTCATACATACATATACATAAATACACATAAATGAATACATTAGATAAATTATCCATATGAAAGCTATATTTTTACATTCCAATTCTAAATTTGACATCTCCAAATTCCAAATGCTTAACTTTAAACTCCAAATTTCAAACTGCAAATTCCAAACCTCAAATTCTAAATTTTTAGTTTTTTAAATGTATTTTTTTCTTTTCTTTTTTAACTTTCTTTTCTTTTTTTCTTTTTTCTTTTATATATACTGTATGAGCGCTAAGCCTACAGTGGCAGAATAGACAAGTCGCGTCTTGCGATTCAATGTCGTGTGTACGGACCGTGCGCGACCGGATACTCGCGACATAAGTTTACAACATTAGTATCGAAGATTTGCATAGCCTTGTGTACGAAGGGCCTTAGACTCTAAGTAATAGTAGTTTATGCTAGAATAGAAGCATCCACTTAAGTATACACAGAGTAAAAACAACGCGATAATATTGCAATCCGGGTTTTGAATTTAAATAACACTTTGTATTTTAAATCTTAGGTGGAGTAACTTTCAAAAAAATTTACCATTCTTGCTAGGTGCTCGATAGTGGAGATTTTTTTTAAAGACAGTTTTTTCACTAGGTGTTATTTATTATTCCTGTCTTACTGGGAACTTTACAAACATTCAAACAACGGACACGAAGAACTCCCAGACTCTGAACAACCATTTGTGGATCACACATTTTTCCCCCGTGTGATATTCGAACCCACACCGCTCGACGAAGTGGCAGTGGCGAGGCGACCACATAAACCACTACGCCATCCGTGCAGTCGGATTTATCTTATCTTATGTGGGAGCCAGTCTGTGCAGACCGGCGACACTTCGACCCAGTGGGATCTTTTGTGTCGACACTCTCCCAATAACGACTGCCATAGATGTTCATGGCAGCCGGGACCGACGGCTTAACGTGCTCTTCGAGGCACGGAGCAGGCGATAATTGAAATCAATACGCACATAATTTCGAAAAATCATATAACTTCCGAAAGTCAGAGGTGCGCGACGTGGGTTCGAACCCGAGACCCTCTGCATTGCAGTCTGTTGGTCTCCCCACTGAGCTATCGCTGCTTAATATTACAATATACTCGTAGTTACTAAATATATCAATTGTCCCACTGCTGGGCATAGCCCTGCAGTCGTATTTAAATAAGGGATTAAATATAATGAAAATTCTTACCATTGGTATACCCAGCGCAGAACTTGTCCACAGTGATGTATGGTATGAAAGATGGTGGAACAATTGAATGACAGATGTGTACACTCATGTATGGTAATTTCACAACTCGAAGTATTTGAGACGCGCTACCGTTAGCCTCTGTGAGACCCCAACCCGCCGTCTGCAAGAAAAAACATCACATCAGAGCAGCGATAGCCTAGTGAGAGACCGTTATACTGCCACGCATAGATACATACGTCTATACATACGTTCATACATACATCCATACATACGCCTGTTTTATTTTTTTTTTACAACTATGGTGGCAAACAAGCATACGGCCCACCTAATGGTAAGTCATCGTAGCCTATGGACGCCTGCGAAACCAGAGGCATCACATGCGCGTTGCTGACCCTTTAGGAAAGGAAGTGGGAAAGAGGGTGATTGGGCCTCTGGCACTCTCACTCACCGAACGAAACACAACAGTAGGAATACTGCTATTTCACGTCGATATTCTATGAGAGGGTAGTCCTTCCCCGGTCGAGCCGGCCCGTTCATGCTGGAATCAGCGAGGCTCTACTACTCTTAAACCCTCTGTTTCCCAGAGGGGTAGGCAGATACAACGGATTTCCATTTGCTACGATCCTGACACACATCTCTGGCTTCATTCACATTCATCACATTCCTCATACTCGCTCGCCGGTTTAAGGTGCTCTTAACCTGGTCTTCGTCCACAACGTATCTGATCTGATTATATTAATTTCCTAATTAACTTGAATTTGTAACATATATATTAAATTTTGACATTGTTGTAAATTTGGACATAATTATTACTACTATATCTGACATTCATTTTTTCCGTATAATTTTATAGGCTATATTACATTGACATGTTAATAATAATGTTGTTTCTTAACTGTCAATTTATATAATAATGTTATTTAATTTCCTATTAATTTGAAAGGCCTACTTTGTTATTATTAATTCAATATTTGCATGTCTAGGAATGGACAGAACATGTTGAAACTCTATATATATAATATGTAACATAATACCAAAATTTACACATGTTGTGACAAATAAACAATCTTTATCTTTATCTTTATCGGGAAACGTTCGCCTAGGACTTCCCCTTGCGACTGTCCCATTCACACTAGCCTTATTAACTTTCTTAGTCAGTCTTTTCTCGTCCATTCTTTCTACATGCCCTATTCTATTCTTGTCACTATATCAACTTTCATGCCGCATTTCTAATCACACTATTGCATAAGTGTAAGCACTAATAGTCCTCTATGAACTGCCACACAAAGGTATCTATTCCAAGGCACGCTCATCTGACTATTCGAGTTTGTGTGCGTATTAAACAGTTAATTATCGCTCCCTTTAACGATGAAGAAAGCATGAAGTTAAGGTGAGTGAAACGAATTGAAGTCAAGTGAAGTGAACTAAAACGAAAGAACTTCGAGGATATAATTATTTAGGCACACTTATTAGGATTTATTTATTTGACATAGATCTTACCTTTCCAAACGTGCCGTGTTGCAGCTGGCTTCTCTCGAAGACATTGTCAAAACTGAGACACACTGGCCTCAAATGAATTTTATAAACGAACGGAGTGGTCAGGATCAGAAGAGATATATCTCCTTGCATGTTGGTGGCTGCACCTCGAAATACACTTGGTATCAGAATTTCTTTTATCTGTAAGGAATATTTCGTGTTACTGCGTGACTTCGAACTATGGTCGCCAACTTCTTTGTAAAGAAATACAGTATATCTGATTTCGTAGATAGTACCAACTTTTAAAAATGAGTACATTTATTTTATTTTTAAAAGTGCCTCCATCTCTATTATAATAAGTCGTGCACTTTTAAGACAATGCTGAAAGACTGCGGGAACTAGGTTTAATGCCTTCTGTTTTTTGTTTTTGATGTGATAACGTCTAATCAAGCTATGAACGCCGGCTGCATGCAAGAAAAAGGATGACTCATTGTCCCGTTACGCTCATTGTAACGTTACGGGAAAGAAATTTTGTTATGACGTTGTCACGTTAAACTATCGTCCGTAAACCGACTTTACAGACAACCAATTTTTTTTGTGTTTTTTATTTTGTTCGTCAAAATGACCACACTCCACCTGATGGTAAGCAGTCGTGTGGTCTAAGAGCAGTGGCCTCCACACCGCCCTCATAGCAGCCGAGGCGATGTTAAGGTCTCTACATTGACGGTCTGAGAAGGTGCTTTTTCACGGCCCGCTTAAAGGACCTTAAAGCAATGGGGAGTCTCCCCTTCCTCCGACTGTGAGTCTTCCGCAGATCGCCTCCTGCTGACGGGGTAGCCAAGGCGTGCCAGTTTCTGCTTCATATCTTCCGAGAGCTCACCTAGCTCCACCACTGCCATCCTTTTAATGTATTTGTCAATGAGTGCCGCGTGACTGGATGGATGGGACGACGAGATTTGGAAGTTTGGACCTACCATCTTGTGAACCTTGGCAAACGCGATGGCTGCATAATACAGGTCAGGAAAGTGGGCGTGATGTAGCTCCTGATGTGAGTTCATGTCGCGCACTCTGCTGTAAGGGAGTTTGGGATCTGATTCTACTGCGACCTCCCATTTGCCCTTAAGGTCCAGTACAGTTGGGATCTCCAATGCCCTACAGTGGGACTTAACAAAATGATCCATATATTGTACAGCTTTAAGAGAGGAAAGCTCCCATACTAATTTCACCTCCACAAGGATGGACCCTCTGCTTCTGTCTTTTCCAATAGAAGAACCCTATCTACAATTTCAGGTCTCAGCTCCTCCCGACCGGCTACTAGGGAGAGGAACCGAGTGGCCAACCGAGTGATGCCCGTCCAGGAGGCTTCTTTTCAATTTTATTGGACTAAAGACAAATTATTACAATTAGGCCCTCTTCTAGCTTTCACAACGGGCGCGGCACTTATATTTCGGCTTCTTTTTAAATATAATATCATGGACTTTTCTATAGTAAGGTCAAAGAAACGAGAGAAATTATGTTAATAAACGTGCTTGTATTATGGTACGTTACAACAGCGAGCGATAATTATATCTATCCTTTTCTCTTACACGGAATAACGTGGCGTGAGAGAAGTATCTTATCTTATCTTATGTGCCAGTCAGTGCAGACCGGCGACACTTCGAGCCAGTGGGATCTTTTGTGCTCGCTGCTCGTGAAAGAACTAACTAAAGTGGTCGTCGTTATGTCAATAGATGTCAACATTTATTTCATGTTTTAAGCTATTTAGTAAAATTATACATTCTCGCAAATAAAAAAATACTGTCATATCAGCTTGGAATGTAATTTATTTATTGTGAAATAATATAAAAATAATTTGTGTCCACAAATTTATCGTTGTTTTCGTAATCCTTGTGAATATCTGTTTTTTTTTTCTTTTTTTCATTTATTATTTATTTCGGGGTTTTTGTCTAAACCAGACATATTAACCCCATCATACCTTTCGACATAAGTTAAACCATTTTAACATAAATGCTCTTCAGTATACTAACAGGTACATGTTAAAACAAAAATAAAAAAAAATCTTTACAAATTAAGTACTGCTATCACATCATATGTGAATATCTGTTAGAAGTTACTTTGATGGGACCTGTAGATATTTTGAAAGTAAAACTGTTAAATACTATACTACTGACCGTTTGTTTTACTCTTTCTCTCGATTCCTTGGACTTACCATAGTTTTCTACTTACGTCAGATTTCTGCGCATCTTCATCATGTGGATCGTTCCACGGCCGATAAATTTTTCCGGCTGCTACAGCGTAGTTAGCAGCAGATAATAGCCGTTCCACATCGTTCCAGAAGCAGTGAGCGGCTAAAAAATATACCACTTATTTCTATATGCTACCAATAGAATAGTCGACTCACAATTTTTTATTGTTTAAATCAAATAGTTACATATCCTATATTCTAAAAACAAAGATATTTCGAAATCTACTCATAAATAAATAAGATCAAACGTTTCATATCTGGTAATAGGGATAGGTGTAGTATGGGTAATTGTCAAATGACAGAAAAGGAATGCACTCTACAAACTGTCCGAGAGAGATAGCGAGATATTCCCACTACACCCGCACTGTTTCTTGTACTCAAATTTAAAATATTAATGATTTTTTTTTAATATTATTTATTGCCTTTGTTGGCAGACGAGCAAGTGGCCCACCTGATGGAAAGTGGTAACCGCTGCTCATGGACTTCAGCAATGTCAGGACACAGCAAAGCCGCTGCTTACCGTGAAAGAAGATATCATAGCGCTCGAGAACTGTGGTGATTTCTACATTATGTAACTAATTCTGATACTGTGTATACAAAAAGATTTCTTTTGATTGCAATTCGCTTTTGTACGTACAATAATGTAAAATATCACCTAGTTACACTATTTGGCAAACAAGCATACAGGACGGCACTAATTAGGTCTCAATACAAAAACCTATTATACACAGGCAGTTTTAACACGGCATTATTGAGAAAGAATATAATGCGTATGGCACCGGTTATATACAATAAGATACCATCCCAATCCTAATCCTAACTAATATTATAAAAGCGAATATCATAGTTTGTTTGTTTGTTTGTTTGTTACCTTTTCACGCCTAGACCACTGAATCGATCATCCTGAAACTTTGCATATACTTTATCAGATGTACAAAAACGGACATAGGTTACCTTTCATCCTAAAAAAAATTACTGTTTCTCGAGGAAAACAATAATAACGTTCTTATGATAATAGATGGCGCCACGTGTCTTTCGAATCATGATTGAATTATATTATTACAAGCAGAGTACAACCCGAATTGATTGTCAAATTCTAAATTAACGCGAGCGAAGCCGTTTCTGTACACCTGTCAACGTATATGCAACATTTCAGGATGATCGGTTCAGTGGTTTAGGCGTGAAAGGGTAACAAACAAACAAACTCATTTTTGCATTTATAATATTAGTTAGGATTATATACTAGAGAACTTTTTTCTGGATAAAAGGTACCCTATGTCCTTTTCCGTTCCCCTGACAACGTGCATGGGAAATTTCATGACGATCGGTAGTTAAGGCATGAAAGCGTAACAAACAAACAAACAAACGACTCACATTCGCAGTTATAATATTAGTTATGATTATCGCTCGCTTTAACGATGAAGGAAAACATCGTGAGGAATCCTGGATGTGTAGAGTTTGCCGATCTGGACTGGACTGGCGTGGTGGCCCATAAGCGAGCTGACTAGAACGTGATACTCCATAACAGTAGCTCATGCGACTCCAAGGCAGGAAGTCCACTAACCTGATATAACCAATTTGTTGGTAATTATGGATCCGCCGCAGATTTGTAAGTACGGTTTCACAGTCTTCGTGTAGACTCCGACGTGCCACGGCAGCTCACCACGTTCCGCTCTTTTACTACCAATGGCCAAAGACATTCCTTGGGGAGTAACACGACCACATTCTGTAAAAAACACATCATTATCATCCGCACATAACTTTGAAACGTCGAATGTGCGTGGCTTTGGATCGAACTCAGGAGAGTTCTGCTTAGCAGTTCAGTCTTCCACTAGGCTATCGCTGCTTCATAGTATTTTACAATAGTAGACTGACTCGGCACTTCAGCGACTGTGGATGTAATACTACCTACCCTCTTGGAGTATAGGCGTGTGTAAACTACCTCCGTGGCGCAGCGGTAGTGAATCGGGTTGGAATCCCGGGTTGGTTAAACAAAAAGCTATTGGGTTTTTTCAGTTAAGAAATCTCAATAGCAGCCCGCAATTAGCAAGTTGACGGTGTTACACCCCCGTGCCTCGGGAAGCACGTAAAGCCGTTGGTCCTACGCCTGATCTGTCTCCGGTCGTGTCGGATTACCATCCCATCAAATCATGAGAGTTAGGGCGCAGAGAGAGCACTTGTGTTATCGCACACACTTGTGTAAAATAATATCTCCTGCGCAGATGGTCGATCTCCGATTAAAGATTGGCCGCCGTGACCGAAATTCGGTCTGGCGGACATTTTTTTATTTATTTTTTTATTTTGCTCGTCAAGTGACCACACTCCACCTGATGGTAAGCAGTCGTGTAGTCTAAGAGCAGTGGCCTCCACACTGCCCTCATAGCAGCCGAGGCGATGTTGAGGTCTCTACTTTATTATTATAGGCGTGAGTCTAATGCAACAAACCTGGCGTGCATCTAGGAACGTAATTCCAGGATCCAGAATTGCATTCCATGCGTGTGAGGATAGTGGGGGAGTAGTAGTTGGGCGAGTTGCAGCGTGGAATCACCGTGGTGCCCGAGGCAACTTTTGCATCACAATCTTTGTATCCAGCAGCGCCTTGTACCTGGCAACTGAATTGGATGCTGGGCTCTAAAGATAAGCTGCAATAACCTGAAAAGAAAAAATGCGCTTGAAGTGATTAAAATGCAATGGTCTATACTAATATTATAAAGAGGAAAGGTTTGATTTTTTGTTTGTTTCTCGGTTTGGAATTAACTCAAAAACTACTTAACCAATTTAAAAAATTCTTTCACCATTAGAAAGCTATATTATTAGCGAGTAACATAGGCAATATATATATATTTTTAAATATTGTTATTAATCCAACCTAAAAAACTTTTACGGGGTAAAAGGTAGTTCTTAATATTTCTACTAGTTTTGGATACAAATTAATAGTATTGTTGTTACCCCACCCGCTAAGCTAATATTCTTGTATTGGGAATAGGTTTACGGCGATATTGCTACGGGTATATTCGAACCAACGATTGCTAGATCGCTAGCCCGAACATTAGGCTATCGCCGTTTCAATTAACACAGCCTCTGTGATCTGCAGACGACTAAATCTCAAAATTTGCCTCAGTCTGCCAACCCGGACTGGGCTAGCTTCGTGGACTATGGCGTAACCCTTGTCACACTGCGAAGACTCGTGCCCAGCAGTGGGACAGTAGATATAGAGTTGATAATATAAGGGTTCGAGCACCAATAGGCGGTGGGGGAGTCTTTGCTTGGCTTATTTTTAATGACATCGAGGACGAAGGAGTTTTAATGACAATTACATCAATATGTATTCATTTTCTTTTCGTATACTTTTTGTAATATTCAGAAGATTCTGATTTGAACATACATATATGATAATAATAATGATAATTATGATTTATTTCTGTAAGTAGGTATGTAGAAACACTTTTACATGTCAATCACATTTTGAAAACTAGATGAGGCCGGCGTTTCGTATCGGACTACTCTGAGAAGAAAGGCCAAAACAAACTCAAGAGGTCACAGTCTCTTTTAAAGTCCAGACATAATCTTGGTCAGATCATGTGAAGACCATGCAGATTGGTGTCTGAAATGATCTTTTGAGGAAAGAACCACACAGATTGAGTGGACCTGTTAATTCAGTGCACGCATTTGTCAGTAATCGAGCAGCTCAACTCAGAACTTAAGGAGCTCAACGGTTCGACGAACAATACCAAATAAAGGACATTTGGGTAGGCCGCAAAAAGTACTCAAACTGCCAGACCATCACTAAAACATACTGAGAGAAAAAAAAAACACTTGGTCCTCACATTCACAATAATTAAAACAATATAATACTTTACAAAGTAAATATTCATGTCATCGCAATCGTTCTTGTCTCTGCTCGAAAGCGACAAGGATGTTTAGGGGATTGCTTGAAAATTTGTGAAATTGTAATGCTTATGTAAGCGTAAGAGAGAGTAAAAGCTTGCTTAGTTTTGCTGACAAGAGGGAGGGAGGAGTTTAAAATGACAAAACTTCTGCATACATAATAGCCCTAAGTACATCCCTACATGGAAACAAAAAAGATCAATTGAGTATCACCTACGCCACAAATGATAGCCAGACATTGCGTCGCCACGACAGTCTGCTTGTGACCACGGCCATTGCAATCCGGCCGAAAAGTCAAGTTTCTTTTTTATTGCCATTGGTGGCAAACGAGCAAGTGGCCCACCTGATGGAAAGTGGTAACCGCTGCTCATGGACTTCAGCAATGTCGGGACACAGCAAAGCCGCTTCTACCGTAAAAAAATCTCTAATCGCAGGAGTTGTCTTTTTTAATTTAGACATATTACAATGTTAGATAGTAGTTTTTGCTCACGGCTTCGTTCGGAAACAGTAAATTTTTCAAGATAAAAGGTACTCTATGTCCTTTACTGTACTTCTGACAACGTGTTCGCAAAATTCGCAAAATGATCAGTCGAGTACTTGAAACGTGAATGCATAAAAACTCACATTCGTATTTACAGTTAGGATTTGTTGGCGAACCAAAATAATACACAATCGTGATACTTACGGACACATTCAGGTATACTACGGCTCCAATTTCCACTAAGGCAGATGACTTTTGTGTCGTTATCTTCGATTCCCTTACCAGGTTCTACTACACCATACCCTGGGTCACAAGTTACCGTTAACAACCAAGACTCGGCGGTTTCACCAGGTTGCGCGTTTGGAAAATTCAGAACTACGTACTTCCCGTTAGCCGGATACGACGGTAGTATACAAATGTTCGAGTTCGTTGACCTGAAATACAACACAACTATTTATTTACTGAATTTTGTTCGCGGCTTCGCTCGCGTATATGTAGGATAAGTTAACAACATTACTTTTTCCTGGATAAAAGGTACCCTATCCTTATCTGTTCCCCTAATAACGTTTATGCGAAATTTCAAGAGGATCGGTCGAGTAGTTAAGGCGTGAAAGCGTAACAAACAAACAAACTCACATTCGCATTTATAATATTAGTTAGGATATGCTAGAAACACGGTACAAAGATGATACAAACAATTCTAGTCCATCACGTTTTACCGACAGCAGCACACAAATTTAATATAATATATATTTATTAAAATAATATTATATATTTGTCGCAGACAGCTCGGCCACCGGACTCAGTGGGCGCGTATTTTCGTCGGATGCCGACATGACGGGTAGCCTCGAGCAATAATAGTCACGAAGAACGATTTAACAACGTTTATTTAAATAATCCCAACATAATCACTAGCAAAGATTTTCGAACAAACACGTCCGCTCGGTGCGAGCTCCGATTATAGAATGCTCGTCCGCTCCAACAGCCGCGTCCAAGCACGACTCGGTAGTGACGTTACACTTGCGTTCGGAAACGAATCTTGACTCGTCGACATATTGATTCTAATATTATAAAGCTGAAGAGTTTGTTTGCTCAGGAACTACTGGTTCGAATTGAAAAATTATTTTAGTGTTGGATAGCCTATTTATCGAGGAAGGCTATAGGCTATATAACATTACGCTACGACCTACGGAGGCAGCACAGTAACCATAAACGCGAGTGAAACCGCGGGCACATCTAGTTATTTTATACGCAGATAACTTCCAGAAGCCAAGTTTAAGAACACGGCTGGTACTATTATTATCACTAAATTGGATTTCGCAGAATTTCAGTGTTGCGATTTAACAATCGCAACGTACGCTGAGCGATGTCCAAATTTTGGCACTGATGAGACACACATTTTCGTATTGATTTTGAAATTTAAGTCAAACTTAAATAATTGAATATTGTTTGTATTTTTGGTTTGTATGCTCACTGACAATACTAGCCTAGCCTGGACTTGATGGGATGGGTGTGGTGTTGCCAGTGAGCAGAAATGAAATGAAATAGTTATAGTGTTAGTATTAGTATTTGTTTTATTTATTTTTTTAGTTACGTATTGTTCTGCTTTTTATTTTGTGTTTTCTTTTCTTTTTTTATTTTATTTTATTTCTTCATGTTTTGGGTGTGCTCTTTTGTGTGCCAAAATAAAAAATATTTCTTTCTTCTTTCTTATATTCGTTTGATTATTGCTTACCCCTTGGTGGAAACCAATGCTAGGATAAAAGGATGTTCGTATAATATGAAATCTTACGTAATGGTGGTGTTTGATGCAAGCTGACATAACTCTTCAGACTCGTCCGAACCGTCAGCACATTCCAGTATCTATATAAAAGAATAAGTAATTAATATCTGATGTAGCGACTGAATAAAAACGTTTTAATTTTCTCTTTTTGTAAACGTCATCTCCTGCACTAGGAATAATTCTTGTATCGCGTGGGAACAAACAAACATTCAAACAACGGGACACAAAGAACATCCAGACTCGGAGCAACCATTTGTGGATCACACAAATTTTTGCCCCGTGCGGGATTCGAACCCATAACACTCGGCGCAGTGGCAGAGGCGAGGCGACCAATAAACCACTATACCATCCGTGCAGACAGCCCGTTCCTTCGTAGCAAAGTTTACTAAATTCAATCTATGTTAATTGCTACGTTTAGACAAAAAGTTGCCCTATGCGAAAATACATACCATTAACCTTTTGACAGCCACGGACGTCCATTCACGTCAAATTAAACTGTGCTCACGACGCTCCCGACGGCATGGCACGTCGAAAATACGGTTATTTTACAGTTCAAAATAAACATAAAAAAATATGTTTGTTGTGTTCCTTTTACCTATTATTTAAAACTACATTAATCATCGCCTGGCGTAGGGGGCACGACGCTACTTTTATGCTGTGGCGGTCAAAAGGTTAACTAAATATCACTCTAAATCGCATTTAAAGTATAATTTCTGTATTTTACAAACCATTTATTTACAAGGTGTTGCAGTCATATAAAACTAAAAATAAGTCCTGAGTGAAAAGGCAGGCAAGCGTGCTCCATCGTCGACTGGAGATCGCGGTCAAACGCAAACTTATTACAATTTAAACAAAAATACCTTCAAACTCGTCAGCATTTATAAGCAAAAACTTCCACCCCCTGTGTCCTAGACAAACCTAGTGACCTACAAAAAGACCTACCTTGTCAGCATTAGTATAATTTCACAAAATATCGTGCAATTCCTTTACATCCTTTTTGCTTTCAAGCATAGACTAGCAGGGCTGCCACATAATATGTATGGAATTCAGATTCTACTAAATTTTACAAAAGCTAGGTAAAATAATTGTTTCTTACGTAACTAATCGCTATTTAATGCCGCCCCCAATAAAAATAAGGAAAGCATAAACCTCCGCTCCCTCTATTGGTGGTTACATAATATCGGAACGACCAGTGAACGTTACTAAAACATGGAAGCAGCACTTTCATACTTACTACAGTTTAGTATTAACACCTTAGTTACTCACTCAACTCTACTACTCAAAACTGGACGTTATTGTCAGTGCGACAAGGTAGCTATTAGCTGTTCTGTTTAACAGTTTATTTACTTGCAGTCAATGTCAATGATTATTCATTAATATAATTATGCGTCAGTACAGCGACGCGCTTTAGTTTTATAAAGTTCCGCCTACTTTTTGTTGATTCCGTGATAACATTTTTAGCGGTGAATATACTTCTGTAAATTTGACTACCGTACCCCTATCACGAACATTTAATAATTGCGTAACATATTCGTATAGTAACAACTACACGATTACGTACTCGATTCTATAACTATAGTTGACGGTATCACGAACCCTTAAAATCTACTCTCGTATACTCGATGCTATTACGTTACTATAGTTAAACAATGCCAAGTACACATAATGAGTTGAACGAATGTAAATGAACGACACGTTTAAAAACAGTTGTCATTATAATTGTGAAGCTATTTAGAGTGCTAAAAAAGTAATTGAATAAAAGTATAATGTTATAAATAGTGTTATAAGTAATTTAAAATAATAATTTGTCTAAAATGACAATTTTATAGTTGAAAAAATAAATAAAAATATTTTTCACGGTTCTTAATTTCTGAACGTAGCCATTTTGTTTTGACATGACGCGCGCGTCTAAATCTTTAGGAAACTTTCGCGCGCAACTTTAAAAGTATCTACATATTATTCAGAAATTAATAAAATAAATAACTTATAATTACCTACGAATAACCATGTCATAGCTATACGCAGTTTACGATATTAGTGGAGTTCATGGAAAAGTAAGTAGCTATAAATAATATTTTTATTGCAAGTTTAATTATATATTACTTATTAGTTGTTATACTCATGGCTCTTTATATATTTTTAAGGAACGGCGATTTATCTAAACCGCAAGGGCTACCAAATGGTCGTCAGTGGTGTTTAAAAAAATGGAAGGAGCTCTCCGTATTATTAAACAGCCAGGGCATCGGCGAGTCGCGTAGTGAGGAAAAGTGGCGGAAAGTAAGTGTAACACTTACTTATATTTGATCTATACTAAAGAGTTAAATGCTTGTCATTTGTCTAAAGTATGCAAGTCACAATTTCACTGCATGGCTATTAACAATTATTGTCGGCCTCGATGGCGTAGTGGTTAGTGTAACCGCCTGCCACGCCTGAGGTCGCGGGTTCGATTCCCGCACAAGTCAAACATTTGTGTGCATGAACATGGATGTTTGTCTTGGTCTGGGTGTTTCTATGTATAATACGTATGTATTTACAAAAAAAAGTATATATGTATGTTTATCCATTGTCTAGTACCCATAGTACAAGCTCTGCTTAGTTTGGGCTAGATGGTGGCTAGATTGTGTGTATGTGAAAGAATATTATTATTATTATATGTTCACTTTTTAGATTATTTGGTCATAACAATTTCATTTGCTTTGCTTAAGGTATGGAGTGACATGAAAAATAATACTAAAAGAAAATGGGTTAAAATAAACCAATCAGTACGGGGTACAGGTGGTGGTCCGGCCTTAAAATTATGCCTTACTGATTTGAAGCAACGGGTGTTAAGAATTATTGGTGTGCAGGCAGCCGTTGGAATGGACATACCTGAAATTGGTTTTACCATGGTTTGTGTATTTTCATGGCAGTAAATATCTTAGACTTTTAGATATATTGTTGCTATCATAACAAGAAATATTATTTCCTCATGGTCTATTTTCACAATGCTATAATTACAATATATATTAAATTAAAATACTTTTTGGGGACATTTGTAAAATAAACAAACATTTTATATATGTACCTATTTACATGGTAAAATTTTAGAAGGAGAATATGAATATTAAATATTTCAGATGGAAGAATTGGTTGAACCTGGGCCATACACCAAATCTCTAGAAACTTCTTTAGAAGATAGTGTACCAATAGCACCAATTGGTAAGTTTGTAGATAAGTCACATTCAAAATATATATTTATTATTTCACAAAATATGATGTATTTTTTCACATGGTATTCAGAATAATGATAACTCATTTAAACATTAATAACAAATAAAAAATAAAAAAAATGAATTTCTGTATCTTATATTACCTAAATATAACAATAAAAAATTTAAATATGTTATTTTTATTCAATATGTTATTTTGTAATCTGTAGTAGGTACATACTTTTATGCTTTTATCTTATTCATACAGGTGATGAAGATTGGAACATTGCTGGATCTAGCAAGGATGGAGGACCTGTACCACCAGTATGGAGATCAATAACACCACCCACAAGACCAAGATCAGTTACACCTCTAACTAGGCAAACTATTCTACCATCACCATCACCACCATCATCAGCACCACCACCACCACCACCACCACAACCATCACCACCACCACCACCACCACAGCAACACAATCGCAATAGAAAACGCTCTTCGAGTAGTATAGAAGAATATTTTGTTAGATGTGAGGTGAATGCTAGAGAGGATAATAGGGAAAGAGAAAGATTGTTTGTAGATTTAGAAAGAGAGAGAATTCGACAGCGTGATATTGAGCTTCGTCAACGAGATGCGGAGCTATTGTTGCAAGCTCAGTGGTTGGAGTTAATGAAAGCGGGATTGAATGTTTTAAATAAATATATGAATGAAAGAAAATGAATGTGAGAGAGAGAACGTAGAATAACATAACTTTACAAACTTCATAAATGTATATCTTTTTTATTTTATTCTTTGTGACTTAATTTTAAGAATAATTAATCTAATAATATAATATGTAAATAAAATATTTATTCTGTTTTATAAGAGTTATTACTTATTTTATACTTATTAAATTGCTGAAACACAATCAGCTTATCAAGAAAAATATTTGTATTGGTAGAAACATTGTATGCCTTTGACAATTGAAAAGAGTGATCATAAATATGTGAGAGGCTGTTAAACTGCCACGCAGAGGTCTCGAGTTCTATACCAAGCCGAGTTCAATACCTGCGAACTAAATAGTTACTTATAAATGTGTTATGTCTGCGAGTTCTTCGTAATGTTCACAAAAATATGTGAAGTGTGCCAACCCGCACTAGGCGAGCGTGGTGGCCGCTTCATAATAAAACAACTAACAATAATAACAATAGATAGGTAGGTACTCTTTTAATAGGAATTAATTTATAAGAATTAATATAAATTTACATAGCATTGACTCTATTCACAAGACATCTCGTAAATGCACGACCTCTTGTTAAATCACCCTGGCTGCCTTCATCTAAAGTTGATACATAGTAGTCCATATCGATATCATCCTGATTTTCTACTAAAGTTATGTTATACCCGTCAGGTTCGGGGACACCAAACTGAATAGCTATGTTATGTAATACACAACAGGCTATAATTATTTTGGCGCACTTTTCTGGTGTATAGTGTAGAGTGCGATCTTTGTTTAAGCACCTCCACCTATTCTATAATTTGCCAAAGGTATTTTCAATGACTACTCTCGCCTGCCCGTGAAGCGATGTATATTTTGCTTCAAAGCTGCTCCGCAGCATCGGAAATGGGTGTCATTAACCACAGCCTTTGTGGATATCCGGCATCACCTGCAATCACTTATATATTATTATCTGTAGTAACATATCGCGTAAAAACCTTATTTATGAAATGATTAGCCAATAACCAAACATGTTCATTGTTTCGATGTAACTCTTGCATGTATTGATTAATTTGGCTGTTTTTTCAAATAAAGGCGTCATGCGTGACCCTTCCATACTTCGTGTTTACATTTAAAATGCGGCATTCACTATCACAGACCTGCAAGAAAAACATTCCAAATGCCCAGTTGTTCCTAAATAATGAATATAAATAAAAAATATACTCAGGTATAAAATACTTGTGTAACTAAGATAAGTTTTTCAAACTAACAATTTGTACATTAAGAGAATGAAAATGTTTTCTGCAATAAAATAAATATTCTAATTCATTTTTTGGGACGAAAATATGGAAATGCGATCCATCTATACAACCGCAAACACCCGGTATCTTATATTTTCTACAAAATCTGAAAATAATTAAGACTAGTTAGTGTGTGTAAAAATAACAAAAATAATATTGATTTTCATGAGCAAATAAATAGTTATTTATTGTGCACCTTTGTTTTATAAGGTCTCTCTCAGCTCTTGAACTAGGAAATTTAATAAATTATTGTGTTATTCTTTGGCTGGTAAGTGCCTGCGTAACCTCCGCCGCAAATTTGCTGACACTACTTTGCCCTAAGTGCTTACTCATACCAACTAAACGTTGATAGGATCCTGTGGAATAAAAAGACAAAGCACAAAGGACCTGCAAATAAAAAAGTTTTAATATTATTTAAGTGAACGAATATATCCTAGGCGCGCTAAACCACATTTGTTACCTTATGTTCCAAACTAATTCTTTTACTCGCTCTTATGGTCGTTTTAGAGCAAAGTTCTTGACACAGGAATTCAAAAGATTTTTTACTTAATCTATATCTTCTTTTAAATTCGGATTCCGCAACATCCATAGGATCTTCGATTTTCCGAAGGGAAGAACGTTGTGTAATACCTCTGGAATATATTATTTATGATAATTTATAGGTCTATACATAATATATAAAAATTATAATTTATTTTTATTAAAATGCATGTTTCAAGCAAAGTAGTTTGTAAAGAAATTTTACTAACCTTAATTCCCGCCTTTTTCTTTTCTCTTCAACCAAACGCCATGCGAAATAATAAAATGACACAGGACGTTTATACGATGTTAATAAAAACATATTTACCTAAATTTTTATAATTAATTACGCAACGACCACCTCTCGCTAGGACTGTCACTCTAAAAATGTCGGTGACAACATTTACGTGTTTCTCGATAGCCAACTATCGTAAATTGACGTTAGCATCTGTCAAAAAAAGGTTCGTGATGCCGATTTCATACATTTGGTTCTTTTGCTATACGTAAGTTACTTGCTTACTATACGAAACTTCACGCCACATGTTCGTGATTCTAAATTTTAGTTCATAATACGCCCACTGAGCGCTGTACAAATTCCTATACAAAATTTTACTATTATTATTCTATTACGGCAACTAGTCAATGACGCAAAATGTTCGTGACACTTCGTGATAGCGGGGTCCTCAAATGAAACTCGCCAAAGTGTACTGCACCACTGAATTTATTACCCGAATAATGGACAATATACACTTTAGTTCAAAACAAAAATTTTTGTTCGAGCTTATATACCCTGACGTGGAACGAAACCATATCGCGATCTAGACGCACGGTACAACGCCATCTATCGAGCCAGGGTGTAAACTTTTATTACAATATTGAATTTGGACAACTTCCAATGAAATGAAACTATTTTATATGGATTTGTAATGACTTAGTTATTTTTAAAACACTATTATTGAATAATTTTAAAACTATTTAAGGAACTATTTAAACTTTACCTCTATTTAGGTTTATTAAAACTATTTAGACTTTGGGTACGTTAAGCTGGTTTGGACATGTAGAAAGAATGGACGAGGAAAGACTGACTAAGAAAGTTTATAAGGCTAGTGTGAATGGGACAGTCGCAAGAAGAAAACTTAGACGAACGTTTCTCGATCAGATCGGAGGCGTTCTGGACAAAGGCCAAGTTAAGAGCTTGAACCGATGGGCGTGTATGAGGAATGTGATGAAAGTGAATGAAGCCAGAGAAGTGTGTCAGGATCGTAGCAAATGGCAATCCGTAGTCTCTGCCTACCCCTCTGGGAAACAGGCGTGAATCTATGTATGTATGTATTTAGATTTAAGTTTCTTTCACCGAGGTTTCGGTTGCTTTCAGCAGCCATGGTTACGGGGAGACTAAGATGGTGGCTGTCTCTATAAGATGGTGGTTGTCTAGATGTTTTGAAGTGTAGTTATTTTACAATACCCTAAATATATATCTATATAACTCTATTATATTAATACATGAAGCAAAAAAACACTATACGCACACAACCATGGATTTGACACATGCAATCGAATCGCGTTTGTAGTACTTCGGCATGGTTCGCTTGATGTCGTACAATTCTTCGTAACTATGGTTACATACCTTTAGTACCTATTGCAATTTCGCGGTATATATAATAACGATCAAACTTAACATTTAAATCAATTATGGTTGAATTTCGACCACTTGGCGACCGCTAGTACAACTTAATGATTGATGTTTCGATTTACTCAGAATGAGCTCAAAGTATCATGAAGTCTAGCTGTTTTTTGCTTATACGTATATACTGCCATGTTTTGTTACCGTTCACTGTGGACGACCACTTTTAATTTGTAATCATAACTTAATCAAAGGCATGTACCTCAGTTAAGGATAAAAAGAATTGATGCTTCTTAATCTAAACTATGTTTGAACTTACCCCGTTACAGTCCGCTCCCTGATCCACACATGTTCCGTCGGCGCATTGGAACAAATAGTGCGGGCAAATCTTTTGCAGACTGGATAAAATTGACCTAAAAGAAAGATCAGACATTAGTACTATCCTAACTAATATTATAAATGGGAATGTGAGTTTGTTTGTTACGATTTGACGCCTTAAATACTCGACTGGTCATTATGAAATTTGGCATACACGTGTCCCCCTGACACGTACAGAAAAGGATATAAAATATATTTCATTCAGAAAAAAATACTGGTCGTAGTCTTCACTCTTCAGATTATGCTCGCGTTAATCTACATTTTGTCATTAAATCTTTTTGGGAACTGTACGTTTTCTGGATGAAAGTACTCAATGTCTTATTCTGTACTCCTGACAGCGTGTATGAAAATTTCATGACAACCGGCCGAAGAGTTAAAGCGTGAAATCGAAACAAACACACTCGCTTTTATAATATTATTAGTTAGGATTCAAGTATCAAAAAGTGAGCGAGAAATCTAATCGCCATCTTCTTCGCACTCCTACACTTGCCTAGCGGTTACGTCTCAATTTGTATCGTGCATCACTTGTCTCTTATTTAAGATATAAATCTTCTAATATAGAAGATATATAAAGTCTGCGAATAGGATTATTTGCTCACAGGGTTACAATTGCCGACGTTGGAAGATGCGCTATCAGCGTTCGAGAATTTACAGCCTAAACGAGGTGTCTGCGGCGGACTGGAAAGTGTTTCGAAAACTGGTTCAGACGCATGAAACTTTGTATAGAGACTAATGGAGAGTACTTTGAAAAGATATAATTAACAAAAAAATATCTACATATAAAACACTTTTTTATTTTCGCAAATTTACACGGTTACAATGAAAAAAAAAACCGTAATATTACATTTGAATTTGGTATCTGCCATTCTTATATGAATATTCATTGTGTTTTCTCATTTTTGCGTCAATCGATGTTAAATATTTATGTAATATTATAATGGAGTGGGCTGATAAAGAGAATTGCTGTGATAGCATTACACAAAGTAGGTATGGAGCCAAAAGCAATTTTTGAAACGCTCCATCCGCTTGGTATCAGTCGAATACTGGGCTATTGATAGGTACAATAAAACCTTCTCCATTTGTGACAGAAAAATATCTGGCCGTCCACGTAGTATTCTTATCAAAAAGGCGATCAAAGCAGCGAAGTAAGGAATTCAAAAAAGTCCTGTCCGAGGACAAAAATTTTTATCTCGGGAAATGAATATAGCACCTGGAACCAAGTCGCGTAATTTAAAAGACGACTGAGGACTTGCAGCCTATAAGACACGCACTGGTCATTAGTTAACTGATAATTTAAAAATTAATAGGGTGGTAGAATCAAAACAACTTAAGTGGTACGCAAAGGGAGGTTACCGAATTTTTTTATTTACTGACGAATTTTTTTTTATTGAGCAATTATTTAACAAGCAGAATGACCAAATTTATGCTCAAAATAGAAGCTCTCCAATTAGTCAGCAGAGTACAACGTGGACATTATCCGAATTCAGTGATGGTTTCGTGGGGTGCTAGCTATCAAGGGGTGACTAAGACATATTTTTGTGAAAAAGGTGTCAAGACCTCGGCACAAGTGTATCAAGATACGATCCTTAAGAAGGTGGTTAAGCCTCTTAACTACACCATGTTCCATAAGCAAGAATGATCCATTCAGCAAGACTCAGCACCGGGTCATAAAGCTTGATCCACCTAAGTGTGGTTGGAAACGAACGTTTCGGACTTCATCGTAGCTGAAGACTGGCCGTCATCTAGTCCTGATCTTAATGCGCTGGATTATGATTTATGGTCAATTTTAGGGAGTATGGCATACTCTTACCGCCATAAAAGTTCTCGACTGCCAGTCTTATGGATGGACTCCAAATTATCAAATTTGGAGTCCATCCATAAGATTGGCAGTGAAGAACTTTCCCATGGAGAGAGTGCGTGTTTCTATTGATAACTGGCCTCAACGTTTAAAGGACTGTATTAAAACCAATGGAGATCATTGAATGAGCTTCATATATTTTGGATGTTACTATATTAATGTATACACACATTACAGTGATAATACAGTGAGCTTATGCAAAAGAAAAAAAAGATTTTTCCTTGTAACAATATTTATGGCAAGACTAGGTATATATGTAGTTACTCTTTGATAAAATCCTCGTGGTCTGTGATCTTTGTAAAGGCGGTGTATGTTTCATCATTGCACATGACGTTGTCGTCACTCCTGGGCGCCGTGGACACGATTCCTCTGAGGTAGAACCGTTCCTTACTCAGCTCGTTGGCAGCAAAAGACAGCCCTCCTCCACTATCGCCATGGCATAACGCCGTACCTGAGGCAAAACTAATTTTAGCGAACAAAGTTAAGACATATGACAATAGATGGTGTTATGCACAATAAGGCACTTACACAATCATGAATTGCGCAAGTTAACTTTGCAATACGAGTTACTATATACAAGTTCCTGACATCAACAGTCGGGCTGCGGCCCACCAGGCACGATCACCCAGCCTGGTCAAAATATCTTTTGTGTTGGAGGGATATACACATATTTCAAGCTCCTGTCCGTATCGCTTATCAATAGAACATTTTATCTTGTCTCATTTGGTAAACAAACAAATAATTATAAGACCAATCGGCTACTGCTTTTTTTTTCTATGTTCGTTCTCTTACAAATAAAGATGACAATATAAAGTAAATATGATAAACATAGAGATAAGTCTCTATGTATTGTAAATAAGATAGGCCCACAAATATCGCGTATAAAAATTCGCCATCTCTTTACAAAAGATAAGTTAGTACATCGTTATATTTTCTAATTATAATGCAAGTTTTAATAAGTATAACAAATATTTAGTTAATTTTCTTCTTTTAAAAAAACTAGTCTTGCACTAGGAATAATTTTTGTGTCGCGGGTGCTTTACAAACATTCAAATAACGGACACAAAAATAACCGAGACTCGGTACAATATTTGTGGATCAGACAAATTTTTGTTCCGTATAGAGAATGAACACGCATCGCAGTGCCACCTTTGCAGTCAGTTGTTTTATAAGTCAAAATCAAAAGTCATTTATTCATTTACGTCATAAAGTAACACTTATGAACGTCAAAATAAATTATGTCCATACAGACAGGTTATAGTGCACATTTTTGTCGTAGAGATCGAGCCCGCATCATTGGTGCAGTACTATATATGATACCTTACCGTTGGTATACCCAGCACAGAACTTGTCTCCAGTGATGTATTCTCTGAAGGATGCTGGGAGAGTCCTGATGCAGATTTCTTCGTTGATGTAAGGCATGTCAACTACCTGTAAAATACCGGATGGGTTCCCATCGGCAGTAGACATACCCCAGCCAGCGACCTAAAATAAAATACAGATGAGAAAAAAATGCGAATCTGAGATTGTTTGTATGTTGTACTTTCACTACTTAACTACTCAATTGATCATCATTAAGTTTTGCATACTTGTTAGGGGCACTGAAAAGGACATAGAGTAACTTTCCACCAGAAAAAAAACTGTTCCCAAGTTTTAAATTCGAGTATACAAAAGTGAGCAAGATATCTACTTACCATCTTTATGGCTCGTCTACACTTACATAGCAATTACGTCACAGTTTGTATCCTTTTTCTAAAGAGCAGCGATAGCTCAGTGGGGAGACCAACAGATTGCAAAGCAGAGGGTCTCGGGTTCGAACCCACGTCGCGCACCTCTGACTTTCGGAAGGTATATGACTTTTCGAAATTATGTGCGTATTGATTGACAATTATCGCCTGCTCCGTGCCTCAGAGAGCACGTTAAGCCGTCGGTCCCGGCTGCCATGAACATCTATGACACTCGTTATTGGGAGAGTGTCGACACAAAAGATCCCACTGGGTCGAAGTGTCGCCGGTCTGCACCGACTGGCCCCCACATAAGATAAGATAAGATCCTTTTTCTATCATTTGACAATAAGCTCTACTACCAGACTTCAAATTTTTTAATTTCTTTTTATACTTCTGAGGTGGCAAACTAGGTAACTAGCATACCTGATTACCATCAGTGGTCACCGTAGTCTATGGACGCCTGCGACACCAAAGGCATCACTTGCGCGTTGCCGACCCTTTAGGCAAGGGAGAAGGGAAAAAGGAAGTGGGAAGGAGAAGGAGCGAGAAGGGGAGAAGAGGGTGATTGGGCATCCGGTACTCTCACTCACCGAACGAAACACAACAGTAGGAATACTGGTATTTCAGTCGATATTCTGTGAGAGGGTAGTCCTTCCCCGGTCGAGCCGGCCCATTCATGCTGAAATCAGCGAGGCTCTACTACCTTTATGTAATTTATTTTAAGTAAAATGCAGTAATAAATAGAATATCTGCTTTTGTATGAACTTGTTGATTCATAGCGAAGCGAGCGAAACCGCGGGCAAAATCTAGTAATCTATACTAATATTATTAAGCTGAAGAGTTTGTTTGTTTGTTTGAACGCGCTAATCTCAGGAACTACTGGTTCGATTTGAAAAATTATTTTAGTGTTGGAAAGCCTATTTATTGAGGAAGGCTATGTAACATCACGCTACAACTCACGGGGGCGGCGCAGTAACCATAAACGCGGGTGAAACCGCGGGAACATCTAGTTTATATATAACTAGTTTTTGCCCACGGCTTCGCTCGCGTTAATTTAGAATTTGACAATCAATTCAGGTTGTACTCTGCTTGTAATAATATAATTCAATCATGATTCGAAAGACACGTGGCGCCATCTATTATCATAAGAACATTATTATTGTTTTCCTCGGGAACAGTAATTTTTTTCGGGATGAAGGGTTAGCCTATGTCCGTTTCTGTACACCTGTCAACGTATATGCAAAATTTCAGGATGATCTGTTCAGTGGTTTAGGCGTGAAAAGGTAACAAACAAACTCATTTTCGCTTTTATAATATTAATTAGGATTATATAGTTTACCTTTCCAAGTTTCCCGTGTTGTAGTTGAAATTTACTGAAATCCCTATCATAATTCAGGCATATAGGTCTTATATGCGGCTTATATGTAAATGGGGAAGCCAAAATTATTATCGCGATGTCTTGCTGAAAGTTGGCTTGCTCTCCTTCGAATAACCTCGGGATTTTAATGTCCTTTACCTGTAAAAAATTTATGTAATTCAGTGTCGTAGGCCAAAGTAAGCTTCAGAATTAACCAGTGTAGATGCCCAGATTTTCCTGGTCAATTCCTTAGTGCTATGGACCAAAGACAGGAGCACTGGTAAGCTTACATCAGTAACTTTCGGATGCTGAGGCCGCCCAAGCGAACTGGTAAGGTCGCTTGTAGCGACGACCTGCCGTTAATGACCACATTTAAATGGTGTTTATATGTTCTGTATAATTTTATCAAATTTACAACTCTCACGCATATCAGACTTTTCGAAGTTATATGCGTATTAAATAGTTAATTATCGCTCGCTTTAACGGTGAAGGAAAACATCGTGAGGAAACCTGCATGTCTAAGAGTTCTCAATAATGTTCTTGAAGATTTGTGAAGTCTGCCAACCCGCATTGGGCCAGCGTGGTGGAATTTGGCCTAAGCCTTCTCACACTGAGAAGTTGCCCAGCAGTGAGACAGTTTAATACATACATACATACATAGATTCACGCCTGTTTCCCAGAGGGGTAGGCAGAGACTACGGATTTCCATTTGCTACGATCCTGACACACTTCTCTGGCTTCATTCACTTTCATCACATTCCTCATACACGCCCGTCGGTTCAAGGAGCTCTTAACCTGGCCTTTGTCCAGAACGCCTCCGATCTGATCGAGAAACGTTCGCCTAGGGTTTCCTCTTGCGACTGTTCCATTCACACTAGCCTTATAAACTTTCTTAGTCAGTCTTTCCTCGTCCATTCTTTCTACATGTCCAAACCAGCTTAACATACCATTTTCTATTCTTGTAACTATATCCACTTTCATGCCGCATCTCTCTCTAATCACACTATTTCTTATTCTATCTTTCAGAGTCACACCACATATGCTTCTCAACGCTCTCATTTCTACAGCATTTATTCTGCTCTCATGCTTCTTTTGCCATACCCAACTTACAGGGCTGATATTACTATTGTACTTACATCAGACTTCTGAGCATCGAAGTCTCTCTCATGGTCCCAATCCCGATACAGTTTTCCGATCGCCACGGCGAAGTCCGAAGCTGGCAGTCGTTTCCTCACATCGCTCCAGAAACAGTGGGCGGCTACAAGAAAAAGCGTTATGTTTGTATTATTATTAATCTAGTACATTTAGGTTTAGAATGACGGCCTCGATGGCATAGCGGTTAGTGTAACCAACTGCCACGCCTGAGATCGTGGGTTCGATTCCCGCTCAAGTCAAACATTTATGTGCATAGATATGGATGTTTAGTAAGTAAGTAAATATTTTTTTCAAAATATAGGTACACAAAATACAGACAAATATTATAACACAGCAAAAACAAAAAAAGTACATACATAATGAAAAACGAGGTTACCACTCAGGTTTATTGTTGGTTTGCGGTTAATACCTCAAACCAACCCTGATGTTATGTGGTAACCCCAAGTGACGCCCGGACGTACATCAGCTACTCTTTAACATGTTCCACATTCAAAAAATAAAAGAAATAAAAAATACATACGTAAGATATATATATATATATAAATTATAATTGATGAGTATGTAATTGATATATATCAAATATAAATTAAATAAATTGGTGCAATAGTATAATGCATATAAATATAATATTCAATAATAATAATAATAATAACCTACTAACGGTTGCCAATAATTATTATTACCGTCTCACTTGCACTTACGGCATACGACATACCTAATGGTGTCTCACTCGCCCGGCAACGCGACGGCGCAGCGATGGGCGAGGAGCTCGCATGATTCATTTGGCCGCCGCGCCTGCGCCGCATCAACACGGTGGTCGTGTGACCAAAACATTGTAAGTATAACTAAATATATTTATAAATATAATAATAATGTTTGGCTTGGTCTGAGTGTTTCTATGTATAATATGTATGTATTTACAAAAAGAAGTATATAATGTATTGTTACAGCCAGTGCCATCTCTCGGCACTGTAGGGAAGACTAGGCAGTTCCTTCTAATAATTTATTACAGCGCCATCTATTGACGTCTTACTGAAGTACGTAGCTTACAGTACGAGAAGAGTAGAGAGAGCGCTAGAACTTTCTTGTACTTTAAGGAACATACCGAGTATGGCGCATCTAGAAAATTCCAGAAGCTATTGAATCGCATATATAAGGTGGAGCACGCGCACTGCCAAGTCAGTTTACAATCGTAAGCGGTAAAGTATTCATCGGAGCTAACGGAAGCGAAAATACTACGGAGTTTGAAGCAGTTACAGTGGGAAAGTCTTTAAGTAGTATGTGTAGTGTTTTAAATTTAATTGTGTTAGAAAAAAAAATACCACCATAATTTTACCACGTACAAGAGCAGCGATAGCTCAATGGGGCGACCAACAGACTGCAATGCAGAGGGTCTCGGGTTCGAACCCACGTCGCGCACCTCTGACTTTCAGAAGTTATAATTATGACTTTTCGAAATTATGTGCGTATTGATTGACAATAATCGCCTGCTCCGTGCCTCGGAAAGCACGTTAAGCCATTGGTCCCGGCTGCCATGAACATCTATGGCAGTCGTTATTGGGAGAGTGTCGACACAAAAGATCCCACTGGGTCGAAGTGTCGCCGGTCTGCACAGACTAGCCCTCACATAAGATAAGATAAGATACCACGTACAATATTTTTTTTTGTGTCCACACTGAATTTGTATTTTTATATCGTATATCCACGGAAAATAAATATTTTCCGTAGTCCGGTTGACCGGACAACTGAACTGTACTATGGGTAAAAGAACAATAAAACGTGTTTTAGTAGGTAATATAGTTTAAATTCTTATCCCTCGAACCCAGCACGTAACACTATGTTTATCCATTGTCTAGTACCCATAGTACAAGCTCTGCTTAGTTTGGGCTAGATGGTGTAGATTTTATGTGCAAAAGTTTATAAGGCTAGGGGTGAATGGAACAGTCGCAAGGGGAAGACCTAGGCGAACGTTCCATGACTAGTTCGGAGATGTTCTGAATAAAGGCCAGGTTAAGAGCACCTTGAACCGACGGGCGTGTATGAGGAATGTTATGAAACTGACTGAAGCCAGAGAAGTGTGTCAGGATCGTAGCGAATTGAAATCCATAGTCTCTGCCTACCCCTCTGGGAAACAGACGTGAAACTATGTATGTATGTATGATTCAATTTGTTAACTGATTTGCAATGTTGTTTTTATTTAATTAATTGTCTTTATTATTATTATTGTACTAGCTGTTACCTGCGACTTCGTCCGTGTAGATTTTAACTAAAAAGTGTTTGTCTCCGCGGAACCCTATTTTTTTCTGCCAGTGAAAGTCCCATCAAAATCGGTTCAGCCGTTTCGGAGATTAGCCGGAACAAACAGACAGACAGACAGACAAAAATTAAAAAAATAGATGTTTTCGTATAGGTACTTTATATACTTTCATATGCATTAGATAAAAAGCTGTTATTTTGACATTATTAACAGACACTTCAATTTTATTTATCTATATATTAATACGTGAAGCGAAAACTTAGGATCCCTTTTTACGAAAATTGGGCAGACGGAGGAGTATGAAATTTCGTACACTTATAGTTTATACAGAGAAGAAGTGACGAATGCTAATATGCATTAGAAATACATTAAATTAATGAAAAAACACTACACGCACACAACCATGCATTTGACACACGCAGTCGAAGCGCGTAACTATGGTTACATATATCAATATATAATGACATAATATGTATGTCAGCAATATCTTACAGGCAAGCTTTGGTCGAATTTCGAGCACTAGGCGACCGCTAGTTTGTATAGATATGTATAGATATTCACACACAATATAAGTTGTTCTTGAATAAATCAAAAGAAATGCGTCTCTTACCTGATATAGCTGCGTTGTTTGAGATAAGGGATCCGCCACAGATCTGTCCGTAAGTATTGGTGGCCTTCCTGTAAACGCCGATGTGCCACGGCAGCTCACCTCGCTTGGCTGCTCTACCACCGACCACCAGCGCCCACGACTCAGGAGTTATTCGACCACATTCTGAAGAATAAATAAGTTACTTAATCCTAACTAATATTATAAATGCGAAAATGAGTTTGTTTGTTACGCTTTCACGCTTTAACTACTCAATTGATCAACATGAAATTTTGCATACACGTTGTCAGGGGTACAGAATAGGACATAGGGTACCTTTCATCCAGAAAAAATAACTGTTGCAAACCTAACCTAACCTAACCTACATTTACGCGAGCGAAGCCGCGGGTGAATACTAGTATAATATATATAAAAAAATTTGTCTGCACGGATGGCGTAGTGGTTTAAGTGGTCGCCTCGCCACTGACACTGCGGCGAGTGGTGTGGGTTCGATCCCCACACGGGACAAAATTGTGTGATCCGTAAAAAGTGAGTAGAATACGGAATCTCGACGCACAAAATATCGATAAATGTTAATAAAAAACTACAAGATTGCGATGCACTTTACTGCGAAAGACCGTCTGCGAAGCCACTACACTTCGATGCACGTTACCGCGATGGATCTTCACTGCGAAGCCACTACACTTCGATGCACGTTACCGCGATGGATCTTCACTGCGAAGCCACTACACTTCGATGCACGTTACCGCGATGGATCTTTACTGCGAAGCCGCTACACTTCGATGCACGTTACCGCGATGGATCTTCACTGCGAAGCCACTACACTTCGATGCACGTTACCACGATGGATCTTCACTGCGAAGCCACTACACTTCGATGCACGTTACCACGATGGATCTTCACTGCGATACTACTTGACTTCGATTAACGTTACCGCGATGGATCTTCACTGCGAAGCCACTACACTTCGATGCACGTTACCGCGATAGATCTTTACTGCGATACTACTTGACTTCGATGAACGTTACCGCGATGGATCTTCACTGCGAAGCCACTACACTTCGATGCACGTTACCGCGACGGATCTTCACTGCGATACTACTTGACTTCGATTAACGTTACCGCGATGGATCTTCACTGCGAAGCCACTACACTTCGATGCACGTTACCGCGATAGATCTTTACTGCGATACTACTTGACTTCGATGCACGTTACCGCGATGGATCTTCACTGCGATACTACTTGACTTCGATTAACGTTACCGCGATGGATCTTCACTGCGAAGCCACTACACTTCGATGCACGTAACCGCGATAGATCTTTACTGCGATACTACTTGACTTCGATGAACGTTACCGCGATGGATCTTCACTGCGAAGCCACTACACTTCGATGCACGTTACCGCGACGGATCTTCACTGCGATACTACTTGACTTCGATTAACGTTACCGCGATGGATCTTCACTGCGAAGCCACTACACTTCGATGCACGTTACCGCGACGGATCTTCACTGCGATACTACTTGACTTCGATTAACGTTACCGCGATGGATCTTCACTGCGAAACCACTACACTTCGATGCACGTTACCGCGATAGATCTTTACTGCGATACTACTTGACTTCGATGAACGTTACCGCGATGGATCTTCACTGCGAAGCCACTACACTTCGATGAACGTTACCGCGATGGATCTTCACTGCGATACTACTCGACTTCGATGAACGTTACCGCGATGGATCTTCACTGCGAAGCCACTACACTTCGATGCATGTTACCGCGATTGATCTTCACTGCGAAGCCACTACACTTCGATGCATGTTACCGCGATTGATCTTTACTGCGAAGCCGCTACACTTCGATGCACGTTACCGCGATGGATCTTCACTGCGAAGCCACTACACTTCGATGCACGTTACCGCGATGGATCTTCACTGCGAAGTCACGACACTTCGATGCACGTTACCGCGATGGATCTTTACTGCGAAGTTACTACACTTCGATGCACGTTACCGCGATGGATCTTCACTGCGAAGCCACTACACTTCGATGCACGTTACCGCGATGGATCTTCACTGCGAAGCCACTACACTTCGATGCACGTTACCGCGATGGATCTTCACTGCGAAGCCACTACACTTCGATGCACGTTACCGCGATGGATCTTCACTGCGAAGCCACTACACTTCGATGCACGTTACCGCGATGGATCTTCACTGCGAAACCACTACACTTCAATGCACGTTACCGCGATGGTTCTTCACTGCGATACTACTTGACTTCGATGTAGGTTACCGCGAAATATCATTTCTATGGATCCGCGGGCAAAAGCTAGTACCTAATAAACGATTGAAAATTATAAATAAATTAAGGAATGATTAGTTTTACTTCTCTCCGAGGGTCGGTGTTCTTTGTGTCCGTTATTTAGATGTTTGTAAAGTCTTTTGTAGTTTATATTTAGAAACGTCTAACATATACCCCATATTTATTTCATAGATTATCATTATAATAATAATAATAATATTCTACCACATACACACAACACCATCTAGCCCAAACTAAGCAGAGCTTGTACTATGCGTACTAGACAATGGATAAACATACATATATACTTTTTTTTTTTTGTAAATACATACATATTGTACATAGAAACACCCAGACCAAGACAAACATCTATGTTCATGCACACAAATGATTGACTTGTGCGGGAATCGAACCCGCGACCTCAGGCGTGGCAGTCGGTTACACTAACCACTACGCCATCGAGGCCGATGCATTAAATCGGTTCTAATGATATATAATATATATCTATACTAATATTATAAAGCTGAAGAGTTTTTTGTTTGTATAGTTGAACGCGCTAATTTCAGGAACTACTGGTTCAAATTGAAATTCTCTTTATGTTAGATAGCCCATTTATTGAGGAAGGCTGTAGGCTATATAACATCACGCTTCGGCCAATAGAAGCGAAGCATCGATGAAAAATGTTGCAATAGTCCTATCTGCTCTTATGTGGCGCAGACGAAGTTGCGTGGGTCAACTAGTAATGTATATAGCAGCGATAGTCTAGTGAGAGACCGTTAGACTGCCTCGCAGAGCCTCAAGTTCAATCCAAAGGCACACCTCTCCTATTTTCCGAAGTTATGTGCGAATAAAGCAAAACATGGTGAGAGAACCTGCATGTTAGAGTTCTCCATCATGTTCTGGGTGACTGTGAAGTCTGCCAACCCGCACTGGACCACTCTCACACTGAGAAGAAGCCCGTGCCTAGTAAAAAGAAAGATTTTATTGAGTTTGTTTGTTTGTAATCTTTTAAAACGAAAACTATACAAACGATTTTAAAAATTTACATTTATAATGCTATATTATATCCGAGTAAAACTTTTACTAACATTTTTTTTTCGTGGGGTAATGCATTGACGCATACCCCTCCGCGGGGGCGGGCGGAGGGATTATGTCGGACTCACCGGCAAAAGAAAGATGTTGAAATGATGATATTAGACCTCCCGGAATACTGACTAAACCTACCAAGGTGTTCCTCAACAGAACCGCAATCGGCAGGATTGCGCGAATCACTTGCACATGCGGACGCGACCCCGCCGAGGTTTCGGCCCGCCGTATGAAACGGCAGGCCACTACACGACAAGACCTTTGGTCACCTCTCAACAAAAAACTGTCACCCTCCTAGAGGGGAGAAGGACTCGACACAGAGGCGCGCGTGGGAACACGCACGCCGCCTGTCGGACCTGGTGCTGAACGGATGGCGGGCAAGCCTACAAAGCCCACTATCCCCAGGTCAAACCTCAGGGTGGCAATACATAACCTAACCTACATTTACGCGGGCGAAACCGCGTGCAAAAGCTAGTAAATAATAAAATAGTTATATCAATATTCAGTCATACATCAAACATCTATTTTAATCAAACCTGCTTTGCACCTGGCTATGTGGTCCCATGCACCGGACACACATCTCATGTCCGAGAGATCCTCGGGGCTGTAGTAGATAGGACTGTTGCAGACTGGCTTGACGGACCTCCCAGGAGCCACATACTGTCCGCATTCTATAAACCCAGCACGCCCTCGACATACATGCCGAACGCTTGGATGTGGTTCCAATTTGCAGAAACCTGAAAAAATACGAGTAAGCTTCATAAAAGGGTTAGGCCAACACAAGGCTACGTATTGAAATTCAGGATGAATATAAATATGCATGAATACAGGGTAAAAAAATAAGGGATTCTTATAACTCCATCTTTTAGATTCCAAGAAATATTGGAGACCAATTTCTTGTTTAAACAATACAATATTTTTTTTTCTTTTTGCTATTTGTAGCACACGGGCAAGTGGCCCACCTGATGGAAAGTGGTAACCGCTGCTCATTGACTACAGCAATATCAGGACACAGCAAAGTCGCTGCCTACCGTGAAAGAAGAACTCTCTTTAAACCTCGTTTGAAGAAGGACATATCATAGCGCTCGGGAAACACCGAAGCAGGCAGATATAACGCATTAAAGTTCGGGAGTGGGAGGCTTGTGACGTCACGCTTTTGTAAAATTTGTACTGACAAGTGACGTAACACTACATTTAAACGCGCTGTATATCTTCGTTGTTCTTAGTTTGTTGGACAAAAGAAAAAATAAGTGTCCAATATTTTTGGGTAGTATTTAACTGTTCCTCAATTTTTTGCCTTTGTTCCACCAAAAATACTAATTGCACACCAAAATATGCTTACTAAAATATTTTAAAAAGATCAAACATAGTCGACGGAGCCCCGCTTCGCGGGACTCCTATTTCGGGTGGGTTTAAGAAGGAACCTAACATAACCTAACCCTTCCGAGACGGAATGCAGTGATTTGAGGCGTATAGGTGCTCGTTATGATATATTTTAGTAAGCATATTTAGCTGTGCAATTAGTATTTTTGGTGGTCACTGGTGTCACAGTTATGCTATTGTTAGTTGCGGAATGCGACGTAAACAAGTAACGTCACGAATCATCCGATCGAGCGTGCTATAAAAGCGCGCTCGGCGCGCAATGACTCACTTTGACATCGAGCGGCGGACGGAACGGACGTGCTGTGTGATCGCTGTTGGGTGATATCAATTATTTTCTTACTTTATTTGTTATTGCATTTCTTGAATAAGTCAATGATTATTTAAATGTTAAAATGCGTCTGTTATTTTTTAAGCTGTTTCACATCTGATTCTTAACACTATATTTATTTGGTAAAAATTATTGAAAATCATATATTGTGTCACTGTTTGTTCACCACAACAAAAGAAAAAAAAACCTGTTATTTTTTGCTAATCTAAAAGACAGATTATAATCTTTTTTGTAGTTATCATGCCTATTTCGTATAAATATGTTTCACGGCACGAACAGTCGGCTCATATCTTCAGCATTTACGTTTCTTGGTCAGCATATAATATAACTATCCTAACTAATATTATAAATGCGAATGTTGGTTTGTAACGTCTTCACGCCTGAAGACTGCGCCGAGCGAAATGTGCCAAAACAGTCGGTCACAATTAAGTGAATAAAATCAACAGTTTTTGTTTAACACGTTCCTTGCGGCTGCGCTAGATTAAGACTTACTTCCAGTGCTGTACAAGTCACATACTTCCCGTATCAAGAATGCCTGATATGCGTTACGACGTCTATTTGCCCGTACGTAGTCCTAACTTCAAACCTCCACAGAGACATGGAAAGTCCACAGCTGATTTTTTTTGTTGTACCTATCAATAGGTTACATCCTTGTGTATACACAGCTGCAGTTGCAAGGGGTTCTAAGTAATATTTTAAAAGTTACAGCTATTTTTGGAAATGGTTGATTTTACGGGAAAATACTTGTCGTGGCGCATACAACAGTCATATGGCTAGGGATGGGGAGCTAGGGATGATGGGGTGTAATAAGTAAAATATTTTTCTGTTTCAGATTTATTATTGTTTGTTCAGGTCGTACACAATCAACGGAAACTATTTTAAAACAAAAGTAATAATTAACTATGTTAACAAAAACAGTAACTTCTTATTTTATATTATTATTTATTTTACTTATGGTCGTACATAATTAGCGAATGTTAATGTTAACTTTTTAACAAAAACAGTAAATTCTTATTTTATATTATTATTTATTTTAGGTACTTATAAAAGCTAAATTACAAAAAAAATCCCTGATTTATATATCACAATTATTTATTTTACTCGATAATTTAATCAACAGAATAAATTAACTTAAAAAGGTAACAGTACAGGTACCATACCATGAAATGAGATAAGTTTTAATAATGCTTTACATAACATCCTGCATAATCACGACTAATAGAAACTTTGAGTATATATTGAGATCCAATTCAGTTATGAATATAATTTTATTCAGTTATGAATAAAATATCGCGTTCTGTATAAACGTATTAACTGGGCACAGCACTACGGCTAACTGAAGCTCCGCGCGCGCGCACGTTCAGTGTGATACGGGGTTTAGGATACGGCCAAATAGTTCTCGTATCGCACTATTGTAAAATAATTACCTTTCTGTGCGTGACGATAAAATAATTCCCGTACATTTTTATTCGTAAATTTCAATACACTTCAAGCAAGGACACCGGCAATATAGGTGTCTCTTTTTTACTTGTACGAATACTTGAAAACATCACCTCCGCACGGAGTGCAAAACAAGGACAACTAGCTGCCGCACAGAGCAAAATTCAATTACAACCAAATACTTCCCGTAACGCAGTGAATGTGTTAATACACATATAAAATATACATTTACCATAACAATGAATGTGTTTACAATTATTTCGTGTAAAAAACTTAAAATAATTAATATTTTTGCCTACAAAATTACATACAAATTGCACGAAATATGCAAAAACGTAAGCTCGTGTTACGTGATTTTTAGCTTATAACAGTAGAAATCTATTCTATTTTACAGCTTAAACGAAACATAAATAGTTATATTACAAT